>CANJKZ010000999.1:2102500-2509874 GCA_947471745.1 Closterium sp. Naga37s-1
GAGTGAGTTTGGTTCTTCTGGTAAATGTATAGAGGGAGTGAGAGCAGTGCGCCCGTCCCCTGCCATCGTTGATCTCACCACGGCTGATGTGGTGGCCAGCGGTGTTCAAGAAGCGGCACTAGAGTGAGTGTAAAGTAAAGTGATTCGTGCTTGTTTGCTGTGGTCTAGAGGGGTGTAGAGTGGTGGGGGCACTGATGGAGCTGACTGGCATGCAGCCGTCCCCTGCCATCGTGGATCTGACCACTGCTGATGTGGTGGCCAGTGGCGTTCAAGAGGCCGCTCTAGAGTGAGTGGAGAGTCTTGGTTACTCTAGTGCTGCACTTGGCGCTCCTGATCAGCAGGTAAACGAGTGAGCACGGAAATCATGATCAGGAGGGTGGTGGCGGCTCTAATGGAGCTGACTGGCATGCGGCCGTCCACCGCTCACCACTGTTGATGTAGTTGCCAGTGGGGTTCAAGAAGCTGCTCTAGAGTGAGTGAACAGACAGACTTGGTTACAGCCGTGATAGGTCAGGAGGCTGATGAGAGAGGAAGTGGTGAGATGCACAATGATGATGATCAGGTAGGGTGGTGGTGGTGGCGGCTCAATAGAGCCCCAGACTGGAGCCATTACCATACGTGGCAGCGACTGTTTCAAAAGTCAACTCGAGAGGAAGTGGTGAGATGCACAATGATGATGATCAGGTAGGGTGGTGGTGGTGGTGGCAGCTCTGATGCAGCTGACTGGCATGCGCCCGTCCCCTGCGATTGTGGATTCGACCACTGCTGATGTGGTGGCCAGTGACGTGCAGGAAGCTGCTCTAGAGTGAATGGTCCCTAGGTCACTCCAAGGGATGGTGCTGGTACGGTACGTAGAGTGGTCTTGATGGGTGTAGAGTGGTGAGTGTGGCTCTTATGCAGCTGACTGGCATGCGGCCGTCCCCTGCCATTGTTTTGTCTCACCACGGCTGATGCCGTGGCAATTGGCATGCAAGAAGCTCCTCTAGAGTGAGTGGGGGAGTCTTGGTTACAACAGTGACATAGTTGACTTTTGATTCGACTCAAAAGTCAACTGGGGGAGTCTTGGTTACAACAGTGACATAGGTCAGCAGGTACACAGCATGAGGGACGTGTTTCTCCTCTACCTCCTCCGCATGCTCCGCACCTTTTGTGCAATCCATGTAACCTGTATCCCTATATTCCCCATGTAACCTATATGCCTGTGTCCCCTCGTGCCCGCCCTGCAGGTGTGACGACAGCATGAGGGACGTGTTTCTCCTCTACCTCCTGCGCATGCACGGCACCTTTGGCCTCTACCTCCTTGCGCCTTCTCCCCCTTTGTGTCTTCATTCCATATTCTATCGCTCCTCTCTCCCTCCCCTCTCTCCCAGGTGTGACGACAGCATGAGGGACGTGTTTCTCCTCTACCTGCTCCGCATGCACGGCACCTTTGGTCGCACGCTTGTTTTCTGCTCCGCCATCTCCTCCGTTCGCCGCCTCGCCTCCCTGCTGTCCCTCCTGCAAGTAAGTGACCCTTCTCTCCCTGCAAGCAACCTTCCCTTCTCTCCCGATGAGCCTCTATGCCCTTCTCTCCACACCTTCGGTCGCACGCTTGTCTTCTGTTCCGCCATCATCTCCTCCGTCCGCCGCCTCGCCTCCCTGCTCGCACTGCTGCAAGTAAGTCTCCCCCTGCAAATTGCCTTCTCTTCTTTCCCTGAAGTCTCGCCCTTCCGTTCCCACCTTTGGTCGCACGCTTGTCTTCTGTTCCGCCACCATCTCCTCCGTCTGCCGCCTTGCCTCCCTGCTCGCACTGCTGCAAGTAAGGTTCTCTTCCCTGTCTGCGCTGCAAGTAAGCTTTCCTTCTCTTTCTGCAGACAACTTTTGCATTCCATTTTGAAAAATATCAAAAGACGTTGTCGGAGTAATTTTCTCATTCCGTGTACCTGCTTACGCACTCTTGGCCTTTCCCTGCTGGCCCAACAGGTCCCCTCCTTCCCCCTGAATGCGCAGCAGCGGCAGCGTCTCAAGGCGTTTAACCCGTCTTAGGAAGCACGTGTTGCTGGCTCACTCGTTCCCTTGCTTGATTCTCTTAACCCTCCTCCCAACAGGTACCTTCCTTCCCTCTGCACGCACAGCAGCAGCAGCGGCAGCGTCTCAAGGCGTGTAACCCGTCTTAGGAAGCACGTGTTGCTGGCTCACTCGTTCCCTTGCTTGATTCTCTTAACCCTCCTCCCAACAGGTCCCCTCCTTCCCTCTGCACGCACAGCAGCAGCAGCGGCAGCGTCTCAAGGCGTGTAACCCGTCTTAGGAAGCACGTGTTGCTGGCTCACTCGTTCCCTTGCTTGATTCTCTTAACCCTCCTCCCAACAGGTACCTTCCTTCCCTCTGCACGCACAGCAGCAGCAGCGGCAGCGTCTCAAGGCGTGTAACCCGTCTTAGGAAGCACGTGTTGCTGGCTCACTCGTTCCCTTGCTTGATTCTCTTAACCCTCTTCCCAACAGGTCCCCTCCTTCCCCCTGCACGCACAGCAGCAGCAGCGCCAGCGTCTCAAGGCGTTGGACCGCTTCAAGCAGCACCCCAGCGGCGTGCTTGTGGCAACAGACGTGGCAGCGAGAGGACTCGACGTTCCCGAGGTGAGGTGCTGTTGCTTCTCTTCTCGCCAGGCGCTGGATCGCTTCAAGCAGCATCCCAGCGGCGTGCTGGTGGCGACAGACGTGGCAGCACGAGGGCTGGATGTTCCCGAGGTGAGAGTGTTCGGTTAGTACAGTAGGCACGTTCTCAGCCTCTCAAGGCGTTGGACCGCTTTAAGCAGCACCCCAGCGGTGTGCTGGTGGCGACAGACGTGGCAGCGAGAGGACTCGACGTTCCCGAGGTGAGTGTGAGCTGTTGTTGCTTCCCACCCTTACCTACCCCCGTTCGCCAGCATCATAGGGACTTGATTCGCAGCGTCTAAAGGCATTGGATCGTTTCAAGCAGCACCCCAGCGGCGTGCTGGTGGCGACAGACGTGGCAGCCAGAGGGCTGGACGTTCCCGAGGTGAGTGAGTGTGAGTGTGAGTGTCCCAGGGAGTAGGCACCTTCTCAGCGTCTCAAGGCGTTGGACCGTTTCAAGCAGCTTCCCAGCGGCATGCTGGTGGCCACTGACGTGGCAGCACGAGGACTGGACGTTCCCGAGGTGAGGTGCTGTTGCTTGCTTCTCCATCGTCCCCAGCATCATGAAGGTGAGGTGCTGTTGCTTGCTGTCTCCTCTCAAGGCGCTGGATCACTTCAAGGGTTGTATTTTGAGGCGCCTCAAAATATTCTCCACCGTCCCCAGCATCATGAAGTTGTCGCGCCTCTCAAGGCGCTGGATCGTTACAAGCAGCATCCCAGCGGCGTGCTTGTTGCAAAAGATGTGGCAGCACGAGGGCTGGACGTTCCCGAGGTGAGTGTGTGTGTGTGTGTGTGTGTGTGTGTGTGTGTGTGTGTGTGTGTGTGTGAGTGTGTGTGGGTGTGTGTGTGTGTGTGTGTGTGTGTGTGTGTGTGAGTGTGTGTGGGTGTGTGTGTGTGTGTGTGTGAGGGTGTGTGTGAGGGTGTGTGTGAGGGTGTGTGTGCGTGTGTGTGTGTGTGTGACTGAGTGTGTAAGTTCCAGTGATGGGTGTGCTCTTGTGGTGCACTACCAGTTACCCCACATGGCAGAGGGCTACATGCACCGCTGCGGCCACACAGCCAGCCAGACATGGCTGCATTGTTGTCACTACGCTCATTGCTAGTACCGTTCTTTCTTCCCCCCCATCCTCGTCCCCTCCAGTCCAGGTGCGTCTGGTGGTGCACTACCAGCTGCCCAACACAGCAGAGGGATATGTGCATCGCTGCTGCGGCACTGTCAGAGGCTCACTCACAACAGCCATCTCACGTTGATCCCTGGTAACATTTCTGAAAGCGCTGTTGATCCCTTGCTGTGTCTCCCCTTACCACTCCCAGATGCGTCTCGTGGTGCACTACCAGCTGCCCCACACAGCAGAGGGATATGTGCATCGCTGTGGCGGCACTGCCAGCCAGGGGCGAACAACCCCTGATACCAGGCTCAGGCTGAGTTGACTGCTGTTTCCGTGCTGTGTCTCCCCTTGCCTGCTCCCCAGGTGCGTCTGGTGGTGCACTACCAGCTGCCCCACACCGCAGAGGGGTACGTGCATCGCTGCGGCCGCACGGCCAGCCAGGGCCGAGAGGCGAGCAACTCTTGATACCAGGCTGTTTTAACTGTTGTTTCCATGCTGTGCTTTGTCGTTGCCTGCTGCTCCAGGTGCGTCTGGTGGTGCACTACCAGCTACCCCACACGGCGGAGGGGTACGTGCATCGCTGCGGCCGCACGGCCCGAGGGGCTGCTTCAGAGGGATGCTCCGTGGCTCTGGTGACGCCCAAGGACTCCATCAAATACTCGTCGCTGCTGAGGAAACTGAATAAGGTGAGGCTCCCTTTGGCAGAAGCACAGAGTTTGTGGACCATGTATCGCATTGCTTCAGAGGGGTGCTCCGTGGCTCTGGTTACGCCAAAAGACTCCATCAAGTACTCGTCGCTGCTGAGGAAACTAAATAAGGTGAGGGCTCATTTGCCTTGCCAAGGTGCTGCTCTGCTTCAGAGGGGTGCTCCGTGGCTCTGGTTACGCCAAAAGACTCCATCAAGTACTCGTCGCTGCTGAGGAAACTAAATAAGGTGAGGGCTCATTTGCCTTGCCAAGGTGCTGCTCTGCTTCAGAGGGGTGCTCCGTGGCTCTGGTTACGCCAAAAGACTCCATCAAGTACTCGTCGCTGCTGAGGAAACTAAATAAGGTGAGGGCTCATTTGCCTTGCCAAGGTGCTGCTCTGCTTCAGAGGGGTGCTCCGTGGCTCTGGTTACGCCAAAAGACTCCATCAAGTACTCGTCGCTGCTGAGGAAACTAAATAAGGTGAGGGCTCATTTGCCTTGCCAAGGTGCTGCTCTGCTTCAGAGGGGTGCTCCGTGGCTCTGGTTACGCCAAAAGACTCCATCAAGTACTCGTCGCTGCTGAGGAAACTAAATAAGGTGAGGGCTCATTTGCCTTGCCAAGGTGCTGCTCTGCTTCAGAGGGGTGCTCCGTGGCTCTGGTTACGCCAAAAGACTCCATCAAGTACTCGTCGCTGCTGAGGAAACTAAATAAGGTGAGGGCTCATTTGCCTTGCCAAGGTGCTGCTCTGCTTCAGAGGGGTGCTCCGTGGCTCTGGTTACGCCAAAAGACTCCATCAAGTACTCGTCGCTGCTGAGGAAACTAAATAAGGTGAGGGCTCATTTGCCTTGCCAAGGTGCTGCTCTGCTTCAGAGGGGTGCTCCGTGGCTCTGGTTACGCCAAAAGACTCCATCAAGTACTCGTCGCTGCTGAGGAAACTAAATAAGGTGAGGGCTCATTTGCCTTGCCAAGGTGCTGCTCTGCTTCAGAGGGGTGCTCCGTGGCTCTGGTTACGCCAAAAGACTCCATCAAGTACTCGTCGCTGCTGAGGAAACTAAATAAGGTGAGGGCTCATTTGCCTTGCCAAGGTGCTGCTCTGCTTCAGAGGGGTGCTCCGTGGCTCTGGTTACGCCAAAAGACTCCATCAAGTACTCGTCGCTGCTGAGGAAACTAAATAAGGTGAGGGCTCATTTGCCTTGCCAAGGTGCTACTCTGCTTCAGAGGGGTGCTCCGTGGCTCTGGTTACGCCAAAAGACTCCATCAAGTACTCGTCGCTGCTGAGGAAACTAAATAAGGTGAGGGCTCATTTGCCTTGCCAAGGTGCTGCTCTGCTTCAGAGGGGTGCTCCGTGGCTCTGGTTACGCCAAAAGACTCCATCAAGTACTCGTCGCTGCTGAGGAAACTAAATAAGGTGAGGGCTCATTTGCCTTGCCAAGGTGCTGCTCTGCTTCAGAGGGGTGCTCCGTGGCTCTGGTTACGCCAAAAGACTCCATCAAGTACTCGTCGCTGAACAAGGTGCGTACGAGGGTCGATCTCGCTGTCTCGGCCTGTCAAGAGTGTAAGTCCCGAGTTCCCTCTGGTTGCGCTGCTTCAGAGGGATGCTCCGTGGCTCTGGTGACACCAAAGGACTCCATCAGATACTCGTCGCTGCTTAGAAAGCTGAACAAGGTGAGGATCCTACTTGGAGGGTGATGGGAGAGAATAGAGTCGTGAGCCATGTGGTGTGGTGTGGGTACGTCCCCAGTTTCCATTCCTGTGCACGCACGGCCCGAGGCGCTGAGTTGACCTTGGTCCACCAAGCCATGTGGTGTGGTGTGGGTACGTCCCCAGTTTCCTGTGCACGCACTGCCAGAGGCACTGCATCAGAGGGGTGCTCCGTGGACCAAGGCGCGCGCGCGCCGCGCGCTTGGACCAAGTCGCTCGCCTTGACCAAGTCGCGCGCGTGGACCAAGTCGCGCGCGCAGACCAAGGCGCGCGCGCGGACCAAGGCGCGCGCGCGGACCAAGGCGCGCGCGCGGACCAAGTCGCTCGCCTTGACCAAGTCGCGCGCGTGGCCCAAGTCGCGCGCGTGGACCAAGTCGCGCGCGCGTTGACCAAGGCGCGCGCGTTGACCAAGTCGCGCGCGCGTGGACCAAGGCGCGAGCGTGGACCATGGCGCGCGCGCGGACCAAGGCGCGCGCGCGGACCAAGGCGCGCGCGCGGACCAAGGCGCGCGCGAGGACCATAACTACCTTTCCAACCTTGAGCAATTCGTAAGCTCTGGCTTCAAGTATCGATATTCTCTTTTCTACCTTACCCTCTCCCTCGCTTTCCCATGCCTTTCCCCTTCCTCCCCCTCCCTCTCACTGCAGACCGGCCCACTACCCACCTTTCCAGTTGACCATAACTGCCTCCCCAATCTCAAGCAATGCGTCAGCCTGGCTTTGAAGTGTCGACGCTCTCTCTTCTCTTACCCGGTCCTTCTTTTTCTAATCCCTCTCCCTCTCTCTCCCTCACTCCGCGGACCGGCCCTCTCCCCACGTTCCCGGTCGACCATAACTACCTCCCCAACCTCAAGCAATGCGTCAGCCTGGCTGGCTGTCAACGTTTGAGGCGCCTCATAAGTCCTCTCCCCACGTTCCCGGTCGATCATAACTACCTGCCCAACCTCAAGCAATGCGTCAGCCTGGCGGGCTGTCAACGCCAACACTCTATTCCTTTTCTCATCCTCTCCCTCTGTCTCCCACCTATCCCTCCCTCTCCCCCCCTCTGCAGTCCGGCGCTCTCCCCACGTTCCCGGTCGACCATAACTACCTGCCCAACCTCAAGCAATGCGTCAGCCTGGCTTTAAGTGTCGACACTCTGTCCCGCAAGCACTCCAAGGAGAAAGCGGAAACCTCCTGGAAGCAGCGCGCATCCAAGGCGGTGCAGGTGAATCTGGAGGAGAGGGGTGCTGACGTGGCAGGAGGGGAGGAGGAGGATGAGGATGAGGAGGGGGGAGGAGAGGAGGAGAGTGAGGAGGAGGATTTTGATGATTTCGACGAGGCAGGAGGGGAGAGTGACGACGAGGGGGAGAGGGGAGGGCGAGGGAAGAAGAACAAGAAACAGCAGCAGCGGGAGGAGGAGGAGCGCAGGAGCAAGAGGAGGCGGGGAGGGGCACGGGGTGGGGAGGAGGAGGAGGAAGGGGATGTGGATCGAGGGGTGGATGTGAGGCGGTTGGTGGGGAGAGGGGAGAAGCGCGGGTGGGAGGGGCCGGGAGAGACAGGGGAGGATGGAAGGCAGCAATTGAAGCAGGAGACGATTGAACTGCAGAGGATGAAAGAGGTGAGTGACTGACAGGGGAGGATGTGGGTAGGGATTCAACCAGTTTGCCCAGAATCTAGCAGGGTAAGTTCTGTGGGTGCCCTTAGGGAGAGGCAGGCAGGTAATGGGGAGACAGGGGAGGATGGGCGGCAGCAGATGAAGCAGGAGACAATAGAGCTGCAGAGGATGAAAGAGGTGAGCGACTGACAGGGGCTGGCACTACCAACCCCATGGCCGGCTTTTGTCACCATTCCTTACAGCAACATCACTTCTTCTTTCCTTTGTCAATAAATGTCTTTGCCTGCGCCTCTGCTCCTCTGCTCCTTCCCCTGCTCTTGGTTCATTCCATGCGCATTCTTCCCTTTCCTCCGTACTCTTTCCTCCATGTGCCACGTTCTGAAGTAAGCAGTCTCTAGGCTGCTCTGCCCACCAATCTGTACTCACTCATCCCACTCCGTGTGCCGCTCCCTTCCCTCCCTCCCACCGCACTGCACCTGCCAATGTACCGTTCCCTTGTGAATGACTGGCCAGGCTCTGAAGTAAGAAGTATCTGGGCCGCTCTGCCGCACCAACCTGTACTCACTCATCCCACTCCTGTGCCACTCCCCTCATCTCCCTCTCCTCTCCCATTCGCTCATCCCTCCCATATGTCCTGTCCTCCTTGAGTGTGTTACCAGGCACTGAAGCAAGCTGTCTCGCAGCCCCTCAGACCCACCAACCTACGCTCACTCATCTCTGCTGTGAGTCATTCTTCCCTTCCCTTTCCTCCTTACTCTATTTCCCTCTTTTTAACTTTCATGCCTGTACTGTGAGTCTCTCACCTCTGCTGCATGCTTCCACTATCACTTGCCACCTTTCCACCCTTCAGCAAACCTTTCCACCCTTAGACAAACCTTATCACCCTTCAACAACCCTTGCACCATGCACTGGACCACCACCCTTCACCAATCCCTCCTCTCCTCCTCTCCTCCTCTCCTCCTCTCCTTCTCTCCTCTCTGCTGTTATCCTCTCCTCCTCTGCCTTCTGGTTTCAACCTTGTCGTTCCCCCCACCTCCCCCTCCTCTCCAATCACCCATCAGTCCGGCATGACAACCGAGCTGGCCAATCAGCTGCGAGCAACCCCATCCGCTGCTGCCACGTCAGCGGCGGCAGCCACCCTTGGGAACTCCCAGCACCTTGCAAATCCCTTTGTTTCCCTGGCAACAGCTAGAGTGGGGAAGCAGTGGGGAGCAGGAACGGTGCAGGGAGGGGGAGAGCGAGGTGGGGGGCGAGGGGGAGAGCAAGGGGGTCGGCGCGGGGGAAGGGGAGGGTGGAGCGGTGGGGGGAGAGGAGGAGGGGGAAGGGGAGGGGCATGGCAGCAGCAGAGGGGAGGTGGGGGAGGAGGGAGGGGGAGGGGTGGTGGGGGAATGGGAGGGAGAGGAGGCAGGGGAATGGGCAGGGGTGGGGGGAGAGGAGCACAGGCACCTGGCAGGGGGAGTGGTGGGAGAGGGGGGGGATGGGGAGGGGGGAGGGGAACTGGGGGTGGGGGAGCAGTGGGGGGAGGAGGTGGGGCAGGGAGGATGGCGGGAGTGGTGGGGTCGAAGCAAGCAGATGCTGTCACTGCACTGAAGCGGGCACGTGGAGGGAAACTAGCCCGCAAGTGATTGCGCGCATGGCTTTCTTTTCATTTTTCACTAAGATTTTCAGAGTTGCTGAGAAATGTACGGTACTATAATTGCATTGAACTTTGCCTGTCGCACTCGCACATCACTAACCAGTCTGAATATCAAGCATTTACATAAAAACGATATATTTACGGCCTTGCCAGAATCGCCGTGGTTGCTGCCATCTCTAGTATCTGTGCACCAATTCAATCACAAGTGGAGAGACAGTAAGGCCAGTAAAGTAAGCTTCCCAAGGAGTACCATAAGGATGTCCCAGGAGGTTTCAGTTCGGCCTTGTGAGGGTTTGACTCCCTCAGGGAGGACTTGTGCTTTGTGTTGCTACTGGGCACGATTGCTATTTACCTTAAACCCACATATACTACACCCTTCGGTGCAGCCTTCAATCCGTCCAAAAATAGGCGGGTGGGTGGGGGCACTAATCAGGGATTTTTTTGTGCATACAGGTGTTGAAACATGATAATTTTTTTTAGAAATCATCAATTGATACAGTGAATTTCTACCAACGCAAGTAAGAAACGAGGATGCAGAGCGCGCGATGCGGTTCGATGTATTCGAGAAAGCATGATGCATGCCAGGGTGTCAGGAAATTGTCGAGGCTGTCTCGGTTCGGGTGAAAGCGTCGCATGCCAGTCAGCCACACCTTTGCGCCTATGTTCGGCCTTCGCGAGACGCTCGGGAGGGAGTCGGTTCGGATCTCCAATACCGACCCAAACTACACCGGCGCCGACAGGGACCGAACCGATTTCCCCCAACTCCCCTTGTTGGAGAATTCGAGGTTCCTACAACGTGCATACCAGCGATTACGGGACTAATTTCTAGGATACATTCCAGGGAGTTCCCACGATGCCATTCTTGTATTGGAACGCGAGGTTTCTCAGAGCGCGTTCTTGCACAGCTGAGTTTAAATCTTCTACGATCAAGTGTTTGTGTAGGCTGACTCTAGGCAACGGACGACTCAGAGCAAAAGCTGTCCACACTTTACTTCCTCTCCCTTCCGATCCTTTGACCGCCCCGATCCGCCCTTCCCCCTGGAGTGCCTCCCTGATGACGTTCTTGCGCTCGTCCTCCGCTCGCTCTCGCAGACCTCCTTCCGTCACGTGCTCGTTTCCAAGCGCTGGTGCCGCCTCGCCACGGCCGCGCTCTCCCATTTGACCGTTCAGCACCGGGGTTTTAGCAAGAACTCGTCTGTGGGGATACTTTATTTTGACAAAATTCCAAAAGCGCAACTCGCATTGCTCTCGCTCCCGCGCCTTCGTTGCGCGCTGCGCCGCTTCCCCGCCCTCACGCACGTGTCACTGGGCGAGTTTTCCATCTCATACGCCAACGGCGACGCGCTCTTCCACTGTCTGGCCGCCACGTGTCCGCGTCTGCTCCATCTAACGGTGGAGCATCAGTTTGGCATGGTGGTTACTTTAGACGGCCTCGATTCGCTCTTCCATGGTTGCCGCAACCTCAGGGAACTCCGCCTGCTGACCACCGATGACATCCCGCATCTCCCGGCGTCCCTCTCGCTCCTCACGGATCTCCAAAACCTACACGTGTGCTCGCATACTCACTATGGCGAAGACTCGTTACAGGAGCTCGTTTCGCCGCCCGCGAGCATCGGCGCGCTGCAGCAGCTTCGGGAGTTGCGGATCTGCGCGGGTGCGAATTTTCGCGGTCTAGATGAGTGGGTGGGCCTTCTGGGTAACCTCCGAAAGCTGAGCATCAGTAACCTCTCTTCAAACACTGTCACGGAGCTTCCTGAAGCAATCGGCTACTTGGCTTTGCTGGAAACCCTAGAAATAAAACTGGATGGGCTCGAGAGCATTCCGGAATCCTTTGAGCAGCTGACCGGGCTGAAAACCCTCTCGCTCCAATCCAGGCGACTGCGATGCCTGCCCGAAAAGTTTATGGCAGCGCTGACTCAGCTGCAGCATCTTTCCCTCCGCGACTGCCCTTCCCTCGAGAGCCTCCCAGAGAGCATCTGCGCCCTCCCTCTCTCCACCCTCTCCCTCTCCTCCTCCTCCCCTGTGACCCCGCTCCAACGCCGCATCGGCCCCTTGTCCCACCTGCAAACCCTAAAGCTCCTCTATCTTGATAATTTCCGGCCTCTGCCCGAAAGCCTGGGTAATTTACTCCGTTGATAACGCTCCAGCTGGATCTGCCCGCACTGGAGAACCTGCCTGAGGGATTTTGGGAAGGCAGCCTGCCGGTTTGCCTAGGAAAACTGAGTCTGGTGTGGTGCGAGAAGCTAAAGGAGCTTCCTCCGTCACTGTACACGCTGACTCGCTTAGAATGCTCCATCCATATCGAGTCATGCTCCCTTATAGAGTCCCTGAAGCCGCTGACCCCTCCAAACCCTCATGAATGGCATGGAAGTGAGTAGAAAACGTTCAGTCTGGCTGAGAGGGTGACCACGGGGCATTCGGCATTGCTGTAGTCTTTGTCGTGATGCTGCTGATCTCCGTACCACTCCGCACCGTGCATGAGCTCATAGAACCTCTCTTCACCGCACAAGGCATCAGACCTCCGGTGATGCTTGGCCCTGCTGCTATGCTTGCTTTCACTGCCGGTGAAGCAAGAACGCCGTTGCCATCGTTGTGCCGCTGATTCTTTTAGTGGTGGTTCTGCTGTTCTCTCTGTTACCCAGTGTTTGGCTGTATCTAGTCATGCTGCTTTCTGCCGCACTGCTGGTGTCCACCCATTCATGTGTCGTTGCCAATGGGTGGTGTGTGTGGAGGTGGAAGAAAAAAAACCCAGGAGTGATGACTGTATAATGTACAGGTTAGTGTACAGACAAGTGGTGTAAATAGAAACATGCTTGTCCCAACCCAACCTAGTTTATATAAACTACTGGCAGGTGAAGGTTTGACGTAGTAATCAACGGTTGATTGTTGCATGAGCTGCAGCTGAATGTGTGTAGGATTGCCTTGCCACAAGCTGAATGCGTGAATCATCGCATGGCCATTTGTTTTAGGATCAGGTAGACATGACATCAAAATATTGGGATGGATCACAAATGTTCTGCTAGAGTCATGCTTGCTACCTGATTCTAGTTTCCCTAAGCCTTCCTCCATTGCTTCAATACAGCAGCTGCTGGTAGTGCCACTGCCGGCAGGGGAAACGCATCAGTTCCAGTGCCAGCAGCAGCACTCATCAATGCGCAGCAGCAGCAACCTTCAGCGGGCTGCCAGCACTGGCTCCTCCACCAGCGCCAACAGCCATTGAGCTTACAAGCGCACTCACGTCCTCTTTACCAGCAGCGGCCTTGCAAGAACCTGCCCCTGCAGCAGCTGCCCCTACACGGACAGCTCGAGACTCGTTGCGAGTCTTAGACAGCATGACAGAGCGCTGGGGGAGCCTTGGAGTTGCAGCAGACTTGAAGCTGCTGCTGCTGCTGGTGCTTGAAATGCTGCTACTGGAAAGGGTATCTGCCAGCTCAGCATCTTCCGAACCTTCCTTGAGCTTCTTCAGACGTCTCCGTTCCACCCTCGCCCCGATCGCCTGGCCAATAACGGAAGCCGCTATAGTGAAGGCCATGGCGTAGTTTGGCATGAGCGCGGCCTTTCGCAGCACGGCGACCAGCGGAACGGACGCGTGCACTGCGATGATCCACTGTGGCGAAAACTTTTCGCAATGCTCTCGCCAAACTCCCAGCGGAATGTTCAGCATCATGCCGATCGTGCCTATAGCGAGTGTTCTTATCGGGAGGGCCTGCGGCCGGAGGGCTTTCATAGCGGACGTTTTAGCGACGGCTGCGCGCATGGCGATGATGGGAGCGGGGCATTTGTATTGGAATCCGGACGCGGGCTTGATCGCCGCTGCGATGAGTGGCACCACTCGCGAAAACGCTCGGTAGGACTTCGCGATCGGGCAGTTACCCGACTTGAGCCATTCTTCGCCTTCGGCTTCGTGTACAGACTCTCGCTCCTGAAAATGACGATCACGGGAAAGAAATGAGCGATTCCACGGTTAACTCAAGCTCCACTGCAGAGTGAATATCGACCAGATTATAACAGTCATTCCGCATTACGGATCGACAACGTGAAATTTGAGATCCGTAACGCGTACGGAGAAAGATGGCAATGCTGACGACGAAAGGTCGAGGCACTTAACCCAGCCTATCAGGAGAAACTACTTGACTTTTTGACCAAGAGTTTAGTCCATGCTAGCATGGCAGCGAACACAGATAACAACTCGAAGCGTCAAGGAGAACAGCTCACCTTTGAAGCTTCCTCCTCGCGTCGCCTCTTCTCCTCCTGCTCCTTCCTTCTCTGCTGCTCCTTGCTGCTCTCCCCGCGAGATCGGAAAGAGTCATAACTGAACGGTCCGGATGGGCCGAACACCGATAGGCTGATCGTCGCTGCTGACGCACCCAGACCGCCTGCGAACGCCGCAGCGTACGGACAAACCTCCTGATCCTGCTCTCCAGCTGTCTCGTAACCCATCAGGGAAAAGGCGTTAGTGGTTTCCTTCGCGGTTGAAATGCTCTGTGATGACTTCTTCTCGGCGGTAATCCCGTAAGTATTGAGCGCGGGAATTACGGAAAGCGACTGGCTGATCTGACCGTCGTCGCTTTCGCCTGACTTAACGGAGACGCGGTCGCAGGTCTTCGCGAGCGGGACAACACCCGTTTCGCCGTGAAAGAGCCTGAAAGCGACATCGAAGGAGGACGACGTTTCCTCAAAGATAGGCTTCTTTCCCGGGAGCGTGGCGGAAGCGGCACAGAGGTCCCCGAGGGAGTGGGAGAGGGGAGATGAATGCGGAGCGGGGGATGAGGAAAGCGACACGTTTCGGAGGAAAGGACACATCTGAGCGGCATGCTCCATGGCGAGCTTCTTCATATCCATTTTCACGTCAAGCGCTAGCAAACGCACACACTGATCGGCTGAACTGCAGGAGGTACAGACAGAGAAATTATGGCAGCTGTGTTGAAATATGGCTAAGAAAGGCGAACCAGACCAGGAGACCAGGCAGCTGGAGTGAAACCCTAACTCGGGTGAAAACCAGGATTGAGAGGAAAAGCTGGTTTCAGAAGCTTCTGTTAAGGGGTGTCTTGTAAGGAATCCTCTTGACGGTCCCTCGGCATATTCGAAGGGCCAACGGTCCCTCCCGGTTTTGGGGCTGGCTGGGTCAGGTAACCCAACCTTGCATTTTCGTAAAGCCGGGGAAAGGAAAACTTCAATTTCAGTCAGGAGGATGAATGGTTTGAACGGCTCCGTCTGAGCAGACGACGGGTAACCTGACGCTGACACAGCTCGTGTGGGGATGCGACGTCACGCGACGGTGCTGGTGTTTCGCGGCTAGCGTTTACCGCGCGAACACTACTGCCCTACTGGTCAACGTCCACGCACGATACTGTGCACGGGCAGGGTTCCACGTTTGACGGGTAAACGCTCTGAAATTCCGGATAGTTTCCGGTTTCCCAACGAAACCCTCTCAAAGCTGTTCCCAACGCTTCGTCGCCCATTCAATGAACGAAAGGACACTCGTACGGCTCGAGGAGCAGAGCAATCCTGCTGCATTTTTCCTGCGTTTCCTGGCAATAGGGGAGGTCTAGCGAATGGAAACACTGTGCGGTGTTGTCGTCATTGCCAGCGAGGCAAAATGCGAATCGAGAATGTGGAAGGTGGACCTACTAGGTGCGTGTGTCATACAAGTGCGCGGCTGCGGTGGTGTGGTGGTGAGTCAGAAGAGATGAGTTGATGCGGCTAGCCAGTGTCGGTGCCACGCGAGTGCAGCGTGCGATCTGCGTTGGGACGGGATGGGATCATGCGAGTGGTCGGTCATGTGCTGATCAGTAATGGAAAATACAAGACGTTCCGTGGATAACTTCAAGCACAGAGCTCGTTATAACGATGCTGATTTCTCTCATGTACAACAAAGATATACCTAAAACCTGCTCACATTCTTCATATTTTGTGCATATTAGACGCCAATCATTTCAGCTGACATACCTACTGTATGCACATTATTCCTGGGGTGTGCTTGTTGTCATGACAATAAAAATTACCAGTTTTAACAATGTTAAATCATACCACACCAACCAATGTTAGTAATGGATACAGCATATGTTTTCTTTGACCCAGTGATAACGTCCATATGGTACAATTCGAACCTCATACCCCGTACCAGCGCCCAACCATTATTACTTACGCAGCCTGGCAGGCTGGCAGCTTTGTAACTCTTAACTTATCAACTCACCCTCTGGGATCAGGGTGGCAGCAGCAGCAGCAGCAGCCCATGGTACCTTCAAGGCATCCCAAAAGCAAATTGGTAACCCACTAGATCGCAGCTCCTCATCTCATCCCCTTTTGAAGCAGGGCCGCCGCAGCAGCCCATAGCACTTTAGGCAGCTCCACCATTTCCATACTCAAATCAATGTGCGCGTCCGCCTCTAAGAAATCAAACTCGCACGGAATCTCTTGCCCTCCACCCACTCCTTGATTGTCGCCTTTCTCAGACCCGTATGCCTGCAGCATCGCAAACGCCAGGTCGATCTGCATTTTGAATGGCTTGGTAGCTCTGGGATCGTCGGCCAATGGCGTGCCGACAAGTGGCAGCGAGATCCCGTCGTCGAGCGACCCGAGCGTGCCACCTAGGCACGACGAGCTCACTGCGATTGGCCGGTCCTTGAGCCCTCCGACAGTCACCATGGGGACGTTGAATTTCCGTTTTAGGATGTGAGTTAGAACCGCACAGGCAGAGAAGCAGGTTCCGTCAGAAACAACCACCATGGGCAGCCCGCTGAAATCATCTGATTGGTCGTACAGCGTCAGCATCTCGGTCAGCTTCACCCGGGCAGAATATTTTCCAGCCTGCCCGTCCGTCGAGTACTGAATCTCCTGAAACGGCCCAAAATCCGCGGGTCCTTTCAACCCAGCGGTCTCTGCCTCGTTGCAATAATTCGACGCGTTATAAAAGAATGTGGCGCTGCTTCTAATGAGTCGCGCAGTGTACTCGTTTCCGATCATCAGCTGCTGAGGCATCTGCAGCTGCCCGGGGGGGGTCTTAGCAGGCCCTGCCAACGCCCTCACCACTCCATAGGCGGTCTGGATAATGCCTCCGCTGTTTCCCCGCACGTCCAGCACAATTCGCTTGCCACGCCTGTAAGGGGGATAGCAAATTCGGTGTGACAGGAGGGAGTTAGTGTAATGGGACTTGGAATTCTGAAAGCAGCCCAGCGTACCTTGTGGCAAACCCACCAGGGAACTTCGCTACACTACACACAGCAGGAAACCATCATGCCATGCTGTGAACCTACCTTGTAGCCAGGCTTAAATCCCGCATTGATTCGGCATGGAGGTACCGCGAGGGAGTAAGCCCTGTGGCAGACATATGCAATCCCTAAGTGCTGAAGGTGTGCAGCCACACCACTGCAGTCTCATCCCACAGCAGCAGCACCAGCAGCACCAGCAGCACCAGCAGCACCAGCAGCACCAGCAGCACCAGAAGCACCAGCAGCACCAGATCTCAGGCATATCCAAGGCATAAACATACCTCGTAGCAATGCCGAGAGCGCGCATGGACTCAGCATAGAGGTACTGCGAAGGAGTCAGCCCCGTAGCAGAGATATCAAGCCCCTTGGTGCTGAACGCGTGCCTTTTGAGTCGACTCAAAAGTCAGGAGTCAGCCCCGTAGCAGAGATATCAAGCCCCTTGGTGCTGAACGCGTGCCTTTTGAGTCGACTCAAAAGTCAGGAGTCAGCCCCGTAGCAGAGATATCAAGCCCCTTGGTGCTGAACGCGTGCCTTTTGAGTCGACTCAAAAGTCAGGAGTCAGCCCCGTAGCAGAGATATCAAGCCCCTTGGTGCTGAACGCGTGCCTTTTGAGTCGACTCAAAAGTCAGGAGTCAGCCCCGTAGCAGAGATATCAAGCCCCTTGGTGCTGAACGTGTGCAGCCACACCACTGCTGTCTCATCCGGCAGCAGCAGTAGAATCAGCAGCACGGGGAACAGGGGGAAATGGTCCCAGGCTCACCTTGTAGCAAGGCTGAGGGCGCGCATGGACCCAGCGTAGAGGTACTGCGAGGGAGTGAGCCCCGTTGCAGAGATATCCAATCCCTTGGTGCTGAACGTGTGCAGCCACACCACTGCTGTCTCATCCGGCAGCAGCAGCACCACGGGGAACAGCGCCAAACCTCGGGCATACCTTGTCGCAAACCTACCTTGTGGCAAGGCTTAAAGCCCGCATAGATTTGGCGTAGAGATATTGTGACGGGAGTAATCCCGGTAGCCGAAATGTCCAATCCTTTAGTGCTGAACGTGTGCAGCCACACGAGTGCTGTCTCGTCCGGCAGCAGCAGCACGGGGAACAAAGGGAAGAGGGGGAAGAGGGGGAAGAGGGGGATGGGGTCCCATGCTCACCTCGTGGCAAGGCTTAAAGCCCGCATTGACTCCGCGTAGAGATACTGCGAAGGAGTAAGCCCCGTGGCAGAGATATCAATTTTCTTGGTGCTGAACGTGTGCAGCCACACGACCGCTGTCTCGTCCGGCAGCAGCAGCACGGGGAACAGGAGGGAAGAGGGAGAAAGGGTTCCAGGCTCACCTCGTGGCAAGGCTGAGGGCCCGCATTGACTCCGCGTAGAGATACTGCGAGGGAGTGAGGCCGGTAGCAGAGATATCCAATCCCTTGGTGCTGAACGTGTGCAGCCACACGACTGCTGTTTCATCCGGCAGCAGCAGCACGGGGAACAGATCGCCGTCTGCTGACAGCCGCACTGTCTGCTGCGGGGCGGCTGGGGCGGCGGCAGGGGCGGCAGCAGTCGCACCCGCCCCAGATGCACCTCCCCCAGCAGCAGCGTCACCCATAGTCGAGCTCCCAGCACCACCAGCTGTAGCGGCAGCACCATCAGCTACAGAGTTGAGTCCTTTCGTTTTTCCTCCTTCCTCCCCCACCACCCCCACCTCCCGCACTCTCAGGGGCGGCGGGTCCAGATCCCGCCTTGGCGCCAGCATCCCCACTACAGTCGCATCCGCTAAAGGAACTCGTTTTTTCGGCCCACCTGAACCTACTGCTACGGAAAAACCTCTCAGCCCACCCGCCTTGCTGATACCCAGCTCTCCCTTTTCCTTCGCCAGCTTGTCACCCCCGTTACTATCACCCCCGTTATTATCACCACTTGCATTCCCACTAACAATACTGATATCATCAACATCATTAGCGCCACCGCCACCACCGCCAGAAGCGGCGGAACCTTCCGTGGTGCTTCCCCCCACATCTTCCCCCTCCCCCGCTTTCCGGCAAAAGGCGAGCCAGTAGCTGCGGCTGTCGCTGAACGCGCCTCGCGGGAAATCCGCGATCCACGGAACCACCACCCGCTCGGGAGCGGAAGCAGGGCTGAAGCAAGCGGAAGGAAGGGGAGAGTTCGGGGGAAAGGGGGAGGTGGGGGCTTTAAAACGACGGTATACATTTGACAAGCCAAGGTTCAGAAGCTGTTATTTTTTTAAATCCGCAACCTCTTTCTTTCCCATTGCTCCCTGCACTCACGCGGTCATCATCCCCGTTACTGTGCGGTGTGTCCTAGCGCTACCCTCACAAGATTCGCTACAAGGGTGAATCCCGAATCTACACCTTCCAAAAGGGTGAAGTCCAAATCACTCACTTCACGTGGATCAGCATCGTGAGCGCGTCTTTCCGTGGCGGAATGGAGCGCACCGTGAATGCGCCTTGACTCCCGTCAATCTCCCCCAGCCCCTTCACCGTGCGGTGCGCCAGCGCCGCGTTCAGGCGCGCGCCCGCGCTGCGGAACGTCCCCACGTACTTGTCCGCCCACCGCGCGATAAACGGGAGCGCCGGCTCGCCCTCTATAGTCACAACGCGCTTGCCCTCGTAGCGGGAGAAGTTGAACCCGAACAGCCCGCGCGCGATCAGGTCCGGGCGCCCGCGGAGCACTGGGGGAAGGAGGCGCGGGGAAAGCACAGGGGGAAAGCGGGGAAGAGAGGTGAGGGGCAAAACGTACGAAAGCGTTTGACAAATGATCTATGCTGGATGCAAATGGGAAACCATACCGAACCACGAAGAAACCGAACCGCAATGAACCGAACCGAACAATAACATATCTTCTTACATTCCATGCTTCCGACTCGGATAAATTGCTCGCCGTCTTCCACCACGGAGACGAGCGACAGCGGGGGAGAGTAGAGCCCGACGCCATGAAATCAATTGCTTGCCATAATTTTACCAAATTACACCAAACCCAACCGCACAAGACCGATCTACTTACATTCCTGGCTGCCAACTCGGATGATCTGCTCTCCGTATTCAACCACCGACACGAGCGGCAGCGGGAGCGTGTAGAGCCCGACGCCATAGAAGCAATTGCTCGTCATGGACGTATGGCCGTCGTTCAACGAGTCGATCGCGCGGAAGATAAGCGAGTGGAAGCGCAGGAGACTGTTAATCCCCTCGCCTTGCTCCGCCTTTTCGCGAATCGATTTTAGATACGTTATGATGTCGACGTCGCTCGGAAGCTTCGGATCGGGTGATTTTACCGCGAGGTGCTTGTAGACGTAATGGTTGTCGAGTGCGTTGATGATTGTGTCTAAAGCGGGGATGTCGCGGTCTGCCCGGAAGCGGAAGTTTCGTAGGCAGTTTCTCGCTTCCGTAGGTGTGGCGAAACCGACGGATCCGTCGACGATGATGTTTTGTTTCGCCAACGCTGCCACGCTCGCCTCTAGTTTATTCGCGAGTGTCGTGCACGGATCAATTCCGTCGTTTGGATCGCTCGAGGGAGAGGCGAAAGGGATTGAGACGAGGAGAAGGAAGAACAAGAGTAGAGGCTGGGCTGAGAGTCGACATACGTCGGCCCTGGATTCTGATTTCGTTCTGGTTACGCCATGGATCGATGCGGGCGGTCTTCGGCTCGCCATTGATCTTGGCGCGACTTGTGTTCGTCGTGCGAAATTTATTAAGTCAGCTCAATATCGACCTTTGTTCGTCTTGCATTTTTAACGAATGCCTAGCTTACAATACCACCGGTGCTCTTAAGGTAGAAGGATGTTCAGATGCCTGCCTAAGGAAAATGGTAAGCGGATTCGCGCGAGAAGCGCTAAGTGCGGAGCTTTTGAGGGATGGATGCAAGTGACTGGAGTTTCGAGATAATACTAGCTCACGCTGCTTTTGCTCACAATGACATAGTGGAGTGATATGTAGCAGATGCGAATTCACCAAATTCGCAAGTGCAGGAGGGCAGGGTGATGCAAGGCCGGCGAGGGGAAACTGATGCATGGTGCATCAACAGAGCTGCCGCATATCCCGCACGAGGGGCTCTTGATAGCATAGATGTTTCATTTGAGAGAGAGAAAGAGGGGCGGGCGGGAGAAATGAGTGGTCAGGTTTGGACTGGACTTCACTGGGCTGGGTGCAGTGGGGGGGAAGCTGTCATGCTGGAGGAAAAGACGGGCCAGAAGGAGCCAGAACCGACCAAGCAGCAGTGCACATCGTCGAGTCGCGAATCCTGCTTTCGCATCGCGGATGCACATGGAGAATGCCAGAGCACATCTGCCGAAATGCGATGCGACAGACTGCTATTCACGATGCGACAGACAGCCGGCGGCCCAAATTGTTCATGCTTTTAAAAGTTGACCAGAGGGAGTTTTTCTGGTGTGGGCTTTGGCGAGAGTTTCCGATTTCGTCTAGGTTCGTTTTTTTCGCGAGACCCAGCCAACCCTCGGTTTTCCCCCTGGTGAGTGAATCTGTCTTCGAAAGTCCCAAATTGCAAGTGCGTGACTTTCAAAAGCTTGGACACTCAACTTCGTCAAGTTTTAAAAACTTGACCCTCGCGGCCCGCAATTTGGGACGCGGGCTTTAACGCGTGCATTTTGCAGTGAGCTCTGCCCCCGACTTCGCTAATGAGTCCAGCGGGAGTCCTGCGATGGCAGAATTCGTGCTGTAAGAACATGCGACAAGATGCGCCCCGTAATCCTTTTTGTCGGATAGAGCCTGCAAGAACTCCCCAGTTCCATCTTGATTGGTGCACTCGTGCCGCATTCTGTCTTGAGGTTACCAAGAGATGGCAGTTGAGGGAGAATCTGTACCGCGAGCGGAAGTGCTTGCCAGGTTGAACTGATCGAGGCCGTTGATGGGGAACCATCAATAATCTCATGTGCAGAACTGGGTTTCACCCACTTCCTAAAGTGTATATGCTACACTTCACATCAACAGCTTCAGGAAACATTGATGATAAAACTACACTTTTGACGACCAGATAACCCATTCTTCGTTCTTCTGTGAATTACGAAGCTTCAATACTTCTGAATAGACATTACACATATAAACCGATTGCTGTTGCCAGTCAAGACCCTCCAAGGTGGTGTGCGACTAAATCAACCCCCCTAAGCACGCTTCCCTGTGCGTGACGACGCCTGGGAAACAAGCACCTTGCGGCCACGAGCACGGCGGCGCTTCAGCACATTGAGCCCGTCCTTGGTGGCGATGCGCGCGCGGTAACCAGACACCCGGGCGCGCTTTTTGCGGGAGGCGTGGCGCTTGGTGCAGCCAATGCTGGTGCCTCCTGCCCGCACCACCAGCCGAGATCCCCTTGACACGGGGAACACCATGCGCCCAGAGCTCTCTGGGGAGAGGCGCAGACCTGCAGGGGGGAGAAGGGAGGGGGGATACAGGGAGGGGGGGAAAAAGGGAAGGAAGGAAGGACAGGAGCGGGGAGAAGGGTTAGATAATAATATGTGACACAAGGGATGTGCTTGTGTGGGACATGCTACGTTGTGCAGCCAATGCTGGAGCCTCCTGCCCGCACCACCAGCCGAGACCCCCTTGACACTGGGAACACCAGGCAACTAGAGCTCTCTGGGGAGAGGCGCAGACCTGCAGGCCAGAAGTCGAGGGAGAATTGGGGGGGGAAGAAATGCTTATCCAGTGAGAAAGGATGAGAGAGTTACAGGATTCTTTTGTTCTCGTTTCTTTCCACACGCTTGGTGCAGCCGATGCTGGTGCCTCCTGCCTGCACCACCAGCCAAGAGCCCCTTGACACGGGGAACACCAGGCGCTGTGGGGAGAGGCGCAGACCTGCAGGGCAGTGGGGGGGGGAGAAGAGAGCGGAGAGCGGAGAGGGGGAGGAAAGGGGCGATCAATGCGTGGAGGATGGGAGCGGGAGTTGAAGGGAGTGATGCGTGCGTGAGACATGGTGCTTGATGCCACCAATGCTGGTGCTTCCTGCACGAACCAGCCCACAGAGAGCACTCGGCGCTCGGAAATGCGTGGAGGTTCAAGGGAGGGGGTGATGCGTGCGCGAGACATGGTGCTTGATGCCACCAATGCTGGTGCCTCCTGAATGGTCTATTCCGCAGAGGGCACCAGGCACTTGCGAATGTGTGGAGAGACGAAGGCCTGAAGGGGGTGAAGGTAAGGTAGGATGTGGGGAGGTGTGTGGCGAAGCGCGTGGTTAAGCGCATGGGGAAGCGTGTGAGGAAGAGTGTGGGGAGGAGTGTGGGGAGGAGTGTGGGGAAGAGTGTGGGGAGGTGTACAGGGAGGAAGCGAGAGGGGAAACTGGGTTTTAAAAGGAAAAGGAGCTGTGCCTGCAGCCATTATCTCCTATAAAATTAAATCTTCAAAGTGATGGGGGAACCGGAACAATCTCCGATTAAGAGAATGTTCCAATGATCAGATTGGAGCGAAGTGGAGCTGATGATGTGGAGAATGCCTCCTATAATGACTCACAAAACCACGAACCCCCGAAGACTTCGCGACTTTGTGCATTAGTAACCCGCATTCGCGAGCCCTCGCAAAAGCGAGCATAGGTGCTTAGCGTGCTTCATTCGTGAATCGGGTTATCTACGCATCTCGCATCTAACCTTGACCATCATGTCTGTGAATATTAACCGTATGCATGTCCATTATTACAACCGTCTCCCGCAGACTTGAACGCATCATGAACTAATTACCTGCGAGCGAGCACGAGAGGGAGGAGACGGCGGAGCGAGCAGAGACGAGGTCTGATCGCAGCGCGCTGGGAGCGGCCGTCCGAACAGCCGCGAACGAAACGCGGCCGGCGGGACGAGCTGCTTGTAGCGACGCCCGCGCGACGGCGGCGGGCGCGCACGCGACGGCGCGGGAAGAGGCGAGCGCAAACATTGTGGTGGGCAGTGATGTTAGGTGGAAGGAAATGGCTAGAACTGAAATAGTTGCCGAGAAGAGCGGCTGATGAGGAGAAAGAAGGATGTGAGTCTTGGATGAGGGAATGAGGGCAGCAACCCTTTGAGCTGGTTTAGTAGGGCTTTGATCGGTTCGACGCGGTTGAATTGCGTTTTTGTTCAGTGCTGCAGGGTAAATTGGATGAGGGGAGCGGGGGGAAGCGGGGAAAGAGGGGAGAGCCCCGCGCCAGCGTGGCGGTAATTTGAGGTTTCGTGGGATGGCCAGGCTGAGCCACGTGGAGGCAGCCTGGGAACATCTGCCTGATTGCTCTCGCGAAAACGTTACAGTGGCGAGAACCGTTACCAGGAAAGTTTTGTCGCAATTGTCTGACAGGCTTCGCTTTGTTATTGGGACTTTCGCTTTCGCTTACGCACAGAACTCAAAAATCAAAGAACCCCGCACCCACAAACCTCCCTTCAAACCCTGTGGTTGAGGATTCTTGATACCAGGAAAACTACTTCCGCCATTGGCTCCCGTCTCCCTTCCAATAACAGGAAAACTACGTCAGTTTCGCCTGCACTTTCGCCGTTTCACACCGCCTTCCGCGCGTCTTTTACTTCGAATCATAGCTCCTCGTTAGTGGACAAAATTTTGATTTCGTGAGAGATCGGCCACCAATAGCGTGATTTGCAGCGATGAAGGGGAAGAAGCGGGGTCGCGTGGCGGCGCAGCAGCAGCAGCGCCTGCACCTGAAGGCCAAGGGCATGAAGGTCTCCACAAAGCACGGCGGCGGCGGTGGCGGCGGCGGCGGCGCGGCGCACGCGACGACGCTAGAGCAGGAGATGGACGACGAGTTCCTCCTCGAGCAAGCCGCCAAGCGGCGGCGCGCGCCGAAGCAGCGGCGGCGGCAGGGGGAGGGGGAGGGGGACGAGGAGGGCGTGATCGGCGCGGGGATGAGCGCGCGGATCCTCAAGGAGGCGCGCAAGCAGCAGCAGGAAGTCGCGCGGGAGATGTGAGTTTCCCCCTACTCACCATTTTGTGATTTTCCGCAAAAAATAGAATCTGTGCAACTCAATTCTTAACCCTGAACTTTGATACTTGAACCGTTACCCTAAATCCCAACATCGTCTTATTCTGAATCCCGAACCCTGGAAGCCCCATTTGAAAAAACACCTGGACCTACACCTGAACTCTTGCATTACATTACATTACGCCACTCGCACGAGGTCCAATCCTCTCCATCGCATGTTTCGTCGCAACACCCGAACGCACGCCCTCTGCATCGCCTGTTTTGTCGCGATCTGCAGGGAGAAAGAGCGCGGCCTGGACGGGGCGCGCGAGGCGTTCGATCTCGCCGCGGCCGTGGCGGCGCGGGAGCGCGAACAGGAGGAGCGGGAGGAGGAGGCTGGGGAGGAGGGGGAGGAGCGGGAAGTGCGGGATCCAGAAGCGGCGGCAGCGGCGGCTGCGGACGTGGAGAAAATCCTAAGCGACGCGAGACGAGGGCGGGAGGATATAGAGGAGGGGGAGGAGAGGGAGGAGGGAGAAGCGGAGGAGGAGGATGAGGATGGGGAGTATGGCGCGTTTTCAGAAACGGCGAGCATGTATAACGATGCTGTGGTGAGTTTGTGGGGCGAATCTATGTTCAGAACTTTAAAACTCGTACCCTGTTCGGAACCTTAATCCCCCACCTCCCCTCGCTTTCTTCAGCTGCCAGGCTTCCCCCCTTCCACCCATTCTTTCCCCCGTCCGGTCTCCTCCCTCTCCATCTGTTCCCCGTCTCGTCATCCCCACTCCCTCCTTCCCTTCCCCCCCCCGCCCCTACTTCCCCCACCTCCCCCTCTTCCCCTACCCCACATTTTCGTGCGTGCGCTGCCTTGCACAATCTCGACGCCTTGTTGTGATTTGGCACCTCATTTTGCCACGTGTCCTCGTGGCTCCGTGGCAGGCGGACGAGGTGACGGAGGAGGACGAGCGGGCCATCGCGGTCTTTCTCGCAGGGGGAGGCGCGGCGCCACGTCAGCGCACGCTGGCTGACGTCATCATGGCGAAAATCCAGGAGGCGACAGCTGGAGGGGCGGCGGGGGCAGCTGGGGGCGCGGGCGGCGGGGGGGGTGTGAGAGGGGGGGAGGGGGGAGAAGAAGCGGAGAGGCGGATTCCGGGAGTGGATGAGAAAGTGATGGAGGTGTATCGAGGGTGAGTGAGAGTGAGTGAGTCTTGAAGCTCTGCCCTCGCCTCCCCTTCATTCGCCTCCCCTTTTCTTCCTTCCCCTCCTCCTCCTTGAATGACTAAGTTATGGAGGTGTACTGAACGTGAGCGAACATGGTTTGAGTTGTCTCACTCCTATCCGCTACCCTGTCCCCCTCCCCCCATGTTTATCACCCGTCACCCATGCAGTGTGGGCAAGCTTCTGAGTCGGTACCGGTCCGGCAAGGTCCCAAAGGCATTCAAGATCGTGCCAGCTCTGAGCAACTGGGAGGACGTGCTCTTTCTTACAGACCCTGACAGCTGGACTCCTGCTGCTGTCTTTGCTGATGGGTTGGATTGAACCGTTATTCTTCCCCTCCTTGCCAACCCCTCCCCTGCAGAGTGCGCAAGCTTCTGAGTCGGTATCGGTCCGGCAAGGTCCCAAAGGCATTCAAGATCGTGCCAGCTTTGAGCAACTGGGAGGACGTGCTCTTCCTTACAGACCCTGACAGCTGGACTCCTGCTGTCCTTGCTGCTGGGTTGAACAATTATCCTTCCCTCCTTGCCAACCCCTTCCCTGCAACTGGGAGGACGTGCTCTTCCTTACAGACCCTGACAGTTGGGCTCCTGCTGCTGTCTTTGCTGCTGGGTTGAACCGTTATCCTTCCCCTCCCCCTTTCCGGCAGAGTGGGCAAGCTGCTGAGTCGCTATCGGTCCGGCAAGGTCCCAAAGGCATTTAAGATCGTGCCAGCACTGAGCAACTGGGAGGACGTGCTCTTCCTTACAGACCCTGACAGTTGGACGCCTGCTGCTGTCTTTGCCGCCACTCGTCTTTTTGCGTCGAATCTCAACGCTCGCGCCGCCCAGAGGTTTTACCGGCTGGTGCTGTTGCCGAGAGTGCGTCGGGACATTAGGCTTAATAAGAAGCTGCACTTTGCACTGTATCAGTCGCTTAAGAAGGCGGTTTACAAGCCTGCCGCGTTTTATAAAGGGGTGTTGCTGCCGCTGTGCCAGTCCCAGACTTGCACGCTCCGTGAGGCGGTGATCATAGGGAGCGTGATTCAGAAGGTCTCGATTCCAGTGCTACACTCAAGGTATGCTGTGATTCTTATTTTTATTTTTGATTCTGATTCTCATGTTAGCACGGATCATGACAGTCTCTGGCATGAGGCTAAAGTATGCGGCTTGATTGAATCAACCCACCTTTCTTGTTCTCGCATTTTGCAGTGTTGCCCTGATGAAGATTGCAGAGATGCAGTATGCCGGCACAAACAGGTGAGCACTGAGCACCATTTGCGATGAGCAGTGGGAGCAAGTTGTTGTGGAGAGGCTCTTGAGACGGACCGTAACGAATTGTGATCATTGAGCAATGGTTGATGAACATTGGCATGACTGATGCTGTGAGGTGCTTGCTGGGACTGTCAGAGTGAGAGCTTGCAATCAGCAGCTGAAAAGCCTGAACTATGGTTCGACAATAAATTCCAATAATCCCCAGTTATGGCATGTGTTATACATTTTCTCCTGCTTGAGCAGTTATTTCATGAAGCTTCTGCTGGACAAGAAGTATGCCCTGCCATATCGAGTCATTGATGCAGTGGTTGGACACTTCCTGCACTTTCGCTCTGAGACCCGTGAGCTGCCAGTTATCTGGCACCAGTGCCTGCTGTCCCTCATCCAAAGGTATTTCCTGTTCAAAGTATTCAACGGGCTTATTTGGTTGCTTTGATTTCTTTTGCCGAGATTTTGGTTGTTGTCACCATGTGTTCCCATTTTGTGCTGATTTATGTTTCCTGGTTCAATAATCTCAGGTACAAGAATGAGCTGACCCAACAACAAAAGGCTGATATCAAGTTTCTTATCACCAGCCGTCAGCATCATCACTTGGTAAGTGTTCATGCAAGCCACTGTGATTTTGTGCTTCATATGCTTCACTTTCTGCTCAAAGTTATAATTCTCTATTGTTCACTGGCTTCGCATTCTATGCAGATGTCACCAGAGATTCTCCGAGAGCTTCAAAGTTCTATCCGGTCTCGAGGGCAGCCTGATGCCGCAATGTTCCCCTTCTCATCAGATGCCGCAATGAGTAAGTCCTCATGTGTGCATCACTCCTTTCGAGTCCCCATGATTGCACAAATGACTGGTGTTTGTTGTGACTGTTTTTGTTGATGCAGAACCATTGGTTGTCACAAAGCCCTTGGAAGATGACTATCGTAATCTCCCTGAGGTCTGCATTGGGATGGATGAAGACTAGTGATGGGTAATGCTGCATATGAGATTAATGGACAAAGGACCTGGTGGTGGTCATCGCATCTTCCAGAACGGTACAGAAGAAAAAATACTATCTGGAAGAAGGGGATGCTGGTTGGTTGCATTTAGGCCCCTGCTGTCTCTTGTAATCATCCAGTTGATTACAGCACCTATTCAAGAATGTTTTGCAGAATAAGTCTTGTTAAGCCTTGAATCTCATCCTGGTCCTGATTGTTCATTGCGGCACTGGGAACAATGCTTGCTTTTTAGGTACCGAAATCAGGTAGGCAACAACCTGAAGATATTACAGGAAGGGCATGTCTATTTCTTCTATTCAAGCTGTCCATGAGTCATGACATCAGACTGGTTGCAATACTCACAATGATGGAGGCAGGTAGTGCTGCTCTAGACAAATGTTGCCGTAAAACAGAATCAGAGTGCAAGAAGGTGTAAAGTGTGAAGCACGTACTTAGTTTGATGAAGTCACCAACTCGAGAAACTCGCCTGAAACAGGAATTGGTGCACCGTTGAAAGCAGCATTTAGCGAACCTAGAGTGGGAAACCCGATAACTAACCTGAGTTCTCTCAGCAGGTCCTCCAGGACTGAGGGGCATGACCTTCCTGTGTCAATCTCAAAGTTTATCGTCTGCTCAATATAGTTATGTCTCGTCAGGGAACTCGTGTTGCTAGGAACTAGCATTAGGAAATCCTTACCCCCAGCAGCTCAATTTCCTGAAAGCAGTAATAGAGCGATAAGAAACACTGCAGGAATGCCAGGTGAAACCGTACGTTTGTCGCAACTTACAGCCTTCACAAAGTCCTTTGCCGTGTAAACTTTGTCGCTGATGATTCGGGATGAACAAGCCTTCAGCTCCGTCAAGGAGATTTGCTGAGTTTCAAACATCTGCACTACCAGCGCGTTAGACTTCTATGAAAAAGAAAATCGCTATTATCAGCATGAGGCGTCCTACCTTGCTTCCGACCCACAGCAAGACCAATGTCAGAAACAAACAGTCTGACCGGTCGGGCTGGAGGACTGTTGACGCATTCAAGATCCTGGTCGTCGGAAACGTGATTACGTCAGTTATAGACCTTCTTAACTCACCATGTGTTAGTACCTTTCAGGACTGTCTGCGCATTCAGCCTCGATTGTATCCAAACGTCTTGCGAGCTTGATGAACAAAGAGGCAGCACACCACCTTGTACATTGCGATATCGGGTTTCCACTCCTCGTTTTTATCTGAGAAATCGACGTCAGACTTCATGCAAGCCTCTACTACTAAGAACACGAGGCATAACCCAAGATATTACCTGCATTTGGAATATAAGCGCCAGGCATTCGTTGGCCACCGCCTCTGGCACACGAGCAGAAGCCATGACTGCTTGTGCTTGATGGCAAGTAATAAAAAAACGTATTTTATCCACAGCAATGCGAGGGAAAACCATGTTATGCACAATGAGATCCAAATTTCCTGGTCTGTCAAGAAAAGTGCTTTTGCGAAAGGGCCACGTCTTTCCGGTGATATGATTGGTTCAGAACCTTCTTTTTCGCTGGCTTCTGCTGTCCACCGCAGGGAATTTCAGTTCGTCGAATCAACGTGGCGTTCGCGAAACCTCTTCGCTCTCTTGAGATCTCCCTCCCAACATTTTTCACATGCCGCTGGGTGAATCCGCTCAGTGATTTCGCTCTCATCTTTGCTGGGTCAAGTTGGCCATTTTCCCACGTCCTCCTCAGCTTTCCAAAGACCCAGGTTTTGCCTGAGTTGCATACTACACCCAGGTTGTCAATTCTTTCCTGATCGGAACGCCTGATCGCACGCAATTCGGAGTTGTGCAGAGTCGGCTGGTACCTTGAAGCCAGAAAGCCGACCATGGGTGCGCGTCGCATTAATTCCGAGCAAATAAAATGGCGTCTGGTACTGGGGGTAACTCTCACACTTTTAGCACTGGTTCCGTTCGTGAGCGGAGCGGTGTTCACCGTTGACCTGGGTTCGGAATCCATGAAGGTCGCTGTGGTAAATCCGCGACCCGGTCAGAGTCCGATCTCGATCGCGATCAACGAAATGTCGAAGCGGAAATCTCCGTCTGTCGTGGCGATATCCAACGGCGATAGGCTCCTGTCAGAGGAAGCCGTTGGAATCGCCGCCAGGTACCCCGATCGCGTGTACACACGAGCGAGGGACATGGTCGGCCTTCCAGTAGATGAGGTTAAGGAGCTACTAAAAAGCAACTATCTTCCGTACGATGTCGTCGGAGGGGATGGGAGGCCGGAGGAAGAAACGGAGGACGACTCAATGGAGTCGGAAGTCATTAGCAAAGTGACATCAGATACGGACGGCGACGCGGCTTCGGAGCGTTCGTCAGGCAAGGACAAGGCGAAGAAATTTAAGCGGAAGCGTCCCGTGCGGATTCGAACCCACGACCGCTCTACGGAGTACTCCGCTGAAGAGCTGCTCGCGATGCAGCTGGGTTACGCCAAGGGACTAGCGGATGCTCACGGAAGAACGGGGATTGTGGACGCTGTCATTAGCGTTCCCGCGTACTTCTCCCAGAGCCAGAGGCAGTCGATTATTGACGCTGGCGCTCTGGTTGGCGTGAATGTGATGGCGTTGATTCAGGAGCATGCCGGGATTGCGCTGCAGTACGGCATGGATAAGGACTTCAGCAATGGCAGCAGACACGTGGTGATTTTCGACATGGGTGCCACGTCGACCTATGCGGCCGTGATTTATTACTCGGCTTACGTGACGAAGGAGCGTGGGAAGAGTATCACTGTTAACCAGTTTCAGGTCAGTCGAACGCACCATGGTGTCTTTCTGATTCGCAAGCAGAATCCTTCTGCTCATCCGCCTTCATTGGCCTACACAGCACTTTCTTGACCACTGAACACAGTCCCAGTGAACCCTGGCGTGATTATAAGCCGTTTACCTCTTTCTTCTTGCACGCGTCAATTGTTACCTGCGCAGCTGAAGTCCGTGAGATGGAATGCGGATCTGGGGGGGCAGACGCTGGAGGCGCGGATGCTGGAGCACTTCGCGGACGAGTTCAATGCGAAGCACAGTGGCGTGGACATCCGCACGTCGCCCAAGGCCATGGCGAAGCTGAAGAAGCAGGTGAAGCGCACCAAGGAGATCCTCAGCGCCAACTCCGAGGCCCCCATCTCCGTGGAGTCCCTCTACGATGACCATGACTTCAGGTGCGACGCCGAGGCTTGAACAGGCTTTTTACTGACGATTCATGAATTGTTTGAATCAAATTTCAAGGCAAGGATATCCTCAGCGCCAACTCCGAGGCCCCCATCTCCGTGGAATCTCTCTACGATGACCATGACTTCAGGTATGAGGCTGAGGCCTAAGGGGGCTTTGATAGTCGATTCATGAATGCTTGCATTGCATGCATGGCACACGGCATGTCATCCATCACCTGGGAGAAGTTCGGGGTGTATTTTGAGGCGCCTCAAAATACACCTCAATGCTTGCATTGCATGCATGGCACACGGCATGTCATCCATCACCTGGGAGAAGTTTGAGGAGCTGTGTGGGCTCAAGCGGTGGCTATCACTGCAAGTGGCGGTAGCTGATGTATTGTGTGTTGCGTGCATTACATGATTGGCACACGGCAGGTCATCCATCACCCGGGAGAAATTTGAGGAGCTGTGTGCGGACGTGTGGCCGCAAGTGGTGGCGCCGCTGCAAGGGGCGATAGCAGACGCCAACATCACCATGGACGATGTTTACGCTGTGGAACTCGTTGGGGGTGCTACACGCGTGCCCAAAGTGCAGGTAGGCAGTGTGGCTCAACCGGCCACCAATTTTTTGGTCTTGTATGACTCCTATGAAGAACTCGTATCACCTCACATTTGTGCCCGTATCAACTCCTTAGTCCAACTCTGTCCTCATCACATTTGTGCCCCTCTTCCTTGTACCTGTCGCTCACGTGTTAACCTCATCCTCTTCGCACTCATTTGATTTAATTGGATGCAGTCCGTGCTGACGGAGGCATTGGGTGGTAATCGCTCGCTGGACCGCCACCTGGATGCTGACGAGGCGCTTGCTCTGGGCGCGTCCCTGCTGGCAGCCAACCTGAGTGACGGATTCAAGCTCAACCGTCGGATCGGCATGATCGACGGGCTGCCGTTTGCTGTCAAGTACCGGGTGAAGCCTTTGCCTGTGGATGGGGTTGCTGGGAGTGATGGCGGGGATGGTGGGGATGGAGGGGCAGCGGATGCATCAGAGGGGGCTGTGGTGGAGGAGATGCTGTTTCCCCGGCTGAAGAAAATGCCCATCAAGGTACACTGTCATGAACTCCAATTTATTATTTCCTTCTTCCTCAGGTTGTGGGCGATCTGTGGCAGAGTGTTATGATGATCAGGTGTGGGTACCTCAGAAAATGCAGTAGGAGAGTCTTATGCTATGGATTCCATGTTGCAGAACAGGGGCTAATCAAACCTGCTGCACTCCCGTCCCTCCATTGCCCTGCAGATCACCCGGTCCTCTCGTTCCTGTACGATGAGGCACAGGGCCTCCCCCCACGCTGGCCCAAGGGTGCTTTGATTTGCAGTAGAGGGGCTAATCAAACCTGCTGCACTCCTATTCCTCCATTGCCTTGCAGATCATCCGGTCACTGAAGGAGCAAGCGAGTGACTTCACTCTCTCGTTCCTGTACGACGAGGCACAGGGCTTGCCTCCCCGCTGGCCCAAGGGTGCCCCCATCTCGACTCTACACGTATCTGGCGTGGCCAATGGCATTGCCAAGTGAGTGCTGTGGTAGGAGAGGGTCGAGTTGAGAGAGAGAAAAGGGTTACCGTAAGTGGATGTGACGGGCTATATCCCCTGTGGCATGGGCCACAAGGCCTGCATCCCCGTTGGCCCAAGAGTGCCCCTATCTCCACTCTGCACGTGTCTGGCGTGGCCAAGCGCACTGCCAAGTGAGTGACATGGTGGGATAGGGTACAGAGAGATTTATATGGCTCTCTTGTTCCTGTACGATGAGGCACAGGGCCTCTCCCCACGTTGGCCAAAGGGCGCCCCCATCTCCACTCTGCACGTGTCTGGCGTGGCCAAGCGCACTGCCAAGTGAGTGACATGGTGAGATAGGGTCCAAAGAGTCTGAAAGAGTTCCGTATGTGAGTAGAACGAGTTTGGGTTGTCGTCCTCTACCATGAGACACAGGGCCTGCCCGATGCCAGTCCAAGGGTGCGGCCTGCCCGATGCCAGTCCAAGGGTGCGGCCTGCCCGATGCCAGTCCAAGGGTGCGGCCTGCCCGATGCCAGTCCAAGGGTGCGGCCTGCCTCCAGGTGGATCCATGTGCCCAACATCCCTTCCCCATCGGCTGCCTGTCTTTATCCCAAATGGGGGTCTTTCTCTGCTGACAATTGCCCCATGCCTTCATTCTGTCTGCTCGTCTCTGCTCTGCTCTGCCCTTCTGTGCCTCGCCATTCCTTTCCCCCTTCCTCCAGGTACTCGGGGTATGACCTGACGCATCCCATCAGGGCGAGTCTGCACTTCCACCTCACCCGCAGCGGCACAGTGGGGCTGGAGAAGGCAGAGCTCGTCGTTGACTTCTCTGAATGGATTGAGGTGCCGATAATCCCTCCCCCGCGCCCCCTCACCCCCCCCTTTTCCTTCCAGGTATTCGGGGTACAACCTGACACACCCGATTAGGGCGAGTCTGCACTTCCACCTCACCCGCAGCGGCACAGTGGGGCTGGAGAAGGCAGAGCTCGTTGTTGACTTCTCTGAGTGGATTGAGGTGCCGGTCATCCCGCCCCCATCCGCTGCCAATTCCACTGCCAACGCCACTGCCAACGCCACTGCGAATGCCACTGCTGCCAACGCTACTCGTGACGGTGCTGCGGGTGGTGCTGGTGATGATGGGTCGGAGGCAGCTGCACCGGAAAAGGATTCTTCAGCAGGAGACGGCAGCAGTGACTCTGGGAGCGAGAGCGCAGGAGAGAAAGGAGAGAAGGGAGAGGGCGAGAAGGGCGGAGAGGAGGCGGGGAAAGACGGGGCGAAGAAGGGGGAGAAGGAGGGCGAGAAGGAGGCAGAAGCGCCCAAAGTGCAGATGAGGAAGAAGCTAAGGAAGAGGACGATCCGAGTGCCTCTGCAGGTGGCTGACTTAACCGAGGGGTTCCAGCGTATGATGATGGACGAGGAGATGACAGATGCCGAGATCCGATTGGACAAGCTGAAGAAGAGGGATGAGGAGAAGCGCGCTGTTGCAGAGGCGAAGAACACCCTGGAGGCGTATATCTACTCCATGAAGGATAAGGTGAGATGCGAGGAGGAGATGTGCGAGGATACGATAAGAGTTAAGGAGAGATGGAAGGTAGGTGTGGCAGAGGGTGAGGATGAAGCAGCATTTGATGAGGCAAAAAACACTTTTAAAGCGCATATCTTCTCCATGAAGGATAAGGTGAGAGAGTGAAAGGATGCAGTATTGAGGCGAGGAGCACCTCCTCACCTTCTGTACCCACTTCCTTGACATCACTCCTCTCTACCTCCTGAGTCAACTTGGTCACTTCCTTGTGTCCCTTTTTCCCCTCCCCTCCCCGTCCCTACGTCTATTCACCATGACCACACAGACGGAGCAGCAGTGCGACTTGCTGTATCCTCACCTTCATCTCCCGTCCCCTTCCCTCATTCACCCTCACGTCGTGACACACGCAGATGGAATCCAAGGAGGATATGATCAAGGTCATTACGGAGCAGCAGCGTGGTTTGCTGTATCCTCACATCCTCACCTCCTCGTCCCCTCCAATGTCTGTATTCACTCTCACCATGACCACGCAGATGGAGTCCGAGGAGGATCTGATCAAGGTCACCACGGAGCAGCAGCGTGGCTTGTTATATCCTCACCTCCTCGCCTTCCAAACCTACCCCGTCCCCTATTCACCCGCACCTCGTGCCCACGCAGATGGAGTCCGAGGAGGATCTGATCAAGGTCACCACGGAGCAGCAGCGAGACTCGTTCCACTCCCAGCTAGTTGATGTACGTCTCCCCATCTCCGCCTCGCCTGCCATTCTGTGCTCCTGATACCCTTGTTTACTTCTTTAGCCGATCCAGTAACTTCTCTGCTGCAGCTGCTGCTCGTTTCCGCTTTCCCGCTTCGCCTGCCGTTCTGTGCTCTCAATACCCGGATCGACAAGGTCAAACTCTATTGATTACAGTGGAATAGCCTAAATGGTTGTATAATGTTCTGCATGCATGTGCACGTGCATGTGCATGGGCATGGACATGGGCATGCGGATGTGCCCGGGCATGGCATGGGCATGTGTATGGGCATGGGGAATGGGGCATGGGCATGGGCATGGGCATGGCCATGGCCATGGGCATGGGCATGGGCATGGCAGGCGGAGGACTGGCTGTACATGGGTGGGGAGAACGCCAAGGCAGCCGAGTTCAGTGCTAGCTCATTGTGAAACTGCAAGAATTCCAAGAAATCATATGTTCCATTGCTGCATGTGTGCCTACTTGTGCATGGGGATGGCAGGCAGAGGACTGGCTGTACATGGATGGGGAGAACGCCAAGGCAGCAGAGTTCAAGGCGAAGCTGGCTGACCTCAAGAAAACCGGAGATGCCTTCATGTTCCGGTCAGTGCACAAAATCTTTTCAGTCTAGTCGGAGTCGTCTGGTTTGTTCTGTACTTCAGGTGATGTCAGGGAATTCAGTGCCTCTCGTTGTCTGTCAAGGCAGCAGAGTCAAGACCAAGCTGGCTGACCTCAAGAAGACTGGAGATGCCTTCATGTTCCGGTCAGTGTGTGGGGAGATTCCTGTCATTGCATCGTTGTGGATACTCCAGTCTACAGTCTAGTCTAGTCAGTGCACGAGGTTATTGCAGTCTAGCTGGCATCATTTGTCCTGGTCGGTCTGTGCTCAAGTGCATGTCTGGCAAGTAATTACCTCTTGTTGAGGCCCCTCGCTCACCTGACTCCACCCCGCTTGTGCCCGGGTGTCTCATCTCGTTGCCTTGCAGCATGGACGAGCCGATAGCTCGCCCTGCTTGTCTGTATTAGCCACTTTTAGAAGAAAAGAACCACTTGTCTCCCACCCTAGAACGCTGACTCCCAACCCCCTTGTGCCTGGGTGCCTCACCTCTCTGCCTTGCAGCAAGAACGAGTTGACTGCTCGCCCTGCTGCTGTTGGTGTTGGCCGTTCCTTTGCCGACTCCACTTATGATGTAAGTTCACCTCTTAGCACCACTTCGCACCAGTGAGCACCGCTTAGCACCACGAAGCGCTTGGCACCACAGCAATGTATTAGTCCAGGGGTTACCATCTATCTCCAGTCTGTTCCACACCCCCCACAGTACACTACCACATTTTCCCCGTGCGCAAGTCCGACACCATTTGAATTATAATATCGATAGTCTTAGTAACAATAATGTTAGCATACAGCAATGGTGAAACAAGCATTCCGTACACCCCTCACCTTCCTTCCCCTGCCCATCATCCATCAGCTAATGGAGTCGTGGAGAACCGAGAAGCCATGGTTGAACGCCACCACTGACATTGACCCGGTACGTGCAAGCAAGCAAGCGCGTGGGTTCTACACATGGGATGTATGTGCAGGATGCAGCACGTGACTGATTGTATGGGGCGGATTCGAACAGCTGTGGTGAGTTAACAGCTACTGGAGTCATGGAGAACCAAGAGGCCATGGTTGAATGCCACCGCTGACATCGACCCGGTATGTGCGATTATACTAGTGTATGTGCTAAAGCCTAAGCCCAGGTGCTACTTGACACAAGGCCTTTCCCTCTGAATTTTCCGCGCTCCTTCGCTTTCCCCCTCTCACTCCTCCTTCCCCGTGTGTGCATCCATCCAGGTATTTGCTGACGTGGAGAGCTTTATCAAGTGGCTTGACGACAAGACAGCATGCCACCATGTTGACATGAGGCCATAACTTCTCCTCTCTCTCCTCCTTCCCCGTGTGTGCATCCACCCAGGTATTGGCTGACGTGGAGAGCTTTATCAAGTGGCTTGACGACAAGACAGCAGCTCAGGCCAAGTGAGTTCATCGCTCCTAAATGCTATACCAAACAAGGGACTCCCTTGTGAGTTAAATACGTGTTGGAGAAAGATATCATTTTTTTCGCCCCCCCTTTCCCCATCAGCCTCGAATGCTAGCTCCATCAAAGTGTTTGAGGCATGGTCTCACTTCCAACACTCTCTTCCCGTTTTCCTCCCCAATCTCCCTTCCCCTTCCTCCTTTTTCCACATCCCACCATCTGCTCCTGCTGCTGCGTGCAGGAAGCGGGCTCATGAGGACCCAGCCTTTTCATCCAAGGAGGTCTACAGCAGAGTTGATACCATTGAAGCCAAGGTACTTTGCCCCACAGGTTCACTCCACCTCGCACTCCCACTACCTGCCACTGCCAGCACGTGTCACTCACGTCACCACCCTCACTGCACCCTTTTTTCAAGATCCGTCATTTTCATCCAAGGAGGTTCACAGCAGAGCGGACACCACCGAAGCCAAGGTAGTTTGTGTCACTCAACCTCACCACCCTCACTGCATGATAAGCCAGGAGATTTGCAGCTCGTGCCAAGCCAAGGAACTTTGCAAGTCAGCTTCACAACTCATGCCACTCCTGCTACCGCCGTCATGGCATGCACCTCTTGTATCGTTTATTCCTCTCCGTCTTCTGCACAATGTTATAACGTGCCAGTTGATACCACCACTCTCCCTCAACCTCTTCCTGCCACCACCACTTTCCGCCTCTCCGCCTCTCCCCTTCCCTCCTTCTCCCGCTCCTCCCTCTGCCTCTTAGGTGAATCGCCTGAAGCGCATCCCCAAGCCCAAGCCAAAAGAAATCAAATAAGACTAAAAGGTATTCCCCCCCCCGTCTCTCTTACTCCCCCGCTCCTGCCTCCCTGTCTCTCTTAGGTGAATCGCCTCAAGCGCATCCCCAAGCCCAAGCCCAAGAAGGTCCCTGCATCTCCCTCTTCCCGCAACGCCACCACCAGCAACACCACCACCAGCAACAACACCACTGGTGCCCCTGATTCTACCACCGATACCCCTTCCTCCTCTTCCACTAAGGACAAAAGTGCCTCCCCGCCGCCAGCTGGCGGTGAGGGGAAAGGAAAGGGCGAGGAGTGGAAGGATGTGCGGGATGAGTTGTGAGACTCAGAGCGACACATCGGCACGCCTGCTATGGTTTTAGCGGCACGCCTGCCATGGTAACATCGGCACGCCTGCCATGGTAACATCGGCACGCCTGCCATGGTAACATCGGAACGCCTGCTATGGTGTGGTAACAATGCCTATGTTGTACTGTTTTAACCTTTTTTTTGGAATTATGGAGGCTAGCGTCCACCTCACTGGCCTGCTTCTTCAAGAAACTGTCAAAGCATATGCTTTGTTATACATGTGTAGGCTGTAGTGGGGTAGCCAATATGGGGTACAGCCCCTTTTAGGGTTTCATACTTTTACCCAACTCTGTCATAGTTCATTCATTCCTGCTGCTTGATTCTGACATGGTTTCAGAGCACTATGTCCGTAGGACCGTTTTTTTTTTTCGGGCCCACCTACCGTTGCGGTTACCGTGTTACCCCACGTGTTGTCCTGCCTGCCTGCCTTGCCTTGTGACGTGCTGCGCTGCGCGCGCCGTCCTGCAGCCCTCGTACTGCACACTGCTGCCCTAGGCCAGAGCGCCGCCCCTGCAGGCCCGAAAGGCTCACGCGCCGCGGCTGCAGACACGTCAGGCCTGCGCGCTGCCCCTGCAGGCCCGTCAGGCCAGGGCGCCGCCCCGCCAGTTCGCTGCCCCGCGCGTCGCGCCCACAGCCCGCGCGTCGCGCTGCAGCCCCGCGCGTCGCGCCCACAGCCCGCGCGTCGCGCCCACAGCCCGCGCGTCGCGCTGCAGCCCCGCGCGTCGCGTCTGCTGCCCGCGCGTCGCGCTGCAGCGCCGCGCGTCGCGTTCGCTGCCCGCGCGTCGCGCTGCAGCCCCGCGCGCCGCGGCTGCCGTCCTCGCGCAGCCCGCGGCGGCTTCGCGCGCCGCGTTTGCAGCTCGCGTGGCGCGCTGCAGCCCCGTGCGCCGCGGCTGCCCCTGGACGCCGCCGTCGCTCCTGCAGCAGCTGCCGCGGAGCGCCCTGCCGCAGTCGCGGCCCCGCCCTGCAGCACCTGCCGCGGAGCCTCCTGCCGCCGTCGCGGCCCTGCCCTGCAGCAGCAGCCGCGGAGCCTTCTGCCGCCGTCACGTCCCCGCCCTGCAGCAGCTGTCACGTCCCTGCCCTTCCTCCGACGCGGTCCTGCTCTGCCGCAGCTGTCGCAGCCCCGCCGTCGCCGCCGTTGTGAGCCTGCCCTTCTCGCCACTGGTGAGCACTTACCTGCCTGCCTGCCTGCCTGCCGCGCCTGCCCTGCCCGCGCTACTACTACTGCTAGACTGCTGCTGCTGCTGCTGCTGCTGCTGCTGCTGCTGCTGCTGCTGCTGCTGCTGCTGCTGCTGCTGCTGCTACTACTGCTACTACTGCTACTGGCGGTGGCCAGATGCAGCTCCAGCGACGTTCACGCGAGTCTCTCACGCCCCAGCAGCTTAGTGAGTGGTACGCTAGTTGGGGTTGTGGCGGTCGCCGTCGTAGCTGTCGCCCTGGAACTGGTCAGTTGGGAGCGTCTGGCAGTGGCCAGCTGCAGCTGCAACGGCGTCCACGCGAGACACTTACGTCCCAGCAGCTTCACGAGTGGTACGTTCAGAGTAGAGGGTCTTTGAGTACCGTTCGCTGCCCGTACGTCATTCGCACAGGTGATCGGGCCGGTCAGCCTTGCGGGATGCTTGGTCACACACAGTCCCGCTGCTTCGCCCGTCTGAGCAACGCTTGGCGTACCGAGTTTGGCGACGAGGCTGAGCTCCCCACCTGGCTGGAGCTGCTTGGACAGAGAGTAGATATATTTGCTCTTGACTATGATACTATTCTCACTGCCATGTATGCATTGCCTACTAGTGCTGACCGTGCCTGCTCCCTGTGCGTACCACCTGACCCAGGTATAGAGCCTGCTGCTCTAGGTGCTGGTGAGGCTGCTGCTCTAGGTGCTAGTGCGTCTCCTGCTCCTGGTACTGGTGAGGCTGCTGCTCCAGGTGCTGGTGAGTCTGCTCAGACAGCATTTCGAGTTAGACTTGGAAAACACATTCCTAGCTGCAGAGCGGTACCAATACCTGGTGATAATGTTTTCTCTGACGCAGTTCAGTGGCAAGCCTGGGTGGCCAAACATGTTTGGTGCAAGCTCATTTCACTGCCGAGTTCTGTAGATTTTCTTTGTCTGGGTTACCATTCCATAATTTGGTTTACTAAGGTTTACTCCACCGGCCTGCTTCTTCAGCTATTGGCTTTTGCTTAGTATGTTGACTTGAAAACCACCTTGCTTGCTTCCTACCTACAGGTCACAGCAAGACCAGGTGGTGGAAGAGAATTCCTGATAGCGGATCAGCAAGCATTGCTGGACCTAGATAGCTGCTGCTGCAAGCTCACTGCACTGCTTAGAATAACAATCACCAAGACTTGTCCGGAATTCCTTATTCTTCCATAAAAACTACTCCATTAAGTTGAAACAACAAAACCAAACCTGTAATAAAAATAATGAAGTCGTACCAGCAATATCTATACTCCACATTCGATTCCTACATATCAACTTTAGAAACTTCTAGAACTGTAGAGAAGACTTCAAGTGGAATCTTCTTTACTGGAACTTGGACCTTGGTCTTCGGTCTTCGCATGGATCCCTCTTGGCCGCTAGAGGGCAAGCCCCTAGCGTTCACCCTAACACCACGATGAGGTGGAGGTCCTTCGTTAGGGAACCTGCAAGAAAAACACTAAAAGAAAGAAGAGGGACGGTTAGGATCAAAGTAAATGCCAGTGAGCAGGGAACGCCTCTGAGCTTGAAGTAGTTTCTCTGTTGTCAGGTTGTCAGGTTGCCGCGGTGAGCCACAAAAAGTGGCGGGAGTAAAGAGGAGGAGGGAACCCAACCCACCCAGTCGCGTCGCGTCCCCATCGCCTACCCACCCAGTCGCGTCGCGTCCCCATCGCCTACCCACCCAGCCCACATCGCCCTCGTCTGTCCAGTCTGTGGCTGATCTAACGCTCCTACGATCTCATCTAACGCTCCTAAACGGCCCACCGGTTACCATGTGCTGCTGTTGCAGTTGTCGCTCCACCTTCTGAGAAAGGGAAGGAGTGGAAGGAGTGGAAGGGGGGAGTCAAGCTCCTCGCTGCTCCTCACTCTTCGCTGCTCCTTGCTTCTCCTTGTTGGTCCTCGTTCGATCCTCGCTTTGCGCTGCTCCTTAGCTCCTGACTTCCCTGCACGACAGAGAACGACTTGAAAAGACGTTAGTATCATATAAAACAAAGCCATCAGGGAAAAATACAACACATTACCGTGTGAGAGAGGTCCGCCGCGAGAGTCCTTGCTCCATGCTCCTCCAGCTTCAAGGCAAAGTCTTCTCTCCTCCTTCTTCGGTCTTCACCTTCGTTGCTCCGTCTGTCTAACACGCACAAGGAGAAAAGGAAAGACGTGAGTAAATCGGATAAACAAAAACACTAAAAATGGACAAAACTTACCAAGGCGAAGTCTTGTCTCCTCCTTGGTCGGTCTTCATCTTTGTTGCTCCGCCTGTCTAACACGCACAAGGAGAAAAGGAAAGACGTGAGTAAATCGGATAAATAAAAACTTAAAAAATGGACGACACTTACCAGGGCGAAGTCTTGTCTCCTCCTTCTTCGGTCTTCACCTTCGTTGCTCCGCCTGTCTAACACGCACAAGGAGAAAAGGAAAGACGTGAGTAAATCGGATAAATAAAAACACTAAAAATGGACGACACTTACCAAGGCGAAGTCTTGTCTCCTCCTTGGTCGGTCTTCATCTTCGTTGCTCCGCCTGTCTAACACGCACAAGGAGAAAAAGAAAGACGTAAGTAAATCGGATAAATAAAAACACTAAAAATGGACGACACTTACCAAGGCGAAGCCTTGTCTCCTCCTTGGTCGGTCTTCATCTTCGTTGCTCCGCCTGTCTAACACGCACAAGGAGAAAAAGAAAGACGTAAGGAAATCGGATAAATAAGAACACTAAAAAAGGACGACACTTACCAAGGTAAAGTCGCTCCTCGCACCTCGCTCCACTCGCTTCGCACACCACCAGCGCGACTCCTCCTGGACTCCTCCTGCTGAACGCACGAAGAATAAACGAAATAAGTAAGTGATCTCGGAAAGGATAAGAAGATATGAACAAGCAGAATAATAATGAAGCTGAAAAAGAACTGAAATAAACGATGACGAATAAAACCGTGCGCCGTGCGTCGTGCGATGGGAGAAGCGCCGTCCGACGGCAAAGGTTCCGCCACCATTCGCCACGCTAGAGGGACCACCATTCCGCCGCGCCCGGCCGTGAAGATCAGTTCGAGAGACTCGCGTTGGAGCAGAAATCTTCCTCAGGCAACAAGCGTAGTAAAGGCTCAACCCAGGCAGCAGGCAGCTCGCTCACTCACGACTCTCTACCCAACCCGTCCCACCCGACTTCTCAACGCTGCCGCGTGCCATTGGGTTTTCGCCAGTACTAGCCGGAAGCCTTTCGGAAAGATTAGCTTGCTCGGTGAACAGAATGGTTCATAAGTAGTCATGGAAGGGATGTGTGGGAAGGATCGAGCTGGTAGGAGAAGCGGAAGCGCGTTGAACCATGAGTAAACGCGTGCTCCTTCCTGCTCATCCATGGTCTTCCTTCAGACTCGAGCCTTCCCTGACAACAACGTTTGGTTGTTTGGATGGCGGCCAGTGCGCGCGATGCAGAGCGCTTCAAACCAATTGTGATGGGTGTCAGGAAGTATCGAGGTGTGGCCCTTGTGTAATGTTTACCCAGTTTGGCTCCATTTGCTGGGTGCAGTGCGGTGCGACCCAATGCTGTGCTGTCATTTTGGCGGCCGCGGATTTCTGTTTGAATAGTATGAACAGTTGGATGGTGGTGGAGTGACACCCTCAACGGCGACGATTTGCTTGGCATGGTATGGATGTGGCATCATGGCATGGCATGATTATGGTATGGGCCAACGGTTTCCCGCCCATGACGGCAGAGACTAGCATACTTCAGGAGGGAACTTCGAGCAGCAGACATTGTGGCGGCCCAATTGGTGTACGCTGTACGAGCGGAACCAATACCTGCACATTACAGTGTTTGACTGGGGTTGAAACACTCAACACGATTGTTGTCATTGGACTGTGCACCTTTGATTCACAGGCTGGTTTACTTTCGCTGTTTGGTTTGGTTTAGTTTCGTTTGGTTTGTTGCAATCGAAACTCTCGATGGCGCGTATTGCTGTTGTGGAGTTTTGGCAACCACCCAGATTTGGAAGGTGGATGGAATACGTTTGGCACGGATGGACCTAGGGCAGGCTGGAACTTGTTAGGAGGAGCCGTGGAATTTGGTTATTATTCTCCCGACGCTAATGTTTTGCGTGAGGTGCGGGACGGCAATGGTTGGGTTGGTCCAGAAATTAGCGCGTGATTGGGCAAGCAACTATTCAGCTGCCCTCGCAACCGGTTTTGCTGCTCGCAATCCGTGCTGGGCAGCTGAAAATGCAAGGGGTGCTTGGCAAAATATTTGCGCGAGCCAATAGCAATGAAGGGCGTTTTTGCCATCGTGGCACAACCAGCCAGCACAGCCTTATCAACAATCTCAATAATCCACCTCACTTTCTTCCATCTGCCGCACCTCTTTCTTCAAACCCGTCATTGTCTAGTTACGCTTATCAATGGTAGCTTGAATTACCTTGCGTTAGTTCCGGCAGATTGAGGCAGCGTGGATTAGTTTCGCGTCGCATATTTCTACCGTCCATAATTAAATGATGTCGTTCTCGTCAGATCTTAGCGGTAGTCGGTAAAGCCGCGACTTTACCAGTTCGCGGAATCCGTGGTGCTTTACAGATTTCAGTAGCGTGGTGGTAGTTGCGCAATTCCGATATTTGACTGCTGGTCAGTAGTTGTTCAGATCTGACGTATTTTTAGTAAAATAACGATCTCAGTCTGCGGACGAATTGATAATGTCCATCTACGGACGCATTAGCAGTGCCTCATTAGCTGCAGTATACATTTGTCAGCCGGGTTTAGGGTTTTTATTGTGTGCCTCACAGCTTTGGGGCAACTTTTCAAATTTCAAAAGTTTTTGAACCCAACCTTTCAAATGTATACTGCAGCTTTAAAGCTTTTGTATACATTTGAAAGAGGGAGGTTCAAAAGTTTTGAGATTTGAAATATTGGTAACCCAATTACAGCTAGTTCACTCTCTGAACAAGGGAGGGAGATCTCCCCGACACCCAGCACTAGCTGGTGATTCAAAACTTTTGGGTCGACAAAAGTATACGAAATCCAGCCTACGTGAGATCTACGCCAGTACGCTCTACGGGCAGCATAATACGTAGCTAAGCACATCGCGACTCAACAGCCAGCGCAAATTACCCTCGTTTCCGACACAAACCTAGACGCGTGGGGCAGTTTAGTGTAATTATAGGGATAAACCAACGTCAGTTCCGCCCTCTCACGCAGCGATCCCGCGGGACCTCCTCTCACGGCCTCGCCTCGTCGTCCGTCGTGTCGCCTCACGACGCTGCCTCCTCACGCCACCGTGAACGCGTACGACTCGTCTCAAACTGCCGAACACGCACTATCACAGTCGCGGCCCGATCGCACAGCCTCGCTACCACGTTTCCGCACTAGCCCCGGCAGCCGCACTTGAGTGCGCGAACGACTGCAGAAACGGGAGCTTCCAACCCCTTCCCGCCTCCTCGTTTCCCTTCTTGCCACCCCAATTCGCGTTCCAGCCTCCTCGTTTCCCCTTTCTGCTCCCCAGTACCCCTTCCCGCCTCCCCGTTTCCCCTTGCCCGCCTCCCCAATTCCCCTTCCCGCTCCCCGTTTCCCCTTCCCGCCTCTCCGTTTCCTCTTCCCGCCCCCCATTACCCCTTCCCGCCTCCCCGTTTCCCCTTTCCGCTCCCCATTACCCCTTCCCGCTTCCCCGTTTTCCCTTCCCGCTCCCCATTACCCCTTCCCGCCTTCCCGTTTCCCCTTCCTGCCTCCCCAATTCCCGTTCCCGCCTCCCCGTTTCCCCTTCCCGCTCCCGACTTCCCCTTCCCGCCTCCCCGTTTCCCCGTCCCGTTCCCGTTTCCCCTTCCCGCCTTCCCGTTTCCCCGTCCCGCTCCCCGTTTCCCCTTCCCGCCTCCCCGTTTCCCCTTCCCGCTCCCCTTTTCCCCTTCCCGCTCCCCGTTTCCCCTTCCCACCTTCTCGTTTCCCCTTCCCGCTCCCCATTACCCATTCCCGCCTCCCCGTTTCCCCTTCCCGCTCCCCGTTTCCCCTTCCCACCTTCCCGTTTCCCCTTCTCGCTCCCCATTACCCATTCCCGCCTCCCCGTTTCCCCTTCCCGCTCCCCATTTCCCATTCCCGCCTCCCCGTTTTCCCTTCTCTACTCCTCAATTCTCGTTCCAGCCTGCACGTTTCCCCTTCCCGCTCCCCGCTTCCCCTTCCCACCTCCCTGTTTCCCCTTCCCGCTCCCCATTACCCCTTCCCGCCTCCCCATTTCCCATTCCCGCTCCCCATTACCCCTTCCCGCCACCCCCTCTCGTTTACCCCCCTTCCCCCTCTCATTCCCCCCCCTTCTCCTCATTATTTTCCCCGCTTCTCCCTCTCATTTCCCCCCTGCATTACCCTTCCCCTCCCTGCATTACCCTTCCCCACCCTGCATTACCCTTCCCCTCCCTGCATTACCCTTCCCCTCCCTGCATTACCCTTCCCCTCCCTGCATTACCCTTCCCCTCCCTGCATTACCCTTCCCCTCCCTGCATTACCCTTCCCCTCCCTGCATTACCCTTCCCCTCCCTGCATTACCCTTCCCCTCCCTGCATTACCCTTCCCCTCCCTGCATTACCCTTCCCCTCCCTGCATTACCCTTCCCCTCCCTGCATTACCCTTCCCCACCCTGCATTACCCTTCCCCTCTTTTTCACGATCCTCCTGCCTTTCCCTCTTTTCCCCTCTCCTGCTGCCTTTCTCTCTTTTCAGCTCTCTTCAACAAGTGTTGAACAAATTATGACCAGCTAGAGCAGAGGACAACCCTCCATGTATCTTGAGTTGAGTACAACACACGTCAGATGTCGCATACAATGCTGTGCTGTGCCCATGTGCATCATGCAAGGATGCTGTACGCAAAGAAGGGAAGTTGTGTCTAGGTACAGTCATCAACATTTTCAATGTATTATGACATGCTATGCTATGCTATCAATTCACTTGATTGATACGCTAACAGCACACACAAGCTGGAACTTCCTGCCTATTGATTTGGTTTCACTAAGCTGCAAAGAGCAGCACTCAGAATGAGAAGCCCTGATGTCCTTCGTGTCGTGCTGTTGAAAAAAAACAAACAAACAAAATTATAGACAAGGGCAAGCTGCAGAAGAAACAGAGGGTAAGCTGGAGGGGAAGGGAGGGGAAGCAAAGGGGGAGCAAGGGTTGCACGGGGGGAAGTAAGGAAGGGTAAGCAAAGGGGGGAGGAGGGGAAGGACTGTGCAGCATGTGAGGGCGCTGCAGCTCCCTCACGCGCGCCAGCAGCATGAGCACACTCACCTGCCGGCAGGGTGGGGGCAGGGAAGGGTAAGGAGGGGGGAAATGAGGGAAAGGAGAGGGGGGAATGAGGGGAGGGAGAGGGGAAAATGAGGGGAAGGAGGGGTAAAGGAGGGGACGGAGAAAGGGAGAGGAGAGGACGGATAAGGAGAAATGTGGGAAACAAGAGGAACGAGAGGATGAAATGAGGGGAGAGGGGGAAACAAGGGGACGGAGTAGGGGAAATGCGAGAAACGAGATGGGGAGATGAGGGTAAGGTGAATGAGGAGAAGGAGAGGGCGAAATGAGGGGAAGGAGAGGGGGAAATGAAGAGGGAGAAAGGGGGGAAGTGAGGGTGAGCAGGGGGAGAAATGAGAGGGAGCAGGGGGGGAAATGAGAGGGAGCAGGGGGGGAAATGAGAGGGAGCAGGGGGGGAAATGAGAGGGAGCAGGGGGGGGAAATGAGAGGGAGCAGGGGGGGGAAATGAGAGGAAGAAAGGGGGAAAATGAGGGGGAGAAGGGGGGGAAACGAGAGGGGGGAAAGCGGGGAAATGAGAGGGGGAAGAGAGGGAAATGAGAGGGAGAAGGGGGGAAATGAGAGGGAGAAGTTGGGGAAATGAGAGGAGGAGGGGAAACGAGAGGCGGAAGGGTGGGAAACGAGAGGGAGGAGGGGGAGAAATGAGAGGGGGAAGGGGGGAATACGAGAGGGGGAAGGGGGAGTTACGAGAGGGAGGAGGGGGGGAAATGAGAGGGAGAAGGGGGGAAAACGAGATTGATAAGGGGGGGAAACGAGAGGGGGAAAGGGGGGAAATGAGAGGCGGAAGGGGGGAAAACGAGAGGGAGAAAGGGGGGAAACGAGAGGGAAGAGCGGGGGAAACGAGAGGGAGGAGGGGGGGGAATGAGAGGGAGAAGGGGGGGAAACGAGAGGGGGAAAGCGGGGAAATGAGAGGGGGAAGAGGGAAATGAGAGGGAGAAAGGGGGAAATGAGAGGGAGAAGTTGGGGAAATGAGAGGAGAAGGAGAGGAAACGAGAGGGGGAAGGGGGGGAAACGAGAGGGAGGAGGGGGGGAAATGAGAGGGAGAAGGGGGGGAAACGAGAGGCGGAAGGGGAGGAAAGGAGAGGCGGATGGGGGGGGAACGAGAGGGAGAAGGGGGGGAAACGAGAGGGTGGAGGGGGGAAACAAGAGGGAGGATGGGTGGAAACGAGATGGAGAAGGGGGGGAAACGAGAGGCAGGAGGGGGGAAAATGAGAGGCGGAGGGGGGGGGGAACGAGAGGGAGAAAGGGGGGAAACGAGAGGGAGGAGCTCCGGGAAAATGAGAGGCGGAAGGGGGGGAAATGAGAGGAGAAGGGGGGGAAACGAGATTGAGGAAACGAGAGGCGGAAGGGGGGGAAATGACGAAATAAGGTTATGAGCCAAGCAGCGCGTGAGGCAAGTATTTTGCCGATTCGCAGGTGAGGCATGCGGCGGGTGAGGCGAGAAGCGGGTGACGCGCTAAACGGATTTCGCGAGCACCGTGTTTGGCGAGGAGCGGGTATCGCTATCAGCGGGTTTCGCCATCAGCGGGTTTCGCCATCAGCGGGTTTCGCGATGCATGATGGCGCTAGGCGAGAAGCCCGCAGGGTGGAACGCGACGGCTCACTGAATAATTTATCGCTGGTTCGACGATTGCATCACGGCGAGCCAGCATAATGCAACTCGTCGAGGCGCTCGCCCGTGTGCCGCATGGCATCGCTCGACGAATGCTACGCGACGGCCCATCCGAATGCAAACCGCCCCTGCAGCTAAAGGCTTTTGTATAGCCCCGTGTCCCCTTACCACGGGCGATTAGGTCAGGGTGAGTAGTTGTGCTGCTAGTTCTATCAAGGCCTTTCCTAGTAATTAGTTGCTTATCATTGTGTTTGTGAGGGTCGCTCAAGGGTTGGGTGACGGGAGAGTTTCTCGTGTTCCCACCCCTCAATCCTCCAAATTTTCGCAACCCCTCTCGCCAAGCCCCTTTCTTTTCGTTGGGGCGAAATCTTGGTGGCTACTGTTCCACCACAAACAGTACTTTCAAATGTATACGAAAGCTTTAAAACCCGGGGGCCAAGAAGGCCAAATTTGGTTCATCCTTCCTATTGTTGGTTGGGTGTCCCAAAATCGCCTGTGATTTTCCCGAGTTTCTACCACCTCGTCCAACAACTTCGACACTCCTATTGGCTCACGGGCAATTACCGTCCTAACTCCCAACCAACCTTCCTAAGCTTGAATATCTTGGCCCGCGGGTTTTAAGAGGCATTTGCATGCGAACGCACGAGCAGTGCCGATTTTATCATCGCCTCGGTTCGTTAGGCAGGCGGAGGAAGCCCCAGGATGGCGGGGTTATTTGAGACGCCTCGGAAATGGAAGCCCCAGGATGGCGCGTTTTTGGAACGCGTCAGGAGATCGCGTTTGCGAAGGATGGCTCGGGAAGGAATAGGAGAGGGGGGATGAGATGGTGGGAAAGTGGCGGGAGGCCCTGTTTTCCGTGGCGAGAGGCGGCGCTGGAGAAGCGCGCGGTGGCGCTGAGGCACCTCGTGGAGCCCCTTTCCGCGTTCCGCCCCTTTCCCCGTTTCGCCCCTTTCCCCGTTCCGCCCCTTTCCCCGTTCCGCCCCTTTCCCCATGACAGAAGTCTTGTGAGAGGCGACGTGGCGGACTGGCCCTTTTCCCCGTTTCCCCCCCCACACCCTCCCCCGCTTCCTCTCCCCGCGCGTTCTCCCCACCCCTTTCCGCCCCCCTTCCGCTCTCCCCTCATCTCCCTGCGATTTCCTCCTACTCCCCGCGTTCACCCCTCTTCCCGCGCACCCACCTCTCTTCCCCGTTTCCCCTCCCCCCCACCTGACCCCCTCCTCTCCCCCCCGACCCCCCCACCCCAACACACAGTCTGGCTCACCTCTCATCCCCTCCCCACACCATGCCTCCCCTCCTCCCTCACTCGCTCTTCATCCCTCCCTCTATCCACCCTGCGTTCTCCTCGTTCCCCCCGCCCTCCCCTCGTCTTTCCCCTCACTCACCCCTCATTTCTCCCCACCATTCACCCTTATTACCTCCCCGTTCCCCTCGCCCTCCCCTCGTCTTTCTACTCACTCACCCCTCATTTCTCCCCACCCATTCACCCTTATTACCTCCCCGTTCCCCCCGGCCTCCCCTCGTCTTTCCCCTCGCTCACCCCTCATTTCTCCCCACCCATTCACCCTTATCACCTCACCTATATATCCCTAGTCTCTCCCTCCCACCCCCTCACGATCCATCTGTCATTCCCCCTCCGCTCACCCCTCGTCTCCCCCCACGTACCTCCGTCTTCCACCCCTCATCTCCTTGCTCTTCTCCAACCTCTCTCTGCTCACGCCCCACACTCCCCTCAACCCCCTTCCCACGTAACCCTCATCTTGCCTGTCCCTTGCTCCTTCTCCCCTCTTAACAATGTCAACCATCTGTGTTATACTTTTTTTCAGCAGTATTAATCAATGTCAACCGTCAACCTTTTGTCATTCAACAACTTTTCCCCTCCCTTTCTCCGCCCTCCTCCCCCACAAACACCTCCCCTGGGCCCCCTCCCTTCCTCTCTGCGCTCCTCCCCGCTCCTGTGTTGGATTGCTTGTTACCTTCCTATACCCTCAGCACCTGTCACCGCAAGCCACTTGAGGTCACTACCCTCAGTGCACCATGCACGAGCCATTGAGTGCACCATTCATGAGCCATTCGGTGCACCATGCATGAGCCATTGAGTGCACCATTCATGAGCCATTCGGTGCACCATGCACGAGCCATTGAGTGCATCATTCATGAGCAGATGTCTGCAGCAGAGCGCGCTCCATTGAAACCGAGCCAAGCCAAGCAGATTCAACCTCCCACCGCATGCCAGCCAGCCCGCCAGCGCGCCCGCAAGCCCCAAGGAGGTTCTTGTGGTTGACACGTGCTCGCCTGTGATTATCTGTAAGCAGATTCACTAATGGCAGATCCACCACCATATCTTTCATAGCTTGTATGCTTCTGGGTTATCGTTTTGACTTTTGCTGTACATCGTTCTTTATACTAATGGATACTGGCATTGTCATCAGCCTGTGCTTATCATGCAACTTTTGTGTGAGGATAAGAGGCTGTGGCTGTAATCTCTCTGATATGCTCGCCACTCCCTGAGCTCTTCATTCTAAATAAACTCTTAATCCTTGTATGTTGTATCTTACAACATGCTTGCACTGCTCTCAGGGTAAGCTTTGATTTAACATGTGATGGTACTTCTACCTAGCTGCATACATCAACTCTTACGTACCAACAGGGGATAAAAGCCATACAAGATCCACTCTTCAACCTACCATAAATTTCAAGCAAATGCAAACCTCAGCCCAACACCCAGGCCAGCCACCCTAGCAACAGACGCCCCCGCCTTCACCGAACCAGCAGCCGAGGCTCGGAAACCACCCACTCTCGCCCCAGGAAGAGACAGGCGCAGGGTCGGAGCAGCAAGGGAGCGGGAGTGAGTGAAGGGCGTGCAGTATGGCAGAGAGGAGGGAATGGCGACCCTGTGTGGAACAGCTCGGGTCTTGTACTGGGTCTTGCATGTTGAGGGACCCGAGGGAGAGGTGAGAGAACCAGCTGTTTAGAGGGGAAACAAGGGGGAGGAGGGATTTGAGAAGCGGGAAAAGAGACATGATGAGCGGGCTACTTCCCAAGAACAAGCAGGAAAGTGGGTTTCTGCAAGAGTTTGATCGCTCCCTATGGCAAGAAGGGGTTTCTAGCGAGTTCTTTTAATGATTCCACTTACTGCAGATAAGGTCGTTATTGCCACCATCCAGAGTACACTCCTTCACGTCCTGCAGTCCCACCAGATCTGCCGTCTCCCCTCCCACTCCTGCCCCTCCGTTGCCACTTGTCACCACGCCATTCGTCGACGCCTTCCCCTTGGTCACCGCGCCCCTGGGCTCCCCATCAGCAGCATCCTCCATAAAAGCCACCCCGAATTCCGCTACAACACCATCAGCTTCCTCCAAAGCAGACAGCATCCCATCCAGCGACACACAGCAGACAGGAACCTGCGGAACCACATACTCTCCCACTCCTTCTCCCCCCACTCCCTCCCCCACACTCCCTCCCCACCCTCCTGCTCCTGCCGCTGCCACCTCATTATCACTCTCACTGCTGCTCTCCTCTTCCCCCTCCTCCTCTCCACTGTCACTGCTCGTGGTCGTGCTCTCATAGCAGCAGTGAGTCCCCCGGTACTTATCTAACAGCTTAAACGCGTTACTGTTATAAAAGTCCGTGAACTGTAGCAGCAGGCTCGGGTTCCACACGCGCACAGCGCCCAGCAGCTCCGCCAGGATATAATTGTAACGAGACGGCTTCAAACGCGGTTGGCTCAGCCCCCTGTAACCCGACCCAGCCGCCAACAGCTCGGGGTTATCCGTGCCCGTATCCAGGCACACGAGAAGGCACCTGCTCGGGTCCAGATTCGGCCACGCAGCCGCGGCAGACGAGAAGAGTGTCGCCATGCTGTCATTACTAGCACCGTTACCGTTACTGTTACCACTGCTGCTGCTGTTGCCTGTGTGCCCCAGCACGATTTCCGCATCCACAACCAGAACCGCATCAACGTCCTTCCCCACCTCCGCGCGCTGCTCCCCCCACCGCTGCAGGCGCGGCAGCATCTGCCCGCGGTCCTTGCCCGTCAGGTACACCCCGCGCATCTCCTTCAATCCAGCGCCGGCAGCAGCCACGCCATTAGCAGCGCCAGCGGCGGCGGGGAGCGCGGAGGGCTTGATGAAGACGGCGACGCCGTTCTCCTTGAGGCGGCGGTCCAGCAGGTACTGCTGGAAGTCGCGACACATGTCCGCCAGCTCCTCCATATCCCCTGCGCTTACCTGCACTCAAAGGGGAAGGGGGGGGAACCATAAAGGGGGTGTCGTGAGTGAGGCGGCGGTCCAGCAGGTACTGCTGGAAGTCGCGACACATGTCCGCCAGCTCCTCCATGTCGCCCGCGCTCACCTGCACTCCGGGGGAACAGGGCGCGGAGGGAATGGGTTGCGGGGTGAGGATCGTGAGTAAGGGGGTATGATCGTGGGTGAGAGATTCAACAGCTGAAAGTCCCCTTTGAGAATTCTCAGAAGACGTATGAGGTGCCTGAGCATTCCCAAAAGTGATGGTTTAAAAAGCACCCCGACAGCTAGAAGCCACGACACAGGTCCGCCAGTTCCGCCATGTCCCCCGCGCTCACCTCAACTTCCGGTCCCCCCGGCATGTGCAGGTGCTGATGCACCACGTCCTGCAGCTGACTCTGCTCCGCCTGCGCCGCGCCCGCGCCCGCGCCTGCGCCGGTTCCTGCGCCTGCGCCCGCCCAGCCCTGGAGCTCCTCCGAATCGCTGGGGACAGCTGGGAGCGCGAGCGGGCCGTGCGGGTGCGGGTGGTACATGCTCGCGCGCGCGTGGCGCTCCCACTCCGCCACCGTCCCCGCGCCCACCGCGGGCGGGGGGGTGCCCAGCCCCTCCGCCACCATGAACTCCGATATACGCGCTATAAGCAGCGGCACGAGCGCCTGCAAGGAAGAAAAGCGACGGGGGAAGAGGCGTGGTGAGGATCGTGAGTGTAAGCTGTAACAGGCGTTTGAGTTGAATGGTGAATCATGAATTATTATCCTTGTTAGTTGTTAAGGTGAGAATGTGTAACCGACAGGCTTGTATGCGTTAATACTCGACCAGTTGAAGGAACAGTGTGAAAGGGGGTGGGGGAGGGGGGAGGAGGGGAGAAAGGGGCGCGGGAGGGAGAGCATGCGCGCGCGTGCTTACCTTCATGGCGGAGAGCGAGGGGAAGAGCATCCCGCGGTCCAGGTGCGCCTGCGGCGTGAGTTGCGCCAGGAATTCCGCGGTCGACAGGAACACGTCATCCGTGATACTGCTGCACCTCGTTAAGAGCGCCGCCATGCCGATCGGCCCGAACACGTACGCGTTATTAGCCTGCGCGGGGTACATCGTCACCTTCCCGCCGCCCGGCTCCGCCGATTCCGCCACCAGCGGGGGGAACGGGCTTCCGCTCGCGAACACCACGCGCCCGCCCGTGTATTTGAACGCCTCTTTATAACAACACTCCGCCTTGGACGTGGGGTTGGAGAGCGGGAAGATCACGGGCCGATCGTTATAAACACCCATCGCTTCAACCACCTCCTTGGAGAACGCGTTCGCCTGCGCCGACACGCCGACCAGCACCGTCGGCCGGAACTCATGAACGGCCGAGATTAAATCCGGCTGGTACGGCAGATCGTGCGCGAACGGGATCTTGTGATCCTGTAGCTCCCCCTTTAACTCGCGCTCCTTGCACACGAGTCCCTTGGAGTCGATAAACAGGCACCGCTGGCTCGCCGCGTCGATATCCATCCCGCACCGTCGATTCATCGCCTGCGCGATCAGCTGCGCGATCCCGGTCCCCGCCTCCCCCGCGCCGAGGAACAGGATCCGCTGCTCCTCCAGCGGCCGCCCGGTGACGCGGAGCGCGGAGAGCAATCCCGCGAGCGTGATGCACGCCGTGCCTTGGATATCGTCGTTGAAGCAGCATTGCGTGTGTTGGTAGCGCTCGAGCAGCCGAAACGCGTTGCAGTTGCCGAAATCCTCGAACTGCAGCAGCACGTGCGGCTTCAACGTGCGCGCCGCGGTCATGAGCTCGTCCACGAGCTCGTCGTACTCCGGACCGCGCATCCGCCGCTGCCGCAGGCCCTTGTACCCCGGATCCGATAGAAGCTTCTCGTTGTTAGTCCCCACGTCCAGCATCACCGGCAGGGCGCGGCGCGGATCTAACCCCGCCATCGCGGTGTAAAGCAGGATCTTACCCTCGCTGATCCCCATCCCCCCCGCGCCCTGGTCCCCGAGACCCAAGATCCTCTCTCCGTCCGTCACCACGATCACGCGAATGCCGCTGTGCGGGCACGCGGCGCGGAGACGCTCCAGAAAGTGACCCTTATCCGCCGCCGTGAGGTAGATCCCGTTAGGAACGATCCCGAGCTCGTGGTAGCGTTGGCAGGCCTCCCCGACCGTTGGGGTGTAAATGTACGGAAGGACCTCTTCCGTGTGATCCATTAGTAGGCGGAAAAATAACTCCTCGTCAGCTTCGCGCGTCGCGCGGAGGTACATGTAACGGTCGATGTCCTTGGGAAGCGCGTCGAGGGCGGAGAGCACGGCTTGCTCCAAGGTCTCGCATTCCGCCTCCTCCTCCGGGGATTCTACGAGCTGATCCGCGTTGACCAGCGCGACTTTTGTCGGTAGCGGCGCGGAGAGCTGGCAGAGCGAACCGACGTACGTCGCGGCGGGGGTTGCGGATGTCGCCGCGCGGCCGTTGCCGTTCTTCGCGCTGCCGTTTGTGGGGATTGTTTCTTCTGCCGATGCTGTGGACGGCTTCACAGCCGGATCGGCAGCGGGGGATCCGTCAGCCGGCGCCATTGTCAAAATTTGAAGCAACAGTAGAGTGTTCTCAAAGGAAATTGGACGACGGACGTGAGTCAGTAGAAACTACCTGTGGCCTCGACTCGAAAAATGCTGTTGTATCTAGTCAGCTGAATCCTTCAGTCACTGGTCTAGAGGTGGTTGCAGAACAGAAGTGATCAACACTGTGGATTTCAACTGATTGCAAAAGCCTTGTGTTTATGCTTGCTATGGTCGCACAGGGACGCGAGAATAGCACGGGCTGGGTGGGTGGTCGAAACGGAATTCAGGAAGGAGAAGCCATGGCGTGACCGGCTTTCAGGGGGAGTGAGGAGGGAAGAGGAGATTGGGATGGTGTATGAACATACCGAACCAACGGCGGAGGCAGGGGTGTGTGGCAAAAACCGAAGCCGCAGAGACGGTGAGATAGGTCTGGCATCAGGTTGTTCCCATGGCTCAAGACATCAACCAATCGACACGCAACTGCGTGTGAGCTGGCGGCTACTTGGGCTCGAGGTTACTGATGCCGAACCGAAGCTGCGAGCCGCGTATACACTGACCTCAACGTGATCATCCTCTGTTGCGAACAGTTTCGCAAGCGCGACGCGGAAGCAGTTGGTGTGGATGGTAGGTTGGGAAAACGTGCGAAGGCGTTCGCGAAGCTCCAATTACGGCGTTCGCGCAAGTAGAGTGATTTTGAGCGAAATGAAGCATCATTCGTGACTGTTGGTATGGGAGGGATTTTCCGCGTGCTGTGTGGATGGATTGCATGGGCAGAAAGGTTGGAGGGAAGCAAGCTTCGAGGGATTTGGCCCAATCACACCTCCCGACTGCGGAACGGCCCTCCCACGAGCTGTGGATTCGTTCAGGTGAACTGCCCAAGCGGTGAATGCGGCCCACACAGCGAGTGAAAAGTATGCCAACTCAGCAAAGCAAAAACAATATCGGCGAAGAATAGGCCCGATTCGTTGGGCCTCGCAAAGTTTCCAGGTCTGGTGGCGGCACTTTACCTCTAGCCACTTACGAGCCTTGATCTTTCCGCGTCATCCAAGCTTTTTGCTGAGTAGGGGCGTTGATTGGATGAGATGATAAAAGCTGCGTTGACGCCACTCGCCGAAAGTGTTGCTGGCGAACCGCATCCTCAGGCAGCACTACAGTGCACTGGCATGCGCGCTGTGGGTTTCGGTCTGACAATGAATCCGACACGCTACCAGAAAAGGTGTTACACGACTAGTGAGAGAACTAATAAATGCGGACAAAACCTTATATATTTGAGAACTAACCTCCAACACCCCGGAAACAATAGCGGAATTTTTGCTTTAGCAACTGCAGCACACACATGACCACCACTGAATATCAATAAGATTCTATTCGTCTTGGGCTGAATCCTCAGATTCCCAGTCTTCGTCCTCGAAATCTAAATCTTCATCATCACCCTCATCTGTGTCATCGTCATCATCATCATCCTCGTCACTGAAACTATCCGGATCTTCATCCGACGGTCCCTCCATGATCAAATCCATAAGCGTCTGTGCCGCCTCCTCATCGTCCTCTGAATCACTCCCCAAATACTCCCCCTCCTCCACTTCCCCATTCATCACCCCCCCGCGCCCCCCACCCCTCACAGCCCTCACCCGCGGCTGCCCAAACCCATCCTCATCCTCCTCCTCATCCAAATCCTCCGAAAACCCTCCAAAAAGCTCCTCCTCTAAACTATCCAGCTCTTCTTGATCCTCATCCTCCTCCTCCTCTTCCCCCTCGTCCCCCTCATCCTCCATCTCCCCCTCATCCTCCCCATCATAATCCCCCAACTCCTCCACCACCCGCTGCCTCCCAACCTCAAACAACCGCGCAACAGAATCCGATTCCCCATGCTCATCTACCACCACTGCTGCGACATACCCGTCTGTCGGTTCAACGGCGAGATCGAGCACGCAGCGTTCCACATTAACGGTTGCGATGTCAGTGTACGAAGTCGCGTCGATGGTCTTGAAAGCGGAGAAGAGCGGGTGCTTGCGCCGCCGGCCGTGCAGGGCTGCTAGGAGGTCGTCGGTGGTGCGGCGGAGGGTCGCGTAGATGACTTCGCCAGTGGCGTTGAATGTTATGGAGGTCTGGTCGAGGGACGGGACGCTGCGCAGAAGCTTCCGTGTTCGCAGGTCCCACACTTCTGAGTTGATGATCACCTGGTGAAAGGGGAGGGTGGGAGAGGGAGACGGGGGAGCGGAGGGAGAGGTTGGAGGAGAGGAGGAGAGGGAGAGAAGAGAGTGTGCTTGCGCCCGCGGCCGTGCACAGCCGCTAGGAGGTCGTCTGTGGTGCTGTGGAGAGTCGCGTAGATGACTTCGCCAGTGGCGTTGAATGTTATGGAGGTGTGGTCGAGGAATGGGACGCTGCGCAGAAGCTTCCTCGTTCGCAGGTCCCAAACCTCTGAATTGATGATCACCTGGTGTGTGGGGGGGGAAGGGCAGGAAGGGAACGGAGGGACAGGGTGGAGGAGAGGTAAGGGTGGACGCCCCTGCTTGCTGCTCACTTCTAGGTGCAGCAAACAAAACAACACCCAATCCACTCACCTCGTTGTCAACACCCCCGATAATCCACTAACCTCATTGCCGGACGGGTGGAAGCCCCCCCCTCCATAGTCCGAAAACTGGTCAAAGCGATGCACAGGCTCACTGATGCGTGGGTCCCACAGGAACCCAATTCCTTCCACAGCAGCTGGTGCTGTACCCACAACCAAGCTACAAGGGACCCACCTGAGTACCAAACCCTAAGTGCGCTCACCTCGTTGCCTGAAGGGTGGAAGCCCCCTCCTCCGTAGTCCGAGAACTGGTCGAAGCGATGCACGGGCTCACTGATGCGCGGGTCCCACAGGAACCCCTTCCACAGCAGCAGGTGCTGTGCCTTCAACCAAGCTTCGATGGACCCACCAGAGTACAAGAAATCAAATAATCCACTCACCTCGTTGCCTGAAGGGTGGAAGCCCCCTCCTCCGTAGTCCGAGAACTGGTCGAACCGATGCACGGGCTCAGAGATGCGCGGGTCCCACAGGAACCCCTTCCACAGCAGCAGATCGTCAAGTGGGGAGAAATGCACCGCCTGGGACCCTAACGTGCGACTCACTCCCGCTCCCCCTCCTCCTCCTCCACCCATCATTGTAACGCCAGCACCGCCAATACCAGCAGTGGTGGCAGCAGCAGTGGCACCGGCAGCACCGGCAAGGCCGATTCCAAACCCTCCGAACCCACCGTAACCGCCGTAACCACCAAATAGACCACCAAAGCCGCCATTCCCACCGCGCCCGCCTCCCAAACCCCCACCAGCAACCCCACCGCCTGCACCACCCCAACCAACCACACCAGCAGCGCCACCAGCAGCACCAGCAGCGCCAGAAGCATACGAGTCAGCAGCAGCAGCAATGGGCGCTTCTCTGAGCGTCTCCTGCAGCCTGCCTGTCGCCACGTCATACAGCAGCACCTCTCTCGACTCCCTTGACTGCCCGTCGCACCGCACTGCACCGATGGTGCGAGCTGAGTGGCTGAAGCGGCCGAGGCGGCAGGAGGGGAAGGTGTGGATGGGCCCGAGAGAGAGGTCTGCTGCATCCCAGAGCTTCACTTCTGTTCGGGTAGAGGAGAGGAGGAGGCAGGACGCTGCTCCGTATGCTGCTGACGCTGCTGATGATCCCGCTCCTGCTCCTCCTGCTGCTCCTCCTGCTGCTGCTCCGCCTGCTCTTACCCCTCCTCCTGCTGCTGATGCACCGTCTTGCATTTCCTCCTCCTGCTGTCTCCCCCGCCCCCGTCCAACAAACCCCCTGTCATCATCATCATACCCCGGTCTCGGTGCCGAAAACACCGAAACGATGGAAGACTGGTGGCACGAGTAGCTATCCACAACCACCCCCACCTCCGCATCAAATAGCTTTATTTCCCCCGCAGTCGTGCCCACTGCCAAGCATCGCCTCCCCCCACCGAACCCCCCAACACTCCCGGTACCCCCCGCCCCGAACCCCCACACACCGCCGCCCCCACCCGCCCCTCCCGCCCCCAGCAAGAAACACGCGCTGGTGATCATAACCGCATCTTCTCGGCAGGTTCGCCAGGGGCGGAACCGGCTGTACACTAGCTGCCGATCCAGCCGCCGCCCCTGCCACCCGCCCGCAGGCGGACGGCGCTGCCGGGCGGCGAGGCGGCGGGTGATGCTGTAGGGAGCGTCTAGGGAGCGGAGGGGCTCGGGGCAGGTGTGGGGGTGGAGGAGGGAGAGGGGGGGGAGGGTGGTGATGGGGGCGGGGCACTGCCTGTGCTGCTGCTTCAGATATGACGTGACGATTCCGTCTAGGGTTGTGCTGAGCTCGCCTGGGGGAGGTAGAACTGGGGGAGGTGCTGCTGCTGGGGGTGCAGGTGGGAGTGGAGCTGCCACTGGAACCATTGGTGCTGCTGCCGGTGCTGCCTGCGCTGCTGGCACCTGCACCTGGCCGAAGCTGTCCTCTGCAGTTGTTACTCGACCTGAAACCACACCTGAGGCCTCACCTGAGGTTCCACCTGAACCCCCACCTGAACATGGAACAGGCTCCTCTAATACAGCAGACCCTGCAGGTGCTTCACCAGATGCAACAGCAGGCGCAGGAGAAGAACCACCACCAGAGCCATCCCCACCGGTACCAACACCAGCGCCAGCAGCAGCAGCAGCAGCAGCGTCAGCAGCATCACTGGTACCTGCCCCTGCCATTGCCCCTGCCCCTGCCCCTGTCCCTGCTCCTGCCGCAGCTATTGCCATTGCCCCTGCCCCTGCTCCAGAGCCAGCACCACTTTGCAGCGGCATGGAAGGACTAGGGGAGAGGAGAGGCGGGAGAAGCGTGGAAGCTCGTTTGGCAGGAGGAGAGACGAGAAGCGCTGCTGCAGAAGCAGAGGCAGAAGCTTCCTTGTACCCTCGCTTCCTCCCAGATACACGCCGTGCCACCTGCTCCTTTCCAGGTGTGCTCTCCCTCTCCCCACTGCTGCTGCTGCCTCCACTGGTCAAGCCTCCACCCCTCACTCCTTCTTTGCTCGACGTTGCATCTTTCGCCCCTCTCTGCTCCTCCTGCTCGGTCTCTTCCCCCTTGCCTTCCCCTTTCCCTCTAGCCCTCTCCGCCAGGGAGCTCCCCAGTAAGATCCGCCTCCTTATCTGCCCCTCCTCCTCTCCTGCAACCCCACTCCCACTCGCCCCACTTGCATCCATTCCCACCGCTCTCTGCCGAATACCACTCCTCTCTCCCCTCCCCACTCGCTTCTCCCCTCCCTCCGCGATCTTATCCCCCCTTCCCCCTCCTCCTCCTCTCCCTCCCCTCCCCCCTCTTTCCCCCTTTTCCCCTCTCCCCTCACCCTTCCTTCCAGCAGAGAAGAACCATCCTGCCTTACCCTTGGGCCAGCTAAGCCCCCCTGCTGCCTCAGCAGCCAATCCCGAACTGCCAGCTGTCGCCGCTGCTGACGTTGCAACCGGTGCAGCAGAGACGGACGGAGGAAGGGGAGGAGGGGGCGGAGGGAGAGCATGGGGGAGGTGGCGATTGGGGGAAGTCTCAGAGGGAGCAAGAGAGGAGGAGGGGAGGGCGGCGGGGGAGGAGGAGGGAATGGGGATGGCAACGAGTGGGGCAATGTTCGATTCTGCTAGCAGCTGGCTTGCTGACTGGTGTAGGCCTTCTGATACCAAATGGGCGTGTATCAGTTGAAGGAGCTCGCTGTAAGGGGGATGAGGAGGAATAAGAAGAGATTGACAAAAAAAAAATGAAGACTGAGCGTTTATCAGTTGAATGAGCTAGCAGAAAAGGGGATGAGAGGGACCAGCGTTGACCAGCGTTGACCAGGGTAGACTGTGGTGATTCGCAGTCAAAACACTGAACATAACAGACCAGACTGACCAGAGGCTACCACAGCAGCTGATTGTATCGAATCAAATCTCACCTGGGGGGGTAGCTGATGGGGGTGGCAGCAGCAATGGCAGCTCGCTCCAACCTCTTGAGTGTGGGCGCTGTTGCTTCCGTGGCTGCTGCTGCTGTCACCTTATAAGTCGCCTCAGAACCTGACTGTATCTAGTCTCACCTGGGCGGGTAGCTGATGGGAGTGGCGGCAGCAATGGCAGCTCGCTCCAACCTCTTGAGTGTGGGCGCCGTTGCTTCCGTGGCTGCTGCTGTCGTCGCCTTGCCTGCACTCGTGGTGAGCTGAGGGGAGAAGCACAAAAGCAAAGGCGAGGAGATGAAGTGAGGTGGGGGCACAGAGCACGAAAAGAGAAAACGCACCAGTTACTGTTCGAGGCTCGTGGGAACGTTTTACCACAATGATACCAGTCACCAGAGCACACTGCTGGGAAATTGAAAGCCATGAGTCGATGCAACGGGTGGTAAACTCACCGAAATGAGTTCAAGTGCTGACTGTTGGAACTCATGCAGCCACTGAGCATGCAGGGCCTGCAACCCAATGCCACTTAACCCCCTGTGGTGGTGATGATGGTGATGCTGGTGAATGAGAGCTACTTGGTGTGATGGGTGGATAACTTACAGAGATGAGTTCAAGAACCGACGATTGCAACTCGTGCATGCAGAGCCTGCAACCCCATGGCACTCATTCCCCAATGGTGGTGGTGCTGGTGATTCTGGTAAATGCGTACGGGTGCATAACTTACAGAGATGAGTTCAAGAGCTGACTGTTGGAACTCATGCAACCACCGAGCATGCAGAGCCTGCAACCCCATGCCACGTGACCCACTGTGGTGGTGGTGATGGTATTTCTGGTGAATGCGTACCTTGTAGTGACAGGTGTATAGCTTACTGATATGAGCTCAAGTGCTGATTGTTGGAACTCATGCAGCCATCGCGCATGCAGAGCTTGCAACCCCATGCCACTTGACCCACTGTGGTGGTGGTGATGGTGATTCTGGTGAATGCGTACCTTGTAGTGACAGGTGTATAGCTTACTGATATGAGCTCAAGTGCTGACTGTTGAAACTCATGCAGCCATCGAGCATGGAGAGCTTGCAACCCCATGCCACTCGATCCCCTGTGGTGGTGATGATGGTGATTCTGGTGAATGAGAGCTACTTGGTGTGATGGGTGGATAACTTACAGAGATAAGTTCAAGAGCTGACTGTTGAAACTCGTGCAGCCACCGAGCATGCAGAGCCTGCAAACCCATGCCACTTGACCCGCGATGATGATGCTGCTGACGATTCTGCTGCTGCTGATTCGGCTGCTGCTGCTGATGATGATGATGGCGGTGGTGGTGCTGCTGATGCTGCACAGACGCAGAAGGCAGCCCAGCCGACACATCCCGCAGAAGATCCGAAAGCTGCCGCCCGAGCTGAAGCTTCGTCAGAATATGCGTCAGGGCGGGATCTCTAGCCAGACCCAGCAGCACCCGGCAGGCAAGAGCTCTGATGCAATCCGCGGAAGGGGGTGGGAGGGGGGGTTTGCAGTGCAGCAGCTGTAGGAGCACTCTAATGCCGTTGCTGGCTCTCAGGGCGTCTCTAGCTTGCTTGTATCCTTGCTCCATGTAAGCTGCTAGCCCTGTCGCGCCCAGGCCTAGCCCGAGGGGTTGCATCCTGCGGTCCTGAGGGGTTAAGGGCGGTGCTGTGGCAGCCGCAGGTGCTGCTGGTGCTGGTGCTGTCGCAGGTGTTGCGGTCGCTGGTGTTGCAGGTGTTGTTGCTGCTGCTGGTGTTGCGGGTGTTGTTCCTGCTGCTGGTGTTTGTTGTGCTGCTGCTGGGGTTGCACGCACAGGTGTAGAAAACACGTCCTGCTGCTGCTGCTGCGGCTGCTGCACCTGCTGCTGCTGCTGCTGCTGCTGTGGCCCTGCTTCAGTCTCTTCAGTGATGCGTGGCAGCGCACGGCTTGAAGTCGGAGTCGCAATCGCAGCTACCCCCACACCACCACCAGTTGCACCAGTAGCAGCAGCCCCAGCAGCAACAGCAGCGCCACCACCAGCACAATGCCCAGCACTCTGCCTATTCACCACGGAGCAATACGTGGGGAATGGGCAGACGAGATTCACGACCACCAGCAGCGCGATCTGCATGACCTCGGGATCCGCCAGCAGAGCCCCGCTGGCAGCGTCGAGCAGCACGGGCATGCCGCAGCGGTGGGAGGCCACCCGGGCAGCAAGGACGTGGCGGTGCGTGAAGGGCGCGAGGGTGAGCACGTGCAGGACGCCTAGTGCATGCTCTGCTAGCTCCCCTGTGCTGCGCTCACCCGGAGGAATCTGCCACAGGGTTAAAGGGTGGAAGGGAGGGAAGGGAGGGGAGTGAGCACCACGACCAGCATGACCTCGGGGTCGGCCAGCAGAGCCCCGCTGGCAGCGTCGAGCAGCACGGGCATGCCGCAGCGGTGCGAGGCCACGCGCGCTGACAGCACGTGGTGGTGCGTGAAGGGCGCCAGGGTGAGCACGTGCAATACTCCCAACGCATGCTCTGCTAGCTCTCCCGTTCTGCGTTCTCCTGGAGGAATCTGCAGGGGATTCGGGTTTCCAATGAGGGGTTTGGAGATGGGGGCGTGGAGCGGAGGGAGCAGACAGAGAGGTGAGTATCGAGGCGTCGAGCAGCACGGGCATGCCGCAGCGGTGAGAGGCCACGCGCGCTGACAGCACGTGGCGGTGGGTGAAGGGCGCCAGGGTGAGCACGTGCAGCACCCCCAGGGCATGCTCTACTAGCTCCCCCGTGCTGCGCTCTCCTGGGGAAATTTGGGTGTGGGGTTCGGGCGGGGTTTGGAGATGGGGGAGTGGAGCAGAGGGAGCAGAGAGAGAGAGAGAGGTGAGTGTTGAGCGGAAGCAAGAGAGGTAAGAGGAGGAGAAAGGCCCCGCTGGCAGCGTCGAGCAGCACGGGCATGCCGCAGCGGTGCGAGGCCACGCGCGCTGACAGCACGTGGCGGTGCGTGAAGGGCGCCAGGGTGAGCACGTGGAGGACGCCCAAGGCGTGCTCTGCTAGCTCCCCCGTGCTGCGCTCCCCTGGGGGGATCTGCAGAAGGAAAGATTGACATTCGGGAGAGAGAGGGGAGTACACGTGGCGCTGCGTGAAGGGCGCCAGGGTGAGCACATGCAGCACCCCCAGGGCGTGCTCTGCCAGCTCCCCCGTGCTGCGCTCGCCAGGAGGAATCTGCATGGGAAAGGATTAGGGTTTCGGGTGCGGGTTTTGGGGTGTTGAGATAGGGGAGTGGTGACAAGAAGCTAAAGTGAGAAAACAACAGGCTCGGGAAGAGAGGGGAGAGAGCGAGAAAGGGTCACTCCATATGAGCCCTAAGCCCTGACTCCTACCCACACGCAAACCCCTAAACCCAGACAGTAGAACCCACCTGGCAGAGCTCCAGCAGCACGTCTACAGCCCCTTCCTCCACGAGCCTCTCAGCAGCGCCCCACCGCGAGCGCACAAACCCCTGAATCCTAGACCTGCCCCAGAGGCACTAGGTACATTGCAAAGCCCTCCCTGCTTGAACCCACCTGGCAGACCTCCAGCAGCACTTCTACTGCCCCCTCCTCCACGAGCCTCTCAGCAGCGCCCCACCGCGAGCGCACAAACATGTGACTCCTAGACCCTTCCAAGCCCACCTGGTAACCGCACCCACCTGACACAGCTCCAGCAGCACATCCACTGCACCCTCCTCCACGAGCCTCTCAGCAGCGCCCTACCGCGAGCGCACAAACACTCAGCTCCTATACCTACCCCAGAGCCACTAGGTACACTGCACTGCCAAGCCCTGCACCCCAGACCCACCTGGCAGAGCTCCAGCAGCACGTCCACTGCCCCCTCCTCCACGAGCCTCTCAGCAGCGCCCCACCGTGAGCGCACAAACGCGTGTGCCAGGCGCCTGTCCGACACCATCAGTGCCTCCATCAACCCTTCTACTGCCTGTGCACTCGAATCCTACATCCGTCCAGGCAGCTTCTGAGGCGTTTCAGAAACCAGATTCTAGACTTGGCCTGGTCCCAAGACCTAATCACACGCAAAGCCCTGAGCCCCAGACAGAGGAACAGGAACCCACCTGGCAGAGCTCCAGCAGCACATCGACTGCCCCCTCCTCCACGAGCCTCTCAGCGGCGCCCCACCGCGAGCGCACAAACGCATGCGCCAGGCGCCGGTCCGACACCATCAGTGCCTCCATCAACCCCTCCACCGCCTGTGCACTTGAATCTACGGCTCTGGTGAGGCTCCGTGCGTGGTGCGACGGCTTCTGAGGCGCTTGGGTGCGGTGGCGGGAGGAGAGCGAGGAGGAGGGGGTAACAGAGGGGGCACCAGAGGGGGCAACAGAGGGGGCAACAGAGGGGGCAACAGAGGGGGCAACAGAGGGGGCAACAGAGGGAGCAACAGAGGGAGCAACAGAGGGGGCAACAGAGGGGGCAACAGAGGGAGCAACAGAGGAGGAGGCACCGGAAGAAGGGTGATGCAGGGATTCTAGGTGCAGCACGAGGTGCACTCGCATGTACTGGCGCAGGGCAATGCACGTGTTGTGAGCCACCTGCCTCCCTGCTGGCGTCAACACCTCCCATGTCATCGTGCCGCTGCCAGTACCGCTGCCGGTGCCGTTGCCAGTGCCGCTGCTGCTACCGCCCAGACCCAGTAGTGTTGTTGCAGCTGCTCCTGCTCCTCCTCCTCCTCCCCCTGCTCCTCCTGCTGATCCGCCTACAGAATCTGAACCTGGATCTGTGCCTCCCCCAGCAGCAGTCCCAGCAGCAAAATGCACCCCCCCTCCCAGAGGAAACGGCAAGCCCAAGCCCCCTCCAACGAAATTACCACCCTCTTCTGACCCTCCTACCCCTCCCCCTGGCCCTCCCCCTCCCCCTCCCCTAACCCCTCTGCCCAATCCAATCTCCCCTGCTCCAACTGCCCCCTCCGCCACTGCTCCCCCTCCCACTCCTCCCCCTCTTCCCCCCCCCACTCCCCCTGCCCCTCCCCCCGCCCCCAGCGCCCCTCCCCCACCGCCCCCGGACCTTAACTGAGCAGCATTCCTCAGCAGAGCGATGAGGGCGGGGAGGCCCCCCTGGGCGTCAAATTCGTGGAGCAGGCGCGGGAAGGCGAGGGAGGCGGCAAAGAAGAGCGCCGTGTTGCGCCGCGCGTGGTCCAGTGGGCAGAGCAGCAGGTGGAGCGATGCTGAGATGAGAGAGCGGATGACTGGCTGGGGGAGGGACGCCACTCGCTCCATGACACTCTGTTGTGAGGCGGGGAGGGCAAGGGAGCGAGGAGGAGAAGGGGAAGAGCAGCAGGTGGAGCGATGCTGAGATGAGGGAGGGGATGACTGGCTGTGGGAGGGACGCCACTCGCTCCATGACACTCTGGGGGGAGGGAGGGTAAGTGGAAGAGAGGGGGGAGAGGGCGCGAGGGGGAGAAGGGGCACAGCAGCAGGTGGAGCGATGCTGAGATGAGGGAGCGGATGACTGGCTGTGGGAGGGAGGCTACACGCTCCATGACACTCTGTGGAGAAGGTTGAAGAGAGAGAGGGGGGAGAGAGGAACAAGGGAAGGGGGGCAGGTGGAGCGATGCTGAGATGAGGGATCGGATGACTGGCTGGGGGAGGGAGGCTACACGCTCCATGACACTCTGGGGGGGAAGAGGGGGAGAGGAAGAGGGGACGAGGGAGATGGATGAGGTCGGGGAGGGCAGGATGGGTGGAGATGAGCGAGCGGATGACGAACTGGGTGAGGGAGGCCACATGCTCCATGATGCTCTGAAAGAGGAAAGAGGGGAGGAAGGGAAAGGAGCAAACTATCTAATACTCTGGGTAGGGGAGGGCAGGGAGGTGAGGAAGGGCAGGGAGGCTGGGAAGGAGGGCATTCGAGCAGGGAAGAAGGGAGGTCGGGGAGATAGTGAGGGCGGGGAGGGGAGAGGGCGCAAAGGAGTGAGAGAGCGCGGGGAGGGAGGGAAGTCGGGGATGCGGGTATGCTTTTGTTAATGTTACCTGAATCGAGGCCAGGGCAAAGAAGGCGACAGCGAGGCCGGGGAGGGTGTGGGGCACGCGGGGGAGGGAGAGCAGCAGCTGCACGCCCCCTCGGTCCACAAAGAGCGTGGCGAACTTGCGGTGTGCTGTGAGCGCACACACCAGCTTCAACACGTCTGCTAGCAGCAGCACACTCATCGGCCCACTGGATGCTGCTACTCCTGCTGCTGCTGTTCCTGCTGCTGCTGTGGCTGCTCCTGCTGCGCCTGCTGCTGCTGCTGCACCTGCTGTGGAATCCCCTGCGCCAGGAGCAGCGGCAGCAGAAGCACCGCCACCTGTACTGGCACGCCTCAGCAGGGCAAGGCAGACGTCAACCCCTTTCTCATGCAGCACGGGACCCAGCACCTCCATGTACTCGCCCAGTGCGGCCAGTGTCTGCACCGCGTACCACTCCCTCAGCTGCGCCACCTGCGGCCGGGTCAGCTGCCATGCAGGCCGTGCGGGGACGGATGGAACGGAGGATGGAACGGAGGATGGAACGGAGGAGGGAGCGGTGGGGGTGGTGGGGTTGGTGGGGGTGGCGTGGGATGGGGATGGTGCAGAGGTGGGGTCATGTGATGGTGCTGGGGTGGTGGGCTGTGGGATCTGCTCTGCTACGTTGGCTGCTCTACCTGATTCTTCTCCTGATGCTGCATCTACTGCAGCAGCTCCAGATGGTAGAATAGAGGCACCTGCACCTGGACCATCTGGAGCCGTACCCTTGCTCCCACTCCCTGCCCCACTCCCTGCCCCACTCCCTGCCCCGCTCACTGCCTGAGCAGCCTGTCTCACAGCATCAGCAGCGCTCCTAGCAGCAGCAGCAACAGCTTCGTCTCCTCCTCCCCCGTCCAACGCATCAGCAGCAGCCTGCCTGACCGATTCTGCTGCTGCCTCCACTGCTGCAGCCACCACATCAGCAGGAGCATTCGCCGCCTCCGCTTCCCTTCTCGCCGCATCCCACGCCGCTGCAACCGCTTCAGTTATATCCACGGCCCCGACCTTAACAGCTATCGGAGGAGGGAGTAAATTCTCAAGGGCAGAACCCTTAACCCCAGAACCCCCCGGAACCCCTGAACCCCCAGAACCCCCAGCCCCCGAACCCCCAAACCCTGACCCCTCAACCTCGGACCCAGCAGTTCCAGTGGCGGAGGCATGCTTGCCCTTCCCTGCGCCCTGCTCTGCTTTGCTCCCTTTCAATCCAGCTTTCCTACCCCCTCCTCCCCCTCGAATTCTGCTTCCCAGCTCCTCTCTCCCCCCTTCCGCTGCCATCCCTCCCCCTCCTAAGTCTTTCAGCTTCCCCAACGGGGAAAGGGGGTTGGATGCGGCTTTCGCAGGGGCAGTCATCACAACATCCCCCTGTGCTGCAGTGTTTCCACATCCACTCCCCACCCCCTCACCTACAGCCTCCGTCTTCCCCTTCTCCTCTGCTGCTCTCGCCTCCGCGACCCCTAATGCTGCTGCTCTCGCCTCCGCTGCTAATCCAGCAATTTGAGCTGCGGCCGCAGCAGCAGCAGCGGTGGTGGCAGCCGCGCTACTTTCCCCCCTGCTACTCACACTACGCAGTTTGCTCCCTCTGCTCCCTGGCGTTCCCACAACCCCCGTCCCCGTTCCTCCTCCCCCTCCTCCTACTGCTGTTCCTGCTCCTGCTGCTCCTCCTGTTCCCCCTGCGCCTGCTCCCCCTGCTGCTCCGCCCTCGCCTCGCGCTCCCCCTGCAGAGGGAGCAGCAGCGCGCCCCAGCACTCGCTTGCGCAGCAGGCGGGCGAGGTGCGGCACGAGGCCTGTGCGCACTACCTGCTCCACCGCCGCCTCGTTGCTGGCATGGGAGTGTGGGGGGTTTGGGGGTTGGAAGTTGGGGGAGAGTATGGATGGAAAGACTAGAGTATGCGGGGTTTGAAGGGGCGAGGTGCGGCACGAGGCCTGTGCGCACCACCTGCTCCACCGCCGCCTCGTTGCTGCGATGGGAGATGGGGAGGGGGGGGAGGGTTGGGGGGTAAAGTGGGGGGAGGAATTCAAGGAAAGAATATGGATGTAGAAACCCAGGGGTTTAAAGGGGCGAAGTGTGGCACGAGACCTCTCAAATGACGAAGAGGTGAGCGTGCTACTCACGAGCTGAGTGCAACAGCAACGAGTCCAGTAGAGAACGTCCTCAGCATGTCCGTCGCCAGAACAGCCGATGCTCTCGCCCTCGCACCCACACCACCACCACCAGCACCACCACTCACGCCAACACCCCCACCCCCACCCGCAGCAGCACCAGCAGCAGCAGCGCCGCCAGCCCCGGTTCCTCCCGCTCCGCCCCGATCTCCCCCCTGACCCTCCTCCCCTGCATCCTCCTCCTCCTCTTCCTCCTCCTCCTCCTCCTGCGTGCCCCCGGCGCCACCAGCAGCGCCAGCAGAAGCGGCAGCGGCGGCGGTTGTGGCGGTGGCAAGGGCAGGGGGTGGGGAGGAGCGAGTGGAGAGGGCGGCCCAGGCAATGACTCGTTCGAGAATACCCTCCTCGAACACCCCACGGTACTGTGTGGCGTAATCCCAGTGGGTTTTGTTTGAGGGGAGAAGGTGGGTGGAGGGTGGGGGGGAAGGGAGTTGGGTAAGGTGATTAAAGAGGGCGGCCCAGGCAATCACTCGTTCGAGAATGCCCTCCTCGAACACCCCACGGTACTGTGTGGTGTGAAAGGAGGGCGGAGAGGGGTGAGTGGAGAGGGCCGCCCAGGCAATCACTCGTTCGAGAATACCCCACGTTACTGTGTGGCGTAAACCCAGTGGGCTTTGTTTGAGGGGAGAAGGTGGGTGGAGGGTGGGGGGGAATGGTGTTGGGAAAGGTGATAAGAGAGGGCCGCCCAGGCAATCACCCGCTCGAGAATGCCCTCCTCGAACACCCCACGTTACTGTGTGGCGTAATCCCAGTGGGTTTGGTTTTGGTGGTGAGGGTGGAGGGAGGGGAGGAAGGGTGTAAGGAAACCCGAGGAGCAATTGAGCTAAAAAGCATGCGGAAGCGCATTTCATAAACGGGCTGGGCGAGTAGGGAGGGCGCCCAGGCAATGACTAGCTCGAAAACCCAAAGTAAAGAACTCTCCACGCGGGTTTGACACCCAAAGACTCACCACGAAGCTCATCGCGCAGGAGAGCAGCAGGCGAGCTCCCGCTGCTCGCTCCTCCTGCGACCGCCATGACTGGAGAAGCAGCTTCGACGTGAGAAGCTCGTACAGATCGTCGTCCTCCTGGCGGAAGCAGGGAAGGATTGGGGGATGTGGGGGAGCGGGGGGGGGTTGTTAGGGGGGAACTTTGAGCGGCTTCAACAAGCAGCAGCTTCGACGTGAGCAGCTCGTACAAGTCGTCGTCCTCCTGGCGGGAGCAGGGAAGGACGAATTGAGTGAGGTTGTTGGGTGGTGCGGGTGGGTGTGAGGTGGTTGTTTACTGACTTCCGACTCGACACAGAAAGCAGCGGCTCGGTTCGTACAGATCGCCGTCCTTCTGGCGGGAACAGCGGGGGATGGGAGGAGGGGAGATGCTTGGTTGGGGTGGACGTGCTTTGTTCGGGAGCTTGCAGAACGTCCGGCATATGAACCATAAACGGTAGCTGCCGCTTCAGGCAACGTGGAACTCAGGAAACGTGAGAAACCTGTCACAAGAATGACAAATAACAGGTGCTACAGGGAGGTGCACACGTGACAAATAACAGCCGATTTGTACAGGAAATGAAGGGAAAGTGAGTGGAATGGATTCGATGAAAAGGTACGATGCGTGTTAAGGGACGATTGACGTACGCGCAGAGAGTTGACAATTCGTCCGATAGTGTACGAGGCTCGGAGATTAGACGAGGAAAAACCCGCTTGTTGCTGGTACCTGAGGAATTGAAACACGCGCCAGGAGTACGGATAAGGGGAGAAATTTTGCGCGATTTACTACACAGTCAGCAGAATACATGCGTCAAGGAAAGGAGAGGAAAGGGAAACAACTAAATCAGAACAATACAATTTACGAGAAAATGGAAGGGAGGGAGAGAAAGGCATGGGACGAAATCTCACCACTGCTCCTCATCTTCAATGATCGCGGCGAGCTGATGCAACAGACTCGTCTCGGGGTGGTTCCCGCCAGCCACGATCTGCAGCACCAACTCGCGCACTCTGCTCAGCACGACTTCCGGAGGCTCTCGCGACGCCGCTGCGAGCGACGGAAACAAAGCTGCGCTCGCCATGGCTGATATATTCTATACTGACTGATAGGTTCAATTCGGATGAATAGACTCTAAGGTGACTGACAGCTTCAGCCCTGATGGATATATTTAATCGTCCTTGGGTGGTTCTAAGTCTGAAAATGCGACTGCAAACTGCCTTCGGCTGAGGATTTAGAAACAGGGTTCAAATGGAAAGCATCAAGTTGAACGTATCGAGGTGAAGCGTATGCGCTGCTGTTTCTTACTGGTACAGACGGAACGGAAATTCGCCATGCATTCAAGCGACAAAATAACTGATGGAACTAATGACCGGCACGACCAGTCGGTCAGAACCTCACTCCTGGCCATAAACCTCCAAACTGAAACTAAGGATAAAATTGGGAACCTAAAACTCGGGTGAAATAGTATCTCCAGCTGATTTATCCATTCCTGCAACTCTTCCAGAATCTGGATTCTGGAACTCGGATGGCGGAAAGGCCTCCCCGCACCCCGTCCCCATTTTCCCCTCCCCGCTACTCCAGCAGTGAGGCGAAACCTTGAAACGTTCGCGCAGATCCCCGTCTGTCGGAAAATGGCAGGCGGGGGAAGGAAAGAATTGGGGGGGAGTTGAAGGGTGTGGCGGAGGGACTGCCTGAGGCTGGTATGCGGAGGACGCAGAAATGGCTTGAGCTCCGCTCAGATGCTGCTTGTGGTACTGTATTTCGCTTGGGAGTTAGGGTGTCGTGTACAGTGTTGCCGCTGGACCAATCAGGAATTATGTAACGCAATTGCACATCACAACGAAGTGAACTTTTCTAAACCAGATCTTCAAAGCCATCACAATAGCTATGGCTAATGCACATGTTCAAGTGTGGTGCAGAACCAAGGCCCGTGAAGCTGACAAGGCTCTGCTCAGGGGCAAGGCTAACCTGACAGCTGAAACACCCAGCCATAGTTTGTCTTTGGCTGAGAAAACCTGATCTGTCACATCATACTTTCCACTCATCTACTCCATCTCAATCCATTGCACCTTTCCACACCATCCCTTCGCATGGTAAGCACTGCCACTGCCCTCTTGCTTACCAGCAATGGCCTTTCCTTTCTTATACACATTCCTTTTGAGCTTGCAATGCAACGTCCCATAATACCTAGTAGATGTGCACGAAGCATGGCCTGAACTTCTAACATGCATCCGCCAACAAAAGGGGTGAACACTGAGGGGAGGTATGTTATGTTGTATCAATCAACAGACGGCGGATGCACAAGGTCACAGTGCGGAGCGCAAGGAGAATATGGAGTGAATGGAAAACAAGCTGAGTGACCAGCAAGCAGGGCCAAACAAGTGGGATGGAGGCACAGAGAAAATGGGAACGTGACGGGAGGAAAAGGAGAAACGGGAGGGAGGGAGAAAGGGGGGGAGGGAGGGGGAGAGGAGGGGAGGGAGCGAGGGAGGGAGGGAGGGAGGGAGGGAGGGCTGGGGGAAGGCGAGAGGAAGGAAAATATGAGAACGGGAAGAGAAGGAGTGGGCGGGAGGGAGTGCGGAAGGGGATGGGGAAGTGAGACGAGCGAGAAGGGGAAGTGGGGGAAATGCGAGGTGAAGGATGGTTGCGGGAAGGGAAGAGAAGTCGAAGGATGCAACTGACAAGCAAAGGCTTCAATGCAGCGCAAGGAAAAAACTCGCGTTCCGAAAAGGCTCGGAAATGTCTCGAGTGGTAGAAACTCCCTTCAGGGATAACAAGCAAAAGGCTATTAATGTGTCAAACGTCAGGAAAACACGTCTGGGAGATTTGAATGCTCTTGATCGGGATGACAGCATAATGACTCGACAGTGGTGGTAGTAGCGAAGCGACGTAGTTAAGGGAAGCCGAGAGTACAATATAATTCCACGACGCATACACGGCAGGAAGAATCAACAATGGGAAGAAAGACGGCAACAGCCGCACCCAGCTACAACGCGTCTTAAACCCTGCTCCTGGCGTGGCTAAGAAGAATCGGACACGGCCTTAACCTCCTCGTACTCAGTCAAAAAGAGAGAAAATCACCAGCCACGGAACATTGCCCTCATATTCACCAATCCCAGGGTTATGAGTTGACACGTAAGCCAGGCTAGCTGTCCCAGACTAGGATCTATCGAAGCGCCATAGAGTGTGTCTAAGACGAAGCGGCCGGAGCCTTCTCATCCTCCTCTATACGCCAGACGGGAGGCGCCTCGGGCAGCGGCCCGTAGTCCTTGGTTCCGCCGCGCTTCCTGTCCCACACCGCGTGCTTCTTCGGCCGCGTCGCCACGTGGCGGCCCGTCGCCTTCTTGTTCACGTGGTGCGCCGACTCGACGTTTAGTCGCCGCGAGGAAACCGGCGCGGTTGACGGGGAAGCGACCGCTGCAGGGCACGTGGCGACGGAGGCGGCGAAAGAAAGGGAAGCCATGGCGGGCGGGGGGTTGGACAACGAAAGAGATGCCTGAAGGAACAGGTCCGTGTTCGCTGGGAGACAGGAGGTGATTGAAAGGTGCGAACCTTGAAATTTCCGCGAGGGGGTTTGGGGAGGTGAAGAAAGGGATGATGATGGGTGCTGTGGTGTGTAGTGTGGTGTGGGTGAAGCGGAATCAGCCTTCAGCGCTGCTCTGGCAGGGCTAAGTGAGGTGTGGCGTGGATAGGTCGACGTGGCAGGTGGCTTGCTTTCAACCAGATGAGGTGTACAAAGTGAATGAATAATAACACTAATTCTCCTCCACAAAAAGGTAAACAGTGTCCATTTGGATAATCTCCATAGGATAACTTGCTCTAAAGAACAGAGAAGGCTATACAAGAGGTTAGGGGCTCTAAAAATAAGCAGCACGTGGCATAAAAGAGTTGGAAAAATGCTCCAACTTCGGCGAAATCCAGCCGTTAAGTCACTAAGACTTGTTTTTGGCGTGCTTGATCAGCCAGTCAATAACGACATCGATGTTAGTCGTATGCTTGCAAGAGATGCTGTAGCAGCACACCTCCCTTCCCTGCATCACCTGATTCAATCCCCTGCACCACCACCACGCACATTAACAGCTCATTAAGCAGCTTGTATGAATGGAACACCAAAGCGAGGGAGCTTTAGAATATAGAAGTATTGAAAATTTGTTGGAAAAAAAAGGGAATGGGGAAGAACAGAACAAAAGAAACAGAGCACTTACATTGCTTCAATGAGGGCATCCCGTGAAACGGCTTCTGCCTTGTCGCACTTGTTCCCCAGCAGCAGCAGCGGGATTCCAGCAAGAGACGGTTTGCTGAGCAGCTCATGCAACTCTCTGCGTGACACTGGAATGTTGTCATGGTCTGATGCATCCACCACATAGCTGACAGAAAGGAGAGGGAGGGGTTGGGGGATGTGAGAGAGGGGTGGCGTTGCGGTTGTGGGAGGAGAGGGATTGGAGGGAATGAAGGGAAATTCTGTGGCACACCTCTATTCTTGAGGTGCCTAAAAACACAGTGGGATGTTGTCATGGCCTGATGTATCAACCACATAGCTGAGGAGAGTGGGGAAAGAGGGGGGAGGAAAAGGGGGGAAGCGGACTGAGGTGAAGGGAAGTCCGCTCTTGAAGCGCCTAAAAACACACTGGGATGCTGTCATGGCCTGATGCATCAACCATAGCTGAGGGAGAGTGGGGGAGCATTGGGAGCTTGGGGGGTTGGGGAGGGGTGGGGAAGAGGGAGGGGGGATAGTGTGGTGAGGCGAAGGCACGCAAGGAATACAGAGCCTAACCCTGATGAGTAAGCACGTGGAGACGGAATGCGGGGGGTTGTTGCTGCTTACACGATGGCTGACACGCCTCGGCAGTATCTCTCCCACATGCTCCGGAATCTTGGTTGCCCGCCCAGATCCCACAGCTTTATGCTCACATTCCCTTTTGTCACCTTGCGCATGTTAAAGCCCACCTGTGGAAAGGAAGAGCGAAAGAGAAAGTAAGGGCAGGGTTGGTTAAGGGAACGCGTGGCGTCCTGGGTTAGGTAGAGTAAGAGGCAGCTGCCATGCAGAGGGAAATCGTGATGTGTGGAGTGTGGTGAGGAGTGGCGTGATGTGGTGTAATATAGCATGGTGCGGTGCAGGACGGATGTTGCGGGGTGTGGCGTGGTACAGTGCGGTGCTACATTGTGCGGAGTGGCATGCCGTGTCATATCATACCATACCGTTGGGATCATGTCTTCATTGAAACCGCCAGTCTGCGCAGAGGGGAAAAGCAACGGACGGAACGCATTGCCACACGGAAAATAGCACACGGAGAGGGAACACATGCGCACAGCAGAAAGAGGACGGTCAGCAGAGAACAAGGCAAACATTAGCGAAAGGTCAGCAGAAAGCAGGGAACGGTCAATGACCGAGCACAAGGTAGGGAGTAAAGGGCGAGAAAAGATGCAAGAGAAGCGTGAGATCGCGCCATCCAACAGACCGCGTGAGATATCCAAAAAGGGTTTGAAGGCACGCAGGAAGATCTGGCCGTGTGGACCCGCATCCTCGCCGCGAGTCGAAGGGCAACGGTCGGCTAACGGCTGACGGCTGACGGCTAACGGATAGTCGATCTTCTAGTGACGAGCAAACCTGCAACGGACTTACAGCGATGACGTTAACAAGAGACGTCTTGCCGGCGTTTTGAAGGCCGATAAGAGAGAGCTCCATCTCCTGCTGGAAGAATAGACTGGGAGGTTGTGGAAATATGCGGTGGGGAAAGACACGACGAAGGCATGAGAGAGGCCGATAAGAGAGAGCTCCATCTCCTGCTGGAAGAATAGACTGCGAGCCCGTGGAGACACGCGGTGGGGAAAGACACGAGATAAGACAGGCGGTTAATGAAAGCCATCACGCATGAGAGAGGCCGATAAGAGAGAGCTCCATCTCTTGCTGGAAGAATAGACTGCGACGCGGTAGAGATTGGGAGACACACACACGGGATAGGCGGTACGCGGGATAGACGGTGAAGCTAGGAGATAAGATCGTGAACAAACGGGACGGATAAGTGCGAGGGCAACGTGTGCCCGAAGATGCTTTCGAGGATTTCGGAACAGTCAAAACGAAAATAGTTTGTCGCAAACTGGCACACAAGATCGAGGGTCGGACGCGCGGAAGGCGGCGAGCTGAGCGTACCTGCGTAACCAATTAAGGACGTATTCCCACAGGCCCATCATCTTGGCGACTCGACTCGACGCAATGCACGAAGTGGCCTAACTGCCTACTTCAAGCGACGCAGCCACGGTGAAGCCTAATAAGAACGAAGAGGTGGAGCTTACTAGAAACGAGGAAGTGAAACCGAGCTACGAGAAATGACAAGGAGCGAGGAGAGGACCTAAGATGAGTCAAGTGCTTGAAAACGACGGGAGGTACGCGCGCGAGGAATGAAGCTGACCGAAGTTGTTTGACCTACAAACTAGATTGAGCAAGTGAGAAACACAAATAACCTGCTTGTATGACAGGACTCAACATGAAGATGTGGTAAGTGTTTATTTTAGATTTAAACACGTCGATATGGCCGAGATGGTCTAAGGCGCAGGATTAAGGTTCCTGTCCGAAAGGGCGTGGGTTCAAATCCCACTGTCGACACTTTTCCTCCCGTTCCCTTCTCGTCAGGCAACTGACCTGTCGCATCAATTTTCATCAGGCAGTGGACGTGACGGGCGGGGTCTGTGTGGTGCCTGTGACGTGCCACCGCCCAACCTCAAAACAAACACTTTCTCCGGCTGACACCATCCGAACCTAACCACGCCTTCCGAACCAGGCCTTGGGATTGCACTGAACCACTGTTCCGTCCCTCCTGCACCTGTCCTGTCACTGGTGTCAAGTTCAACCAGGTATTGGGATTGCATTTTTACAAACTGCTGCTTTTAGCTTTTCTACATTCTAGTTCCTGCTTCCTTCCAAAATTGATGCCAGTGCCTGAAACGAGTCCCAGGAAGTCTAGTGCCTATCCTTGCGGTTGTTCATCCCGTCGATTCTGGCTGCTGATTTCACTCACCGGGAAATAGAACTGCGTCTTTTATTCCACATTGCGGAACTCTTAGCTCAGAGATTGACTTGCGATGGCCAGTCAGCCATCGCAGGGAGCGGATCCTACCGCCGCTGCCGCTAATGCTGCCGCTGCGAGTGCTGCTGCACAGCAGCATCAGGGAGGAGCGCACGCGCAGCAGGTCGCTGGTTACCAGCAGGCAATGCACATGGTGCACATGCAGGGAGGACACGCGGCGAACGCTGGTGCAATGCCGCAGGGATACCCTCAACAGGTGAAGGGCTACCTTGAGATATTTTCGAGTCAAAATGCTATTTTGGCCTCAAATATCAGTTTTTGTTTTCCGATGGAACTTGATCAGTATTCGTTTCGTCGCATCTGGCAGCCATTGTGTATACCGACCGAGAGTCGTCCCTCGAAATGATTGCGATCGCGATTGCATGTAGAAGGATTAAAAAGATAAAAAAAGCTTGATTGATTGGATCATGATTCTTCCAGTTTATTTTCACGTGCAAACTGTCATCATAAGCACTTTTATTTTGTTATTGTTTTGCAGATGCCTGGATCGTATCCGATGTACGCAATGGGTCCCATGGGGCCCGTCATGGTCAACCCTCAGATGTACGCCGCTTACATGCAAAACATGCAGAACATGCAACACATGCACGCCGCCCAAGCTGCCGCCGCCGCCGCTGGTGCCGCCCAGAAACCCGGCGCATCAGCCGCAGCGGATGGTGCTTCGGAGGGAGGTTCGGCAGCAGCAGGAGCAGGTTCGGCAGCAGCGGGAGGAGGCATTGACGCGTTTGCGAGTCTGCTGGGAAGCACGGATCGTGCTCTGCTGGCGAAAGCGGGGGAGGCTGCCGCGCAGAAGATGCACGTGAAGGGCTTTAAGGGACAGGGGGAGACGGACCAGGGAGCGACGGGGGAATCCGTGCAGCAACAGCAACAGCAACAGCAACAGCAACAGCAACAGCAGCAACAGCAACAGCAACAGCAACAGCAGCAGCAACAGCAGCAGCACCAGCAGCAGCAGCAACAGCACCAGCAGCAGCTGTACCAGCAACAGCAGTACCAGCAGCAGCAGTACCAGCAGCAGCAACAGCAGCAGCACCAGCAGTACCAGCAGCACCAGCAGCAGCAGCAGGAAGGAGGTCAACCTCTCTCCCCTGGCGGCTCAGCCCCCGCACCAGTAGCATCAGTACCCCCAGGAATGCCATCAGGGATGCCGCAGTACCCCCAGTATGCCTATTATCCCAGGGGAATGCCCTGGTGGCCTCCAGGTGCTGCTCCAGGGGCCGCGCCTGGCGCTGCTCCTGGCTCAGTCCCTGTAGGTGCTTCAGGTGCCGCTCCAGGTGGAATTCCAGGTGCAGGCCCTGTTGCGGCTCCAGGTGTAATGGCAGCAGCGCCAGGAGCAGGGCCAGGCGAAAGTGCAGGAGGAGCGGGCGGTGGAGCAAAGGAAGCAGCATCCGCCGCAGCATCAGCATCAGCAGCAACAGCAGCAGCACCTGAAGCACCAGCAGCCAAGAAACCAGCTGCTGCGCCAGCAGTGGTTGTTCCTCAGCCGCGTAACTTTGCTGCCCCCATCCCACTGTCGCTCTTTGGGGAGGAGGAGGAACCGGAGGAGGAGGAGGTGAAGGAGGAGGAGAGCAAGCAGGAGGGAGAAGAATCAGCAGCAGCAGAAGCAACGGCAGCTGCAGAGGCGGTAGCAGTGGCGACAGGAGCACCACCAGCAGCATCGTCCCTCGAAGCTGACTATGAGGAGGATGATGATTTCGGTGACTTCTCATCCGTACCATCTTCCACCGCAGCCCCCACTGCCTCTACCGAGTCTGCTGCTTCAACCGAACCTGCTGATGTCGCTCCTAACGCGGCTGCTCCAGTGCCTTCGGCAGCAGCTGTGCCTGCCGCTGTATCAGCTGCTGCGGCAGGGGCAGGGCCAGCAGAGGAGGACGACGAGTGGGGGGATTTCTCAGATTCTTTCGCTCCAGCTCCTGCTGCTCCTGCTGCCCAGGCTATTCCCTCTCAGGTGGATTTTTCGAATCTTTCCCAGACAGATGCTCCCCATGCTCTCGCTCCCACTGTGCCTGCTGTGAGTTCCTCTGTGGCTGCTGTGTCCCACCCTGCTCCTGCCCCTTCTACCTCGTCCTTCCTCGGTCCTATATCTCTGGCCGGCTTTCAAACCACAGCACCGGCCCCAGCAGCAGCGGAAGCAGCAGCAGCACCAGTGGCAGCGGCAGGTGGGGTTGGACCAGTGGAGCAGCAGCAGCAGCAGCAGGAGCAAGAGGAGGATGACTTCGCTGACTTTGTCTCTAGTGGGGAGACAGACGCACCCGCAACACAGGCATCTGGGACTCAGGCAGCTCGGGACCTTAACTCCTTTGGCACTGGGCTGTCTACTGCCTTTGGCTCTGCCGCTGCTGCAGCACCCACACCCGCACCTCCCACAACACCCGCACCTGCACCCGCACCTGCACCCGTACCTGCACCCTTTTCTTCACCAGTGCCAGCAGCCATGGCATTCGACCCAGATGACGACTTTGGTGATTTCTCCTCCTCCCCGGCAGTCCCCTCTGCTGCCTTCGCCCCTGCAGTTTCTGCGCCTGCACCCGCTGCAGAATCTGGTTTGGGCATGACTGCAGCTGCCTCCCCCTTCCCTCCCTCCCATGACTCAACACCCCAGTTCTCTGCTGCGGGATTTGGGGCCTTTGCCCCGCCTCCTGGCGCTTCTGCTGCTGCTGCCGCTCCTGCTGCTCCGCCTCCTGCTTTCGCTCCTCCTGCTGCTGGCCCCACAGCAGCTGTAAGCAAGGAGATCTCATTTGATGATGATGACGACGATTTCGGGGATTTTGCAGGGAGCGTTGCTGTGAGTGGGAGTGCAGGCAGCGGGAGGGGGGATACTGCCGCTACGGGTACAGTCTCCGCTTCCCCGGAATTTGTGGGGGTAGACCTCAGCAGCACTGCGGTTACCCCTGATCCTTCGCTTCGCCTGGATGAGTCGGGTGCAGCGAATCCAGTGCTGGTGCCGAGCAGCTCAGTGGCAGCAGCAGCAGAAACCGCAGCTCTAGCAGCAGCCATGTCCGAAACCCACGCTGCTGCTGCTGCTGGTGCTGCTGGGACTGATGGCGGCTTGGCTGCTGTTGGTGTTGCTGCTGGTCCGATCCCCCTCTCTCTCTTCGGGGATGACGTGGCGGTTGCTGAGCTGGAGAACGCTGAGCTGTCACTCGGACCTTTCCCTTCCACTGGCAGCAGCAAGCCAGCAGACCAGGCTTCAGGCGCAGGCACAGGCGTAAGAGCAGTAGGTGCAGGGGCAGGTGCAGGCAAGGATGCCTCTACCACTGCTGGCGCTGCTGCTGCTGCTGCTGGTGCTCCTGGTACTGGGAAATCCGGGAACTTTATGGATTTGCTCTCGTCTCTATATGGAAGCTCGTCTGCAGGCACTGCAGCAGGCACAGGAGCAGCAGGAGGAGCAGGAGGAGCAGCAGCAGGGGGGGGAGGAGGAGGAGCAGGAGGGAGGCTGGAAGGGGCCCGGTTGGGTCAAACTTTCTCTACCGGACGAGTGCCTCTGGCAATGGCGTCTGCTGCTGGGTATGGCGGTTTATTCGGCCTGCTCTCCCCAGGAACCCCCCCCACAGATGTGCCCTTAAGGGGTTCCATGAGTGAGCAGGTGGGGCAGAGAGGGCGGGGAGGGGGAGGGGTGGGGGGGTCGCTGTCAGGGGAGAGTGGGGAAGGGTGGGAGGAGCAAGGTGACGGGGTTGCGGACGGCACGGGTTTGTCCTTTGCGGCGGTGGACGGCGGGGGTAGTTCCACCGGTGGTGGTGGCGGTGATGGTAACGGCGCCGGCGCTTCAGGTGCCCCAGGTGCTTCAGGTGGTGCCTCAGGTGCTTCAGGTGCATCCTACCGCAGCAGCGGCCTGCCAGGGGGCGGGCTACAAGGCCTGGCAGCAGACCACGTGCTGCCCATAGTGGGGGCTCAACTGGGGGAGGGCGTATTCACTGCCAGCATCACCGCCGCCCTAGAGTCCGTCCTTCAGCCCACAGTGATCCGCCTGCCCAACGAAACCTCCCAGCAGTGGTGGGAGGAGACGCTACAGGAGCTGGCAGAGGGGGCGGAGAGTGTTGCTCGGAACGAGTTTGGGCGGCTGAGTGGGGAGTTGGTGAGGGAGGGAAGGATGGAGGAGGCGTATGCGTGCCGGTTGCATGCTGCAGCGGTGCAGCTGCTGCCAGACTGCCAGGGGCAATACTCCATGGCTCTGGGGGACGGGCGCGTGGAAGCAGCCGCTGCTGTGAGGGAGGACATCAAGGTCCGTAACCTCTCTCTCTTCTTTAAGCCCCCTTGCTCGAGGCATGATGAACAACGTGCTGGGCTTTGGGACGTCCGCAGCCCACCTGTTTACCTTTGACAGCACCTGTTTACCTTTGACAGCACCAGAAGGAAACAGACAAGATACAGGTCCTATGCTTAAAGACCTCCGCAGCCCACCTGTTTACCTTTAAGCCCCCTTGCTCGAGGCATGATGAACAACGTGCTGGGCTTTGGGACGTTTCAAAACTCTGAAGCCCTCATGCTGAAATGGAGTGGAGACATGATGAACAGCGACGTGTCAGCCTTTGCAGCCCACCTGTCCGTTACTGACACGTCCCTCGTGCTCGAGGCATGATGAACAACGTGCTGGGCTTTGAGACGTCTCAAAATTCTGAAGCCATCATGCTGGAGTGGAGACATGATGAACAGCGACGTGTCAGCCTCCGCAGCCCACCTGTTTTGAGACGTCTCAAAACACTTCTTCATACACGCGACGTGTCGGGCTCCGCAACCCACCTGTCTGTTACTGACACGTCCCTCGTGCTCGAGACATGATGAACAGCGTTCTGGGAGGATTCCTGAGGCGTCTGAAACAACTCCATTTCTTCATCACCCTTGTGTGCTTCCTCTGTGCTTCCTCTTGCAGCGGATGGAGTTTCGTTCTGGACAGATATTTTAGGCGCCTCGATGGTCTCTGATTCCTTGCTCTCTGATCTCTTATGTGCGCTTCCTCTGTGCTTCCTCTGTTCTTCCTCTGTGCTTTCTCTTGCAGCGGATGGAGACAGTGTTGGGCAGCCCGGCAGCAGTGGAAGGGTGGAGGGAGAGGGGGAAAGCAGCAGCGCCTTCTGTGCCAACAACCCAGCATGTGGATCAAGACGGTGGTGACAAAACAACCATTGACAGCGGCGAGGGAACCACCACCACAGAGGGTGGCAAGGGAAACACGGACGACGGCGAGGCAACCACTGAAAGCAGTGTGGCTGGGAATGACACCGAATCTGAAGTGGCTGAGGGTGGCGCGACAGAGACAGGGGACGGCATGTCGAGCTTACAGGAAGGTGAGTCTATGAGATACCTGTTCGTGATTCTTGCCTTGTTGACCATGTTGACTCTGTTGACTTTGTTGACTCCTCTGATTTTTTACTCCACTGACTGAATTTGACTCTGTTGACTCTCTGCTACAGCTGGAGCAGCCCCTGCTACAGCGGACGAACCACCACATGCTACAGCCGAGGCAGCAGCTGACAGCAAGCCAGGGAGGGACTTGGCCTCTCTGCGGTGGGATGAGCGGTCGGTGGGGGAGATGGGGGAGCTGCTGGGGCGCAGCAAGGGAGACGCTCGAGCTGCTGCGTTTGACGGGGAGTTCAAGCAAGCTGAGATCTGTGACCTGGTGAGTGCTGAGGGTAAGCAGCGGACTGGGTGGGGTTTGGTGGGTGGGACGAGCGGTCGGTGGGGGAGATGGGGGAGCTGCTGGGGCGGAGCAAGGGAGACGCTCGAGCTGCTGCCTTTGACGGGGAATTCAAGCAAGCTGAGATCTGCGATCTGGTGAGTGCTGAGTGCACGCAGGTGCAGGCAGTGAGCAAGGGAGTGGGCTGGGAGTGAGTGGGATGAGCGGTCAGTGGGGGGAATGGGGGAGTTCCAACAAGAAGAGATCTGCGATCTGGTGAGTGCTGAGGGCACGCAGGGGACTGGGTGGGGAACGTGGTGGAGTCGCTGGGGGTACAGTACAGACAGCAGAGGGGATGGCAAGGCTGCTGCTTCCAATGGACTAGTTCAATGAAAAAACAGGAGGGCACTCTGTCACTTTAACCGAACGAGGTGACTTTTGAGTCGACTCAAAAGTCACCTGTTGCTTCCAATGGACGAGTTCAATGATAAAACAGGAGGGCACTCTGTCACTTGAACCGAACCTCTGCCAACGTCCCGCCCTCCCCACCGTTGCTCATCCAGACTCTTCCAGTCACTCGAAAAAAGCCTGTCCTCTGTTTGCATTGAGAAGCTGTCGTCTGCTTCATTCGATGCCAACCTTCCCCCAACCTTCCCCTGATTGCACTTGCTCCTCCTTTCTGCCATCCATCCCCTCAGGCCGCCCGGGATCTCACAGCAGCACTGCTGGTGCACCGAAGGGCCGTTTTCTACTTGAGCCGCTGCCAACCTTATCCCCAACCTTCCCACAATTGCTCTTGACTTGATTTATTGATTTCCCCCATGTTGCATTACCATCCATCCCCTCAGGCCGCCCAGGATCTGACAGCAGCGCTCCTGGTGCACCGAAGGGCGGTCTTCTGGTACAACATTCTCTCGGCAGTTTCTGCGGCGGAGGCGGCGTCGTTTGTCCGGTTGTGGGGGGCTGTAGCGGCGCGGTGTGCAGATGTACTAGAGGCAGCAGTGGGCGTGAGGGAGAAAGCTGCTGCTGATGGTGCTGGCACGCTCACTGCTCTGCTGGACAATCCCAAGGGTGAGTATACCGTTATATTGGAAAGACTTAAATGTAAGTGCGCAGGCAGATGTGCTGTACTGAAGGCAGCAGTGGGCACGAAGGAAAAGCCTTCTGCTGACGGTGCAGAAGCGCTGTCGACACTCCCAAAGGTAAGTATACCGTTGTTTCAAGTCGACTTTGAAATAGGTGTGCAGGTGTGCAGATGTGCTAGAGGCAGCAGTGGGCGTGTTGGAGAGGAGAGGGCTGCGGCTGATGGTGCTGGAACGCTCTCTGCTCTGCTCGATGCTCCAAAAGGTGAGAGAGTGCACCATTATTGCTGGTATACTATATGATAGGTGTGCAGATGCGCTAGAGGCAGCAGTGGGCGTGAAGGAAAAGGCTGCTCTCTGACGCACCCCAGAGTGCGTCCGGGTGCAAGAACGCTCTCTGCTCTGCTCGATGCGCCCGGAGGTCAGCAGTGGGCATGTTTCTCTACATGTTCCTTGCCGCACATTCTGCCCTGTTCCGTTTTCCTCCCTTATTCTGCCCAAGCTTCCATGCTTTCGTGCATTCAGCATCTGCTAACCCCTCGTGCCCTTCGCTTGCCTTATCTCCTGTTTCTCCCCTCAGCACGTGACTATTTCACAGCCATCACCCAGACCTACGGTGTGCTTGGTATTATCTCAGCTTGATCTTATGTCTCTTCCCTCCTCCCCTCCCACCTCTTCCCCCCCTTCCCCTCCCCTCAGCACGTGACTATTTCGCAGCCATCACCCAGACCTACGGTGTGCTTGGTATTATCTCAGCTTAATCTTATGTCTCTTCCCTCCTCCCCTCCCACCTCTTCACCCCTTCCCCTCCCTTCAGCACGTGACTATTTCGCAGCCATCACCCAGACCTACGGCGTGCTTGTAGTCATCGCTGCTTGTGCCCAGCTGCACCGACCCTGGCTCTCTGTCAGGCTCGGCACAGGCTCGGCAGGGCCACCATCAGGTTTGAGTGAACCTGGCAGCATGGCAGGGGAGGAGAAGGAGGGGGGAGGGGATGGGGAGGGGGATATACTATGGGCGCACCTGCTCAGGGGGCAGGCAGCGTGGCAGAATGGAGGGCTAGAAGCAGTGGCGAATGAGGTGCTGCCACGTGTCATGGTGCCGCTGTCATGGTCGGACGTGGAGAAGGTGCTGGAGGGCGCTGAGCTGGCGGCGGTGCAGCGGGCTGCTGAGCTGGCGCTGGAAGGGCGGCAGAGGCACATGGGGCTCGTGGGAGGGTCGGGGACTCTTCTATGTGCTCTCACCCGGCTGCCCATCTTTGCTTTCACATGTAAGTTCCTTGTTTTTATCTCCTGAGTTGACTCAAAGTTGACTCAAAGTCAGCTGGGTGACTCTGCTATGTGCTCTCACTCGGCTGCCCATCTTTGCCTTCACATGTAAGTCTCTCTTTCACATCTCGGTTGGCCCTCTCTTTGCAAATGGTTCCACTCAAAGTTAAGACAGTATAAAACGCATGGGGTATTGTTGTTTCAGTTTCTGTTTTCAAAGTAGTGCTGCTTGAATCAACGTTGTCAGTGTGTGTTGGCTTATTCATGACGAGCATTGTTGATCCTTGTTCCTCTCATGTTCTGATTCGTTGTTGGATTTTCCTTCTTTGTTGCCGTATGCAGCGGTGGCAGCAGTGGAGTGGTATGGCCATCGATACTTGCTTCCTGTGGCCAACTTCTGGGCAAACCACATTTCAAATGCCAGCCCGTTGATGCTTGTTGCTAGCTAACGAATTGTGTATTATTGAGATTTGCAATCTCTAGCTTGACACTGCAATATAAGCAGAAGTTTTTCTTTGTTTCTACAGTTTAGATTTGAGTCTCCGGAGGCGAACAACAGTTTGTCCTCCCTTCGCATCGCTACAGCAGCGGAGGGTGATTTGTAGTGGAGTAACTGTTTACTGTAACATGAGCTTTGGCGTGAGTTTGTCTGGCATCCAACAGCTACAGCCGGCTGGCTACTTTCTCCCTTTTATTGTCCAGCACTCTGGGACACAAGGATTTATAACTGGAGTACCACTAGCTCCGATGGGCCGCAACTCTTCCGAATTCACGCATTTCCTGGTGACACAACTCAGAAATTGCTGTCGCCACGTTTAGTTAAACAAACCTTCACAAGAAATGTGTGAAAATAGATATGAGTCGGAGAAAAAAACTTAATCTTCGTAAACTGTCCCACTTCCAAACCAGCACCACGTCTAGGGTCGCACGAACAATCTGCACCAGGCGTCCGCATCGCAAGTGTCTCTGCGACTCAGGCACGAGCGGGCGACTGTGATGTGATTCGCACGATCAGTGCGTGTGCGTGTCTGGTGTGGTGCGGTGTGGTGGACAGTGAAAGTAACCGTTTTGCCGTGCCACCGCAATCATGCCGTTCCAGGCACGAAAGCACACCGTCCGCTCGATTGGCATGGCTGCCACCGACCAGTACAGTGTCATGTAGTGCAACTGCATTTGGTTCGGTTCATGTGTGGTTCGAAGGGTGTCCCGGCCCGGCCCGGTTCCGGTCCGACAATATCCTGGTAGGGAAACAGCGTCCGTCCGTCCTTCTCCGTCAACATTTCTGTGTTGGGCTAGTCCGTTCGTGAGGCATGGAAACCTTACGTTGCAGAAAGCAAATCGCTCAATTGGGCCTTTGGCGATGACTATTGGTGGTCAGGAGATTCGCGAGGTACAGACGACATTGTTGCGAAGTGTAACACAACACTCAGAGCCATTGCTGTGGTACTTTAGAGAACTTGACTGACCCGAAGCATCGACAACCATTTCCTAGGTCACTAGAATTATTCCTTAGTTTTTGGTAAAATTATTGCCAGCTTTTTCCTTACTAGGACTTGACTGCCCCATTATTCGTCGCAGTAAAGCGCTTCCAGGACGGCAGTTCCTATACTTGCAAGGAATTCTGTCGCTTCTTTTCCAGATTGTTCGGAGTGGCAGTGGTTTCTATGATTCTCGTCCATATTAACTAGCACGGAACGCGTTCGCAGCGCCTCGTGATTGTAGTCGTGCTAGGCTCCCTCCTGTATTAAGCCTTACCAACTCTCAACTAAACATAAACTCCTGAGGTCCCATGCAGGCGTAGCAGCAGCAGAGAGATGGGATTGTAGGCGACCTTAATTATTATTATTTTTCCTTTTTTTTTCCCCTTCATGGTTTGAAAGCCGAATGCTGGCCAATGGTCCAATAGCAGCGCAGCCGCCGTCTCAAATTATTATACGCGAAGAAAAATGGGTTGTCTCGTGTCGACATTAGGTACGTACGCCGATCCCCTACGTCTCAGTCGCTCAGACACCGTCTGAATAACGACTCGGCAGAGTGTTAATGGCTGTTGTCTAGGATCGTCTGGTCATAAGGCTTCGCTCGATCCGAAGCAATCCTGTTAATCGGCGATTCAGGTTTTGCCGAAACAAAAAGAGCATACTATGCATAAAGAACCAAGTTGAGACTTTTTTTTTTCATTGTCGAAAAATCTGTCGTAACGCCGCGCACTCACGTTGAGTATTGAGTCTAAGTCGGCGTTAGCCGTGTCTTCAAAGTTCTCATTTGATTATTTGCGGATGGGGTCGCCGACTCGAATGCAAAACTACCTTAACATCTCTTCTTCCCGTTCCCCCTTCTTCTGTAATAACCTCGATTCTCCCGTTCCACCGTCCCTTCTCCATCAGACCACGGAGGAACAAGCGCAACGATTACTGATAGCGGCGCCAGCAAGAGCGGCTCCAACAGCCATAATATATCCTCGTTCCAAACCGGGACCTCTCAAATCTCCGACAAATTTGTGTCGGCTGACAGTTCAGGCACGAACCTAAGTGCCAGCGACAGTGCGAGCGCCATTCCCAACCCTGCGAACCTCGTCCCGAGCTCCCTGCGACAGTTTTCGTTCGCCGGACTCGAGTCTGCGACGAGCAAGTTCCATCGGCGAAACTGCATCGGCGAAGGCGGGTTCGGGATCGTGTATCGGGGGGTGCTTCAACCGGGGCCGAATGGGCTTGGCCCGGAGCCGACGGAGGTGGCGATTAAGAGAATGCGCGAGGCGAGCGATCGGTACACGGAAGAGTTTCTGGTGCGTGCGAGACTTTTTTTTCTTCTTGTTCTTCTTTTTTGGGCATGCGTTTGTGCGTGCGAGGTTTTTTTTTTTTTTTTTTTTTTTTTTTTTTTTGCGGCTGCGTGCATGAATGGTATGATGCCATCTTTCCACACTAAGCCAATCCCCTCGATTGCATGAAGATGCGTTTGTATCGAGGTGGCTTTCCCACCCACCCCACACCTAGTGCGTCTGCACTTCTTCTGCATGGTCCCTACACATCCCCAAACCCCGACAACCCACCACCCTCCCAACTCTTGCAGAATGAGATGGTAGTTCTGGGGCGGCTGTCCCACCCGCTGACCCGCATGGCTACTGCATGGATCGCATCCAACCCACGCATCTTCCCAACTCCACTCCTCCAACCCTTCTCAATCCCTCTCATGCAGAAAGAAGTGATCGTGCTGGGGCGGCTATCCCATCCCCATCTTGTGCGCCTGCAGGGCTATTGCATGGAGCGCTCAGCTCAACCCAACCCCACTTCCCAACTCCACCCGCCATTCCTTCTCGTGCAGAAAGAAGTGATCGTGCTGGGGCGGCTATCTCATCCCCATCTCGTGCGTCTGCACGGCTACTGCATGGAGCGAGACGAGGCTCTGCTCGTGTACGAGTTCATGACTGGAGGCTGCCTGCACCGCGCTCTAGTGGACAGTGAGTGGGGCGGTGGGGACAGGGAGTGAATGGGGTGCTACGGGTGGTATGGGTGGTACGGGTGGTACACCACCAGCTTAGACCGGACTCAGCTCTTTCCTCGCTCGGCTCGCCTACGAGTTCATGACGGGGGCGGCTGCTTGCACCGCGCGCTATCAGACAGTGAGGGGGGTGGTGGTGGAAGGAGTGGGGTGGTGGGGGCAGGGAGGGGGGTGGTGGTGGAAGGAGTGGGGTGGTGGGGGCAGGGAGTGGCTCTGCTCGTGTACGAGTTCAAGACGGGGGGCTGCTTGCACCGCGCGCTATCGGACAGTGAGTGGGGGAATGCTGGCTGGCAGGGAGCGAGGGTGGAACAGGGGAAGGTAGCTACTCGTGCAGGGTAGACTCAGCTATTGCCCCTCTGCTCGTGTACGAGTTCATGACTGGGGGCTGCTTGCACCGCGCGCTATCGGGCAGTGAGTGGGGGGATACCTGGCAGGCAGGGAGTGTGAAACTAGTCTGCTCGTGTAAAGTAGCCTCAGCTCACTCCTCGCTCTGCTCGTGTACGAGTTCAGTGGGGGGACCTGCCTGCACCGCGCGCTATCAGACAGTGAGTGGGGTGCCAGGGGTGGGTGGTTAACCACCAGCGGTGCAGGCAGGCAGTGCGTGGGGTGGTGAAGGCGGGTTGCTGTCTCAGCTCACTCCTCGCTCTGCTCGTGTACGAGTTCAGTGGGGGGACCTGCCTGCACCGCGCGCTATCGGACAGTGAGTGGCAGGCAGGCGGTGAGTGGGTGGTGACAGGCAGGAAGTTGATTGTGTGGAGTAGGAATGTCTCAGCTCTTTCCTCTCTCTGGTCGTGTACGAGCTCATGATGGGGAGCTGCTTGCACCGCGCACCACTGGGCCACTCCCCACCGCTCACTCCGCTTCCCCTTACCTAACACCATTGCCACGCCTCTCTGGCCCTTGCTTCCTCCTCCCCGCCCACCAGGTGCGAGCGGAGAGCTCTTTTTCAGCTGGAAGATGCACTTCCTTCCCACTCCTCACTACTCACCACTGCCCGTCTTCCTTGCGCCTAACCCCCCCGCCCCCCACACCCACCAGGTGCGAGCGGAGAGCTCTTTTTCAGCTGGAACATGCTCCGCCTTTTCGCTCCTCAATACTCACTCTACCCGTCCTCCCGTCTCTCCTCTCTCACCCTTCCCCCCATTCCACCCACCAGGTGCGAGCGGAGAGCTCTTTTTCAGCTGGAACATGCGACTCCTTCCCACTCCTCACTACTCACTGCTGCCCGTCTTCCTCCCGCCTACCCCAAACCCCCCCCTCCCCCCCTTCCCCCACACCCTCACCAGGTGCGAGCGGAGAGCTCTTTTTCAGCTGGAACATGCGTTTGAAGGTGGCGGTACAGGTGGCAGAGGCTCTCGCGTACATGCACGGACTCAACTTCATTCACCGCGACTTGAAAGCCGCCAACGTGCTGCTCTCGCCTGTGAGTGCATGGATGGGAGAGGGCGGTAGCAGCCTAGCAGGTGGCAGAGGCTCTCGCGTACATGCACGGACTCAACTTCATTCACCGCGACCTCAAAGCCGCCAACGTGCTGCTGTCGCCTGTGAGTTCATGGGTTGTAGGGCTTGGGGCGGATGGGGGAAGGTGCAAGGGCTTGGGGCGGATGGGGGAAGGTGCAAGGGCTTGGGGCGGATGGGGTAAGGTGCAAGGGCTTGGGGCGGATGGGGTAAGGTGCAAGGGCTTGGGGCGGATGGGGGAAGGTGCAAGGGCTTGGGGCGGATGGGGGAAGGTGCAAGGGCTTGGGGCGGATGGGGGAAGGTGCAAGGGCTTGGGGCGGATGGGGTAAGGTGCAAGGGCTTGGGGCGGATGGGGTAAGGTGCAATGGCTTGGGGCGGATGGGGTAAGGTGCAAGGGCTTGGGGCGGATGGGGTAAGGTGCAAGGGCTTGGGGCGGATGGGGTAAGGTGCAAGGGCTTGGGGCGGATGGGGTAAGGTGCAAGGGCTTGGGGCGGATGGGGTAAGGTGCAAGGGCTTGGGGCGGATGGGGTAAGGTGCAAGGGCTTGGGGCGGATGGGGTAAGGTGCAAGGGCTTGGGGCGGATGGGGTAAGGTGCAAGGGCTTGGGGCGGATGGGGGAAGGTGCAAGGGCTTGGGGCGTATGGGGTAAGGTGCAAGGGCTTGGGGCGGATGGGGGAAGGTGCAAGGGCTTGGGGCGGATGGGGGAAGGTGGCGGTGCAGGTGGCAGAGGCCCTCGCGTACATGCATGGAAAACGAGCACCGCCTTCCCATGCCTCAAGGTGGCGGTGCAGGTGGCAGAGGTGCCTCAAGGTGGCGGTGCAGGTGGCAGAGGCCCGTGATTTGAAAGCCGCCAACGTGCTGCTAGCTCTCACCTGTGAGTGCGGAGGGGTGGGGAGGGGGGGGTGCGAGGGGAGGCTAGTGGCTTGGGAAGATTGGGGGAAAGTGACCGTGGCACACTGCAGTAGGAGAGGTGTAGTGAGGCGAGTTCTGAGTCGCCTCAACACTCGCCGCATAAGTCGTTGTCCTAGCCTCTTGAGTCGACTCAAAAGTCACCTAGATTGGGGGAAAGTGACGGTGGCACACTGCAGTAGGAGAGGTGTAGTGAGGCGAGGTCTGAGTCGCCTCAAAACTCGCCGCATAAGTCGTTGTCCTAGCCTCCTAGCCACGACTGCCCTTTGTCATTTTCTCTAACCTGTTCCCCATCCCTCCCATCTCCCCACTCTTCCATACCCTCCCAACGCCACAGGAGTACGATGCAAAGCTGACAGACTTTGGCATGGTGCGTGTCAGTCATCAACAGACTTTGGGACGTTTTTTCCCCCTCCGAACTCTCATCCCATCCATCTCCACGCCACAGGAGTACGATGCAAAGCTGACAGACTTTGGGATGGTGCGAGTGGGGCCGGAGGGACAGCTGGAGTCGATTGTTTCGACTCGCATCATGGGCACTGAGGGGTACATCGACCCCACTTACATGGAGACAGGTGTGTGTCGAGGGGGGACTATGAGTAGCATGCACAATACAGGAGGCGTGGGGGTGGGTTACAGGGCAAGACGGGGGCAAGAGATGGTGCGCGTGGAGCCGGAGGGACAGCTGGAGTCGATTGTTTCGACTCGCATCATGGGCACAGAGGGGTACATCGACCCCACTTACATGGAGACAGGTGTGTGTGTATATAGGGGGGGGAACTGGGACTGTGACTGGGACTGTGACTATGTGTGTATATGGGGTATTTGTGTTTCAACCCGCATCATGGGCACTGAAGGGTACATCGACCCCACTTACATGGAGACAGGTGTGCTTACGACATGCACTAGACTAGCATGCATGCTCGCATCATGGGGACAGGGGGCAGATACAGCAACGCTACATACATGGAGACAGGTACGTCTAGGGGTTGTAAAGACAGCATATTGCCGATATTGTGGATTTTAGGTAAGGGGTGTATGGTGTGGACCCACATTATCTGCACCGAGGGGTACATGAAACTCTACATACATGGAGACAGGTATGTCTAGGGGTTGTAAAGACAGCATTTCTAAAGATTCTAGGAAAGGGGTGGATAGTGTGGTCCCACATGTGATGAGTCTAGTTTTGAGTCGACTAAAAAATATACCCACAGTATCTGCACCGAGGGGTACATGAACCTCTACATACATGCACTCGCTCCTCCCCGCCCTCCCCACCCCTCCCCACCCCTCACCACCCCTCTCCTCCCCCCCCCTCCCCGCCTATCACTCACAGGTCACCTGGGAGCCAAGAGTGACGTCTACTCCTTTGGTGTGCTCCTGCTAGAGCTGGTAACCGGCAGGAGAGTGGTGGACGAGGGAAGCAAGATGGTCACCGAGTGCAGATCTCGCCTCTCGGATCTCTCACTTATAGCCGCAGAATATGTCGATCCCCATCTTGGTAACCAGTACCCGGAGCTGGGCGCCCGAACCTTGGCGACTCTGGCTCGGCACTGTGTGGCAGAGGCTCGGTCGAGCCGGCCGGACATTGGGAGTGTATTGGAAAAGCTTAAGTTATTGGTTAAGGCGTGTGCAAATGCTGAAGCGAAAGAGGCAGCTAAAGCTGCAGCGTTGGAGGCAGGGGAATCAGGGTCGGCTGAAAGGGGGATACGGAGGTGAATGGGGGTGAAGAGGGGTCGTCAGCAGCTGTGGCACCAGTACAGGTTATTGGTTGATTTAGTTCCCGACAAGGTAGATTTATCTCTTGTAAGATAGCCGAACAGCAACACTGCGAAATTAGTGCGAAAATGAAGTAGGAAGTCACATACAGGATCTGGGTGATCATGCTGCTGTAGTGTGCACAGTTACCCAACTTTATCATTTGGCCATAAGCGAAGAATCTCGTGTCTGATGTAATTCACACTTTTTGAATTTGTGATGGGTTGTTAGATTGGACCTCTTATGGCCATTTTTCAACCTTCAGACACGTGAGCAGTCGCAGTTGTAGAATGGATTAGAGTGAAACCAGGAGCATTCCACAAGCGAGGATGTGAAACCAGCTTCTGCAAGTGAATTTGCATACAGTACAGGCACGACTGGGGGGTCGTTACTTTCACTCGCATGTCCATTGGGCGTGTCCAATCTGCCTGTGATGTGCCAAGCCATCCCTGCTCCCACCAAGCAGGCGGCGTTCGCTCACTTGGCATGGTGCAAGCAAGTTGAACTACACAGTGCGTACCTTGGCTTACCGCGCGCAACTGGATGGCTGACCGTGTACACGTATTTTTCGATTTGTTTTTTTTTTTACCATACCGACATATGAACAAACCACCATAGACCGTGTCTTTTCACTCTGGATGTCAGTATACAGAATGTCAGCAGTATGGACGGATGTACTGTTACGCGTTAGGCGTCACCCGTTCAGGCAGTTACAAAACTGTAACCTGGCAGGGAAGCAGGATCAGTCCGTCTGTATTTCTCCGTCAACTCGACATTTCTCATCGGCTTGGGTCGACAAAAGTCGGCATATGTTGTCCTGACTGGACAAATCGAGAGCTGGCTCCGTTCGTGCATCCAGCCTTTTGCAACAATTCTCTCGCCTTGGTTGTCGGCTCGTCTGGTGGCATGGAACGGACACTGCGACTGTGCTGTACAAGCCAAATATCTCGTTCCGTTGGCGCTTTGGCGATGGTTTCAGTGGCCAAGAGGCTTCGCGATACAGACGAGATTGTTACGAAGGTGTTTCCAGGCTAAACACGAAATTCAGAGGGATTCTCTCGCCCGCGCATTTATCTGAAACCTGAGGAGGTGTCCGAAGTGAACGTCGACATCCCTCGACACACTTTGGGGTTGTTGGTAAATGTCAGCCCTCGGATCGAGGGTTCCGACCGTCAGGATTTGTCAAGATCAGTCCACATCCTTCCACATCCATCGACATAGCTCGACAACATCCCACCTCTGACTCCTAGTCTCACTCTAAACGCCACTATCATAGGTCTTTAGTTACTGATAAAATAGCAGGCTGATTGCATTCGTAGCTCGAATGCAATCATAGCTCGACAATGATTGCATTCGTTAGTTACTGATAAAATAGCAGCCTGCTTCTTGCTGCTTAGGTCTTTAGCGCCTCACTGATACTGGCTGTAACACCTCGCTACCCACTGGGTCAAAACGAGGGTGTTATTTGGCGCAGCGGAGTGCCCTTAACACAGCCCACAGGCGTTACACTCGTCCCCCCCTGGTGCCAACGTCCCCGTTGGCCCTGGACTTCAGGAAGTCGGCCCCCTGCCGCTGGGACCTAGATTTCGCAGTGCTGCTGGCTGCGACTTCGCTGGTTGCTCAGGCCAGCGGAGGATCGTTCGCTGGGTTCGAGCTGGTTACAACCGCACTTCAGTTCTCACCAAAGGCGGAAAGTGTGGTCCAGCCGGGATTCGAACCCTAGGCTCTGATTCCAAATGTAACACCTCGCTACCCACTGGGTCAAAACGAGGGTGTTATTTGGCGCAGCGGAGTGCCCTTAACACAGCCCACAGGCGTTACACTGGCAGTAAGCGCACCATTGCATTAAAACTCTTTCAAAACTGCAGTTAATGTAGCAACGTAATCAAAGCGCTCTTATCGTTCCTTTTCCAGATCGCCGTACTGAGTGACACTGGCTCGGCCGTTTTTGTTATGTTGGAAGTACTCGTCCATCCAGCACTACGGAACGCAATCGTAGCCGCTCGTAATCGTAACCGCGCGAGGCTTTCTATCACTCCTTATGTTCAGCCCTATTGCTTCGCGGAGGGAACATAATCGCATGATGAGCTACGCGTGCATGGAATAGCAACAGGTGGTGGAACGGAAATGTAGATACAGACGTAGTTATCGTTCTATGTTTTCTTCCTTTCAATGTTTGAAAGCCAGATTCTGGTCCGATAATAACGCTGCCGCGTCAAAATCTTCTACGTGACGAAAATGGGTTGTTTCATGTCGAAAATGGGTACGTTCGCCGGTCCCTTACTATGCCTCTCTCAGACGCTCTGAATAACGACTCGGCAGAAGGTTAAATTCATAAATGTGTGGCCGAAAGAATGCGCTCTATTTGGATTAAACCAGTTCAGCGAAATTTCAGTTATTGCAGTGATTTCGCCGAACCATGCGATCATTTTCAGGCGGATGGGTAAGCCGACGACTCCAATGCGATGGTAACCTTACTTCTCCCTCTCCACTTCCCTTCCTCTGCAATAACCCCGATGGAAACATGCTTCTCCCCTCCCCATTTCCCTTCCATTGTGAATAACCTCGATTTCCTTTTCCTCTGCCCTTTTCCAATCAGACCAAGGAGCATCAAGCACATCAATCATTAGTAATAGTGGCACCATCAACACCCGCCCCAGCAGCCAATTCAAATCATCTCTTAAAACCGTCACCTCTCAATCCTCGGATACTATTGATTCGTTCGACAGTTTAACCGCGAACCCTAGTGCCAGTACCTTCAATGTTTTCGTTGTGGTTTCGACCTCAAATAGTGCCAGTGACACCGATAGATTAGTTTTGGTCGACGGTTCAACCGTTGATCCTAGTGACAGAGCCGCCGATAGGAATCCTGTTTTGGTCGACGGTTCAACCGCGAATCCTAGCGCCAGCGACACTACCGGCGACAATCCCCGACCTGACCTCATCCCGAGCTCCCTGCGACGGTTTTCATTCGCCGAACTCCAGGCTGCGACGAACTGGTTTCATCGCCGAAACTGCATTGGCAAAGGCGGGTTCGGAACCGTTTATTGGGGGATGATCCCTCCAGGGCCGAATGGGCTTGGCGCGGAGCCGACAGAAGTGGCGATTAAGAGAATGCGCGAGGCGAACGAACGTTATACGGAAGAGTTTCTGGTGCGTGCGTGCGTGGGTGGGTGGGTGGGAAAAAAATGGGGGTTATATGGCACGTGTGTGGTGCATGAGATGAGATGAGAGGGTAGGATGCCAACTCTCTTAACGAGAGCATCGCTTCTCTGCACAATGCCCATTCCCTCACATGCCGAGAAATTGCCTGCAGAGCTGTCCCACCCGCATCTCTCTTGCTGAAAGAAGTGATCGTGCTGGGTCGGCTGTCGCACCCACACCTCGTGCGTCTGCGCGGCTACTGCATGGATCGCATCCAACCCACCCATCTTCCCAACTCCACTCCTCCAACCCCTCCCAATCCCTCTCGTGCAGAAAGAGGTCATAGTCCTGGGTCGGCTGTCCCACCCGCACCTAGTCCGTCTGCACGGCTACTGCATGGAGGGCCACGAGGCTCTACTCGTGTACGAGTTCATGCCGGGAGGCTGCCTGGACAAAGCGCTACTAGACAGTGAGTGGGGTGCTATGGGTGGTGGTTCAGTGACTGGGGTGCGTGGACAATGGAGTGGTTAACCTTCCGATCAGTTTCGGGTAGACTCAGCAGGCGCCTCTCCCTGCTCGTGACGGGTTCATGAGGGGATGCGCCTTGCATCTCTCTCCCGTTGCTGCCCTCTCTGTCTTTCCGGCTGCTTTCCCTGCCCTTCCTGCGGTCCTCTCTGCTTTCCCTGCTGCCCTCCCTGTTGCCCTCCCTGCTGCCCGCTCTGCCCTCCTTTCCTCCTTTCTTCTTCCCGCCTGTGCCACATCGCCGCGCCCCCCTTTCATGCACCAGGTGCGGAGGGAGAGCTCGTCTTCAGCTGGGACAAGCGGCTGAAGGTGGCGGTGTAGGTGTCGCGTACAGGCAGCTAAGACATGACCGCCTTCCCATTCCTCACTACTGCTCTCTCTCTCACCCGCCCTCCTTCCTCCAACAGGTGCAAAGGGAGAGCTCGTCTTCAGCTGGAGCATGCGACTCAAGGTGGCGGTGCAGGTGGCAGAGGCGCTGGCGTATTTGCACGGAGCCAATTTCATTCATAGGGATTTGAAAGCCGCCAACGTGCTGCTGTCTCCTGTGAGTGCGTGTAAGGGCATGGGAGAGAGGGGGGGTAGCAGGGCAGATAGTATAGTACAGGCCGTGCTTCTTTCACAATCCCTTCGAATCTCCACACTCTTTCCTTTTCCAAAGATGACACAGTGTGAGACGGTGCGAGACGGTGTGAGGCGGTGTGAATACGTCACATGCAGCCTCCCCAACCAATAGCTTCCTCTCTCCCCTCTCTCCGTATTCCACACTCGTCCCTTCCCTCTCCACGCCACAGGACTATGTCCAATGGAGCCCCAGACAGGAAATGACTTTCGAGTCGACTCAAAAGCCATTCCCCACTCGTCCCTTCCCTCTCCACGCCATAGGACTATGATGCAAAGCTGACGGACTTTGGCATGGTGCGAGTGGGGCCGGATAGGCAACTGCGGTCGATTGTCCATACCGTGAGGTGGTGTGAATCGTCACTTACAGCTTCCCCCCTTTCCTTCACTCGTCCCTCTTAATGCCACAGGACTACGACGCAAAGCTGACAGACTTTGGGATGGTGCGCGTGGAGCCAGATAGGCAGCTGCGGTCGATAGTTTCAACTCGCCTCATGGGCACTCCGGGATACATGGACCCTTCATACATGGAAACAGGTGTGTGTCTAAGAGGCACTTGCATACCAGGATTGGCATGCATACTTGCATCGTGGGCACTCCGGGATACATGGACCCTTCATACATGGAGACAGGTGTGTGCCTAAGAGACACTTGCATACTAGGATTGACATGCATACTTGCATCGTGGGCACTCCGGGATACATGGACCCTTCTTACATGGAGACAGGTGCGTGTGTAGGACTCTAAGGGACTATGACTAGCATGCATACTCGCATCATGGGCACTCGGGGTTACATCGACCTCATACATGGGAACAGGTTTGTGGCTAGGGGAGACTTCATAAGAATTCTCAAAAGTAACACCCTACATGGGAACAGGTGTGTGGCAAGGGGAGACTTTCTGAGAATTCTCAAAAGTAACACCTCCATGGAAACAGGTGTGTGGCAAGGGGAGACAGGCTCGCAAGGGTTTCAAGGGAAGAGGGCGTTGGGGTGCACTGGCATCCACGGGTACTGAGGGAAGCATTACCCCTGCGTACAAGCATTACCACCACAGGACACCTTCTTTCTCACACGAACCCCCTCCCCTTCCCCAGGCCGCCTGGGTGTCAAGAGCGACGTCTACTCCTTTGGCGTTCTCCTGCTAGAGCTGCTTGAAGTTTACTCTGATCCCCGCTCCCTTTCCCGACGCTTGTCCGCTCTTCCCCTCTCTCCCCCTCCCCTTCCCCAGGCCGCCTGGGTGTCAAGAGCGACGTCTACTCCTTTGGCGTTCTCCTGCTAGAGCTCGTAACCGGCAGGAGAGTGGCAGAGGAGGGAGAAGGGTTGGCTGAAGAGTGCAGAACATGTTTAGACCTGAAACACAGACCTCCAACATACCCGTACGTCGATCCTCGGCTTGGTAACCAGTACCCGGAGCAAAGTCCCCTACGCTTGGCGATTCTGGCTCGGCACTGCGTGGCAGAGGATCGGACAAAACGGCCAGAGATTGGGACTGTACTGGAGAAGCTTAAGTTATTGGTTAAGGCGTGTGCAAATGCTGAAGCGAAAGCAGCAGCTGAAGCTGCAGCGTTGGAGGCAGGGGAATTAGTGTCAGCTGAAAGGGGGGATACGGAGGTGAATGGGGGCGAAGAGAGGTCGTCAGCAGCTGTGGCACCAGTACAGGTTATTGGTTGATTTACTTCCCAGCAACATTGTTTTGTTCTGTAAAATAGCTGAAGAGGAACACTTCATAATGAATGCGGAATAGAAGCAGAAAGTCCTACATGATTTGGGTGATCCGATCATGCTGCAAGGAGTACAAATTCCCAGCTTACTTCCTTGGCCTTATGCACGGATTTTCGTGTTTGTGATGTGGTTCCAGATATGGAATCATTTATTATCATTTATGGGTTGAATGTTTTAATTTGTTGTGATCCCGTTTATCAATCTTCAGACACGTGAGCAGTAGCAGTTTTTTTTTTTTTTTTTTGGGTTGCGAAGCAACCCTTTACGATCGATTTTGACAAATTTTCTTTTCATGTTTTTTATTTTAACATGAAAATAAAATTCGTATGCTACAGTACCACCCTTCCCATTGTACATATATTAAACTCATTTTTTTTGTTTTTTTCTTATATGCTATACTGTTTGCATTATATCTTTTACTGTTTGATGTTGTTGTGATAATTGCATGTAATAAATGTTACAAATATTAGTAATGAAGTACACACCACGCATGCTTAAATGAATGTAATGCGGCAAGATATATAGATGCATAATACTGATACATGGATGAAAATGCTTTTGCATGAAGCGAAATGCTGAAATGCAACATACGGTATACCATACAAATGCGTGATAGTTAACGACCCAAAAACTAGGCTACCGCATCCCCTGCCTAGCATGGGGGGGAAGTCAATAGCAAAGTCTTTGAATAATCAACTAACACATGAAAAAATGCATTCTGTTAACTCCAAAAAAGAGGTTCACACTATCAATTCCAGTTCGAAGTGGCAAACACACGAGTCACTGAATGCGCCAATGAACCAATGAGAAATGATAGAAATGAACCCCCTTTTTAAAATTGACAGACATGCATTGATATTGCAATGATAGATGAGATGAATGCACTCACACAAACAAACACATTCACACAATAAAAAACACGAGCTCTCACAAACCCAGCAAAAAAACACGCGATACTAAATAACAAGCAAATCAACGTTAAAAGGACAATACGATAAATCCTAGTGACCAATACACATTTTCCATATTGAAATCGCCTTCCTGACTAGCAAGGCTCCTGAGAAACGGGTTTAGGGAGTGGAAAGGAGGAACGGAAAGAAATAGCCGGTACAACAAACAAAACAGAAAATGTATGAGGTGTGATGAAATGAAGAGAAACAGGAATAACAAAGAAACGAATGAAACAATACAAGGGCTAAGAAAAACGCCGTGAGCATTGAATGGTTAGAGCAAGGAGAAGAATGTACCGAGGCGTAAAACGAAAGTAAGGAACGGGAGCGAGACAGTAAACGAAAGAAGAGAATATAACGAATACGGAGAGAGAGAGAGAGAGAGAGAGAGAGAGAGAGAGAGAGAGAGAGAGAGAGAGAGAGAGAGAGAGAGAGAGAGAGAGAGAGAGAGAGAGGACGAACGAGAGAGTACGAACGAGAGAGAGAGAGAGAGAACAAGAGGAAGAGAACGTGAGAGAGAGAGAGAGAGAACGAACGAGAGAGAGAGAACGAGAGAGAGATAGAACGAGAGAGAGAGAACGAGAGAGAGAGAGAGAGAGAGAACGAGAAAGAGAGAACAAGAGAGAGAGAGAGAACGAGAGAGAGAGAGAGAGAAAGAGAGAGAGAGAGAGAACGAACGAAAGAAAGAGAACAAGAGAGAGAGAACGAGAGAAAGAGAACGATAGAGAGAAAACAAACCCTAAAGTAGTTTCAGTCTCTTTCGCACATGACTACTCTCTCACTCTCTTTCGCAATATAAACTCACCAACTTCTGCCGACATGCTCGTGGCCTTCTTTGCTGCTGCCGTCGCGGATAATTCGCACGACACTGAGCGTGGCGCACTCGCCTCTAGCGCGCCTAGCACCAGCAAAAAGACGCACGCGTGACTTGCACCAGCAAAACGGTGGAAGCGATAGGATAAAGAAGGGGAAATGAAGAAGCAAGACGAAGAAGTAAGGGAGAATCGAGAGAGAGATATGCATGACCGATGGAGAGAGAAGGACCGGTGAATTTCATGGGGAAATTTAGAATATGCAACAAATCGAGGTAGACAAAACAGAAAAACAAATGATAACAAAACAAAAGGATTGTTACATCAACTTATGGTCAACATCGACATTTTAATCTCCACAAAGAATCCCTCTCAGCGATAATAAGCATAAGAATGACAAAGCTTACCTAAGGAGCTGGAGTGGCGTGAGTGGCGTAAGTGAAGGGAGCAGCCGGAGTAGCGTGAGTGGCTCCAAGGAAGGAGAGGGAAGGGAGAGAAAAGAGGGGGATAAACACTGTTACGAATAGTGATTATTGAAACACTTTTGTACACTCCTCACCGCAGCAATCGAAGCACGCACTACCGAGAATGAAGACGAACAGGCGGAAGTGACACGAAGAGTCACACGGTTACGAAAGGATCTGGACCGACGGGCAGACAGCATCAGGCAGCAGCAGTGGCGAGGATTCTGCCCGTACAGTTTCGTAACTGTCTGGAGTCGCACGGTTGGACTTCGTTGAAATAAGGGAATGTACCCCTTAGAGTACATGGCTAGCTAGGTCGATTGGTATTCCCTTGTAATCTTATTGATATTCATTGTACTGCATGTTTTTATTATCTCAAGCATTTACATTCACTCTGCCATTGAGATCAAGGGCCCACCACCACTAGACTAGGACTGTGCGAACCTTCCTGAGGTGATCCTGAGGGTGATCAACTTCTGATCGCAACATGGTATGAGAGCGACTCAGGAATCCTTCGCACCGCCACCACCGAAATCTTAGGCGAACGGAAAGTGGCGTCCGGCACACGCTCACGTGTGAGAATGGCTGGAGGATCTGGAGGTCAGACGAATCTGACGGCTGAAGCGCATACTAATCCAGCTGCGACAAACGAGGACACGACGACAATCCCCTCCGTCATCCTCGCACAACTGCTTCAGCGACTCACGAGCCTGGAGCAAGGGCTCCAAACATTGCGGAATGGCGATGCGGGAACATCTTCCCACCCCACTCAACCGGCCTCGAATGGCCAGAACTCCGCCCCGCAAGGCTTCTCTCTTGACACAAACGGCTCAACACCCAAGACTCCCTGTCCCAGCGATGAAGCAATTCTCTCTGCGCAATCAAGGTTTTTGAGCATATCAAAAATAAAGACAAGTGTGTGCATTGATGGCAGAGACTTCTATACCTGGAGCTTCGAGCTGGAGCTGCTGCTGCAAAACGCGCAGATTTTTCACTACTTTGACGGGAGCTACTCGGGACCCACGGAGGAAACTGACGACGCAAAAATCAAGTACTACAACGAGTCCCTGATGGCGTACGGGGTTCTTCTTCGAAATATGTCGCGGACGGAGCAGTTGAGCATACGCTCATACAAAACTTCGCCTGCTCCAGCCCTCAACGCCTGGCGCCACCTGAATGGTATGTATCAACCGAAGGACTCGGTGTCGTCGAGCCATCTACTCCAGCAGCTACTGGAGACCAAAATGGCACCAGGAGAGAAGGCCAACAGTTACCTGAATCGCTGTCGGAGCCTACGCGATCAAATCGCGAAACTGGGGAGCACGATTTCTGAGGAAATCTTCGTAAATATCGTGCTCCAAGGGCTCGGCCCCGAGTGGCGGCCCTGCAAGGCGCTTCTCCGACAGCAGGGGGTCATCTCGGAGGCCGCCCTTTGCGCCGCCCTCCTCGTCGAACAACGGGATATGGATCAGCAGCGACCAGCGCCGCGACGAGACAGGGAACGCCTCGCCTTCTACGCCGACAACACGGAAGAGCGACGGCCGCGGCGCCTCTACTGCAAAATCTGCAGGAATTTCGGGCACCTGGCGGACCGATGCAAGCATCGATCTCGCCCTCGTCAGACCAATCCGAGCAACTGGTCCGGCCGACAAGACGCAAGGAACGACACGCGTCCCGCCCAAGGGTATCAACCCCCATCGCGTAACCTGAACCCGACAGTTCAGCAGCAGCAGCAGCCATCACAGGCTGCCCCCGTCCGCAATGTTATGGGGAATATGACCATGACGAGCGGCTCTCGTCGCCCGCGCGCACGCTCACTATCACCCGAGCTGGCGCCTGACCCAATCGGAGCGTCCTCGAACAACAACCCGTTCAGCACGCATCACGACTTCAGCGACGATAACAAACAGGACTCGAATCTCCCAGTCCCGCTGCTTGAGAGCCCCCCGCACGTACCAGACACGCGGCCAGCACCGATCGATTGGATTGCACGCGAACAGTTTTTAAAGGTCGACACTCCGCACATCATCACTCCGCGACTGGCGCTGCTCGCGCGAAACGATAACAGGCGCTACAACACGTGGTACCTGGACAGCTGCTGTGGGCAGCATATGGTGGGCTCTGAACATTACATATCCAACGCCGTCGCCACCCCCGCCGTCACTTACGTCACTGTGGCGAACAACACGCGGCTGCGCGCAAGCGCGCAAGGCATTGTTGTGCTCAAGGCACATGGGAGCAGAACGCACATCACCTTGAATGACGTGTTGATTGTGTAGAACCTGCGTTTCAACCTGCTCTCGGCGGCGCAACTCCTGAATTGCGGATTCATTCTCAGCACCGACCCCGAGACGCGCGACATTCTGCTCCACTTCACAATGCCGAACAAGATGCGCAAGCAGATCGGACGGGCACACGCCGAGAACGGAGTATACGTTCTCGACTTCGACATTCCCGACTGCAGCGGCGATTTGCAAGAACTGATTGACCTTGTTCCCCTGCGCTTCGAACACATCCATCGCCGCGACTGGAAGCACCCCGATGGGCGCCCTTGGGTACCTCATCACCCACATCCGCGCGAGCTGGCGCTACACGACCCTGATCCTGATGCTATCTACAGGGACTGCCACACACCCACATCCTCGACAAGCGCAATCGCCGGCCGCGGCCTTGCCGCCATCATCGAAGCAGAACGCGACGCACCGCCTGAAGAGGGCCTGTCGCAACTGGAGCTGGAAACAGCCACACGGGTCGTCTTCGGCACACCGGAAAATCCTCTCCCCGGGCCCGCACCCCAGCACCTCCAAGGGATGCTTCGCGGCGTCGGTGTCGGCACCTTCGACGCACATGGCAACCCACGGCCTTACACCGAGGCAAAGGCGGCAGAGATCTACGCTCATCGGCGCGATTCGAAGGAGAAACTCTCGCCGGCGGAAGAAGAGGCACTGGCGCAACGCGAAGCCGAAGAGCTTCGACAGAAGAGTCTCACTGAGGCGCGCGGAACGCTCGCTTGGGAGGATGACAAGGAAAGCGCCTCCAATGAAGGGGGGTGGGGGAGCGCCGGCGGGTGGGGAACAAGTGACACTGGCGGATGGGGAACCGCAACTGGAGGCTGGGGAGCAGACAACGGCGGCAACACTGACGGATGGGGCGCCGCAACTGGCGGCTGGGGAACAGACACCGGCGGTTGGGGCGCAGCATCTGGCGGAGAAACGAGCGGCTGGGGAGCCTTCCACGAGGATCAAAGGGGGGAAGCGGAAGAAGAAACAGCACAAGTTGAGGTTGAACCTCCTGTTGTTCCTCTTGGACGCCCTCCACGCCGCCCTGCACTAGCACCACCGCCACCTGACATCCCTTCAGGTAATGACCCCTGGGACACCATTGACTGGGGTAGTGAGCCACTCACCCCGCGACGCACCATCTACGGACCTGCCCCTGAACCGCGCGAACCGACATTTTTCCTTGGCACGATCCCCGGAACCAACATCCCCTACTCCATCATTCGCGACAGGGAATTTCTCGCCCTAATGTTAACAACGGCGAACGAAGAAGACGAAGCAGAAGAAGCAGCGGCGACTCTGCAGTCGGCACCTGATGAAGACCCCGCAGAAGCACTCGCGCGCTACATGCGCACCTCCGGATTCCGCGCTGACGACGCCATCTGGCACCAGCGCCTAGGTCACCCCTCGCGCGTGACCCTGAAGAACTGCATCGACGCCGGCGTCTTCGCACCTGGCGCACTGCTGCGCCCTGACGGCTCCGAAGTAAGAGGCGGAACTCACCCGCGCACCTGCACCATCTGCCCCGAGGTCGCGCTGAGTCACCAACCCTTCCCCTTGCTCCAGCCAGGAACCAATCGCTACGCCAAGTTGGAGAAAGTTTACAGTGACTTTCTCAACGTAGGACATTGCGGCATCAACGACGAGCTCTACACGCTCACCTTCGTCGATGCTGGAACACGCCACGTATGGGTCGTAAACGTGGAAGCACGCAGCAGGGCATACGAGGCATTCCGCTTGTGGCTGGCGCACGCGCAGCGGTAATCTGGGGAGAAATTGAAAATCTGGCAGTCCGACGGCACAGCGGAGTTCAGGAGCAAGGAGCTGCAGGATTACCTCGCGTAGAAAGGAATCGAACACCACATCTCTCTCCCCTACGCACACCAATAGCAGGGCGTAGCAGAGCGCATGAATCGCACTCTCATGACGAAGGTGCGGGCGCTAATGAGGCAGTCGAAGCTTCCGCCGATCTACTGGACCTACGCAATGCATCACGCCGTACGGGTGCACAACCTGCTGTCAACCACCGCGATCACCGGCAACTCCTCACCGCACGTGAAGTGGACGGGGAGGAAGGGTGACACATCCATGCTCCGCGTGTGGGGGTGCATGGTCCAATATCGCCCGCCGACATCAACCATCGGGAAATTCAAGAGCCGCGCGCGCTGGGGGATCCACCTCGGCATCAGCCATGAACACAAGGCGTGGATCATTCTGGACCTTCTGAGCCAGAAAATTAAGAACGCACGCGACGTCATCTTCTACGAGCGCCTCTTCCTCCAGCAGTTCTGCGAAGACGAGCAGACGAACGCGAACCGCGTCTACGCCAATGACGGCCACAGCTACGCCTCACCTGAGGACGAAGCCGCAGCAGCAATTCTGGAGCAGGACCCCAGAGGCGAGTTCACGAGAGGCGATCAACGCGACGACAACGACGACGATGATTCAGGAGGAGGAGCGGGCGCAGCAGGAGGCGCAACAGGAGGAAGCGGGAGCGGAAACGGCGGAGGAGCAGCACCATCAGCCCCACCAGAACCAGAAAGCGACGACGACAATGTGCAGGAGGTCATCCCGCAGCATCGCCACGACAGCACCGTCACCGGAATGCAACTCCTCGGGCTCCATGCCGCTACCTCAACGACGCCGCGCGTCATCGAGCCTAAGAACCTACGACAAGCACTCATGGGACCTCACAGCAAGGAGTGGCGCGAGGCAATGGATGCGGAGATCAGGGCACTCGAGTCACGCGACACCTGGGTACTCGTCGACCGTGCAGCAGTGAAGGGGAGAAGAATCCTTTCCGGCAAGTGGGTCTTCCGCGTGAAGACCGGAGCTGACGGGACGATCGAGCGCTTCAAGGCGCGCTGGGTAGTGCGCGGCTACGACCAGAGGCACGGGATTGACTTCGATCAAACGTTTGCGCCGGTGAGCCGTCACACATCCGTCAGGATACTCCTCACCATCGCAGCCGCACGACATCTGCCGCTCCGACAGATCGATGTTAAGAACGCATTCCTGTACGCGCTCGTAGACGCAGTGATCTACGTGGAGCAGCCGCACACATACGGCGAAGGAGATTCGCGGGTCTGCTAGCTGCGGAAGTCCCTTTACGGGATTAAACAGGCGCCGAGACTCTGGCAGCAGTACCTGCACAACATACTGCTTGAAATCGGGTTCAAGCAGCTGCCTCACGATCCTGGGATGTATCGCCGCGATTTCCGCGGCGAATACATCCTACTCACGGTCTACGTCGACGACCTCCTCTACACAGGGACAAGCAACGAGCTGCTCGAGCAATTCGAGAAAAATCTCGCAGGGCGCGCTGACATCACCTGCAATCATGACGTGAAGCAGTTTCTCGGGCTCAACATCACTTACTCGCCGGAAGCCATTCATCTCTCAGCAGCGAAGTATGCAGAGGAGCTTAGCAAGCGCTTCAACATTGCACCTGCACCACTCTCCACCCCTTATCGCACTCCAGGACCCAACCACAAGCCTGACAACAAAGCCCTGTCCCCTGCTGGGCTTCACACCTACCAGCAGCAGTTGGGATGCCTGCTCTTTGCATCTGTTACCTGCAGACCCGACCTTTCCTACATCGCGAGCCAGTTGGCTCAGTATTCTCGAAAACCAACGGCTGAGAATCTACTAGATCTCCAGCGGGCGCTCCAGTTCTTCATCTCCACGCCCAGCATCGGGCTCTGCTACTCCACCATCCCAACTTCATCCTTCAACCTCATCGGCTACGTGGACGCCGATCACGCCGCTGACCCTGACAATCGACGGTCCAGGACAGGCTTCCTTTTCCGTCTCGAGCCCAGCGGCCCCATCTCCTGGAATTCACAGAAACAGAAACTGGTTGCCCTGTCATCAGCGGAGGCCGAATTCATCGCAGCAACAGCAGCCGTTCGCGAGGGCCTCTACCTTCAGGAGCTGCTGCAGGAGGCGAAAATTCCAGCCTCAACGAACTTTCGCCTACACTGCGACAACCAGAGCGCGATCAGGATCGCGAACAAACCGGGATTCGTCAATCGGACCAAACACATCGCGCTGCGATACTTCTTTGTCAAGGACGAAGTTGACAAGGGCAAGGTTGACCTAACCTACTGCCCGACGGGTGACATGGCAGCTGACTTCCTCACGAAGAAGCTGCCACGACAGCAGTACCAGCATTGCTTCGAACTCAGCGGGGTAGTCAAGCGGGTCAAGACTCGCTACGGCCAGGAGTGAAGGGGGGTGTTACGAATAGTGATTATTGAAACACTTTTGTACACTTCTCACCGCAGCAATCGAAGCACGCACTACCGAGAATGAAGACGAACAGGCCGAAGTGACACGAAGAGTCACACGGTTACGAAAGGATCTGGACCGACGGGCAGACAGCATCAGGCAGCAGCAGTGGCGTGGATTCTGCCCGTACAGTTTCGTAACTGTCTGGAGTCGCACGGTTGGACTTCGCTGCAATAAGGGAATGTACCCCTTAGAGTACATGGCTAGCTAGGTCGATTGGTATTCCCTTGTAATCTTATTTATATTCCTTGTACTGCATGTTTTTATTATCTCAAGCATTTACATTCACTCTGCCATTGAGGTCAAGGGCCCACCACCACTAGACTAGGACTGTGCGAACCTTCCTGAGGTGATCCTGAGGGTGATTAACTTCTGATCGCAACAAACACAAAGGCAAAGGAAAGCAATGAGATCATTGAAGATAAGGAACGCACCGGCCTTAAAGCTCGCGTCTCATATTTCTGCCATCCAACCAAGTGTTAAACGGTTGGAATCCGGTAACAGCAGAGTTTGTCGCGAAGCACACCAAAGCAAGGGGTGGTTGGGAAAGTTGGCTGTCGCACACTTCCCCGTGCACACCAAGTGTTTACAACTCCCAAAAATATGAGACTCTGAACTGAACGTTGACAGAACCCAGGACCAAACCTGTCACCCTTGCCTCGGTTTCCCCCCAAACCAACCCACCCTGGTTTGTTTTGGCCTCGATCTTTTGGAGTTCGCTGTGTTTTTTTCGCCCACTCGTCAAATATTTCGACTTTCGTTACCCAATCAAACCCTGGCAAACCCAACCAAGTGTTAAACGGTTGGAAATTAGAGACGCGAGCTTTAAGAAACAACACAACGCCGGTTTCAAGATAGGACGGCTCTAAACAAGGATGAGAAAAAAAATGAACGAAAACATGCAAATACGAGGTAGTAATAAGGCAACCGACGAAATGAAAAGTAGGGACGAAGATAAGAAGAAACGGGTGCTAAATTATGCAGGAAGAAACGAAACCTAAGAAATGCAAGAGAAGTCAGGCTTTACAAAGAGCATAGAACCTTAGATTAAACACCCTAGTCTAGATAATCGTCATCCTTTTACAGTGTTAGGATACGAGATTACTAATAGTCGATCTAATAGTAATCTAAATTAGTTGCAGGTGGATCTTAGGTATCTTCTCACCTTAATCTGGTAGGTGGAGTTGTTACTCGAGCGTGACGAGAGAGAAGAAGAGAGCGGGGAAAAAAAGAGACATGCAAACCCTAAGGCAATATGAATTTCGTCGCGTCACATTCGTACCAACAAAATTCAGATCTTCAAAAATCCGTCTGCGGTAGGCCAGTCGGTTGAAGCCGCTTTTCGAATCAAGAGATCGCAGTTTCGATTCTCGGCATAATCTTTTTACAAACCTTAACCTCAGTTACATACTTGATATAATTAGGTAGTCATGCAAAACGAGCCATACCTAGTATTAAAGGTTATATAATATATGTTAATTAAGCAAAAAGCTTCGCAACCCTAAGACGATTTCGTCGCCTCTTGTTTTTTTTTTTTTAAGAACGAGTTTGCATTAAAACCATGCAAATACATTCACAGTCGTAACTGGATTCTGGAGGGAACCGACAGGCCTTAACCGGAGTTCATGTGCCTCCTCCCCCCCCCTGCCCGTGATTACGGTGGCCGATGGAAGGTCTTGGGGTTCTGCCATATGGATAAGAATTCAACCCTCCACGTGGCCTGCTCCCCCGCCTCACAGATTCTTGCAATCGCTGCCCTTTCGTCGCCTGCCAGGCCGCCCCACAAGGGAGGATGAAGGAAACGCTCCAGATATTACAGGTGATGCCCACCCCATGCACGCGAATTTTCTCTGCACCGGATGGAAACGCTGCACCCGAGGTTTTTTCCCCAGCCTGTTGCACCCACGGTACAAGCGCGTCGCGTAGTTATGAACCAATTGTAACGAACAGACCGAAGTCAAACTGAAGAGACTGAAGTCAAAATGTCAACGGATAAGGTTACATATCCTTTTATAAGCACCTGCGAATCCTTTTTAGCTAGCTGCGAATTGACGAAACTTATGAGAAATGTACGATACAGCTTATACGCCCCCTTCACAAGGCAACCGGGAGGGGCTCAATCAGGCATCATGTGTACAGCAGTGTTCCACAAGGGAGGATGTGAAGCCGACTTCTGGAAGGGGAGGGGAACTGCGCTACAATTGATGCCTGTTTGAGCCCCTCCCGGTTGCCTTGTGAAGGGGGCGTATAAGCTGTAACGAGCATTTCGCATAAGTTTCGTCAATTCGCAGCTAGCTAAAAAGGATTCGCAGGTGCTTATAAACAAGATCTGTTACCTTATTTGACTTCAGTCTCTTCTGCTTGACCTCGGTCTGTTCGTTACTATTGGTTGATAACCACGCGACGCGCTTATAACGTGGGAGCAACAGGCTGGGGAAACAACCTCGGGTGCAGCGTTTCCATCCGGCGCAAGGCAAATCCGCGTGCACTGGTTGGGCATCAATTGTACAAGGCACCACCACACCACCACCAGGCGACTAACCCTGTCACTTGCACGACTAGTGGGTGTGCCCACCCAGCCCAACCCAACTCCCTGCTTTGTGCCATGTCGCTCGTTCATCGCTGTGGCTCAACGGTTGCCCCCGTCCAATATCCTGGCAGGAAAGCAGGGTCTGTCCGTCATTTTCCGTCAACACTTCTCATCGGCTTGGCTCTACTACAGTACTCGGTTAGACGAAGGTTGTCCCGGCTTGACGGAACGAAAGCTGGCTCCTTCTGTGCATCCATCCTTCTGATATGGGATGGAAGCTGCGGCTTTGCGTGCGAGCCAAACAGCTCTTTTCGTTGGGTCTTTGGCGATGGTTTTTGTGGCGAAGCACTCCGCTAGGTACAGACGAGATTGTTACGAAGTTGCGACCAGGCTGACACACGAAATTCAGCGGGATTACGCAACTGGTTCCCTCGGGATTCTCCCGCACACACTCAACTGAGAAACCTGAGAAACCAATTCCCGAGTCTCTAAACATACTCGTCGGTTTCTTTCTCGTAATAAAGCAGCCTGCTTCTTGCTGCTCAGGTCTTTGACGCCTCACTGATACTAGTATTCGCACCATTGCATTACAGTATATCATTTAAGACTGCGTAACAGAGAGTATTCGCATTCAAAGCGTTCCTATCGTTCCTTCTCCAGATCGTACCGAGTGACACTGGTTCGGTCGTTTTTGTAAAATAGACAAACGGCGTTCAGTATACTTGTTTATAACCAGCACACGGAACGCATTCGCAGCCGCTTGTAGTCGTAACCGTGCAAGGCTCCCTATCACTAGTCTTCATGTTCAGCCTTACTGCGTAACGGAGTGAACTTAATAGCCTTATGTCCTACTACGCTTGCATAGCAACGGGCAGTGGAATGGGAATGTAGTAGCTGACAGACGTAGATATCGAACTTTGTTTTCTTCCCTACATGGACTGAAAGCCGAATTCTGGTTCAATAACAGGGCCGCCGCGTCAAACTATTTTACGTGAAGAAAAATGGGTTGTTTCATGTCGAAAATGGGTACGTACGTCGGTCCCTATGTCTCTCTCAGACGATCTGAATAGCGATTTGGCAGAATGTACAAAAAAAAAGAGGCATTGGTGCCTCGGATCGTGTGGCCGAAAGAATGCGCTCTATTTGATTCGAACCTGTTCAGCAAAATCTCATATTTTTTTCTGAAGCAGGCGAAGTAGATATGATATAATTTTCAAGCGGATGGGGTAAGTCGACGACTCCAATGCGATGGTAACCTTACTTCTCCCTCTCCATTTCCCTTACTCTGCAATAAACCCGATTCCCCTCTCCATTGTCCCTTTTCAATCAGACGACCGTGACACACGGACATCAATCATTGATAGTGGCGCCGTCAAGGCCAGCCCCAGCAGCCAGAATAAATCATCTGTCAGAACCGCCACCTCTCAAACCTCGGATAATATTGGTTCGCTCGGCAGCTCAACCGCAAATCCTTCTAGCGCCAGTACCTTCAATAACTTTATTGTGGTTCCGACCTCGAATACTGCCAGTGACACGGATAAGTTAGTTTTGGTCGACGGTTCAACCGCGAATCCGAGTGCCAGTGACACCGTTAGTAATATTGTTTCGGTCGACGGTTCAACTTCGACTCCTACTGCCAGTGACACCGATAATCTTGTTCCGGTTGACGTCTCAGCCCCAAATCCTAGCGCCAGTGACGCCGGTAATAGTGCTTTGGCCGACGGTTCAACCGCGAATCCTAGTGCGATTGACACTACCAGCGACAATCCTCTCCCTGACCTCATCCCGAGCTCCCTGCGACGGTTTTCGTTCGCCGAACTCGAGTCTGCGACGAACTGGTTTCATCGGCGAAATGTCATTGGCGAAGGCGGGTTCGGGACAGTGTATTGGGGGATAATTTCGCCGGGGTCGAATGGGCTTGGCCCTGAGCGGACAGAAGTGGCGATTAAGAGAATGCGCGAGGCGAACGAACGATTTTCGGAAGAGTTTAAGGTGCGTGCGTGCGTGGGTGCGTACGTGCGTGCGTGCGTGCGTGCGTGGGTGGGTGGGAGAACAATGGGGGTCATGATACTACGGCAGGTGCGTGCATGAGATGACAGGGTGTGATGTGATGCAAACTTTTTCTAACGAGCGTCCCTTTTTTAGAATTCTCAAAAAACGATTTCTAAAAAAAAAACAGATTCAGCCTCAAATGCAGGAAAATTGCTGGAGATCTCTTCCTCCGCACCCTTGTGCGCCTGCACCGTTGCTGTTTGGAGATTTTACCACGCACACAAACAAAACACGCCCACACACACCCCTTGTGCAGAAAGAAGTGATCGTGCTGCAGAGCTGTCCCGCCCGCACTGCGTGTGCCTGCACTGCGCCTTCACTGCCCCTGTACTGTTACCTCATGGAGATTTTGCACGCACACACACACACACCACGCCCCTCTGATCCTCCTTTGTCCCCCTTCCAAATCACTGCAGAGAGAGGCAATCGTGCTGGGGCGGCTGTCCCACCCGCTGCTCGTGCGTCTGCACGGCTACTGCATGGAGGGCCACGAGGCTCTGCTCGTGTACGAGTTCATGCCTAGGGGCAGCCTGGACAAGGCGCTATTAGACAGTGAGTCGTGTGCTACGGGAAAGCGCTATTAGATAGTGAGTCGTGTGCCAGGGGAGGTGCTTATTATTGCAGTGTGGACTCACCACTCGCCTGTCTGCTCGTGTACGAGTTCATGCCGCGGGGCAGCCTGGACAACGCGCTATTAGATAGTGAGTCGTGTGCCAGGGGAGGTGCTTATTATTGCAGTGTGGACTCACCACTCGCCTGTCTGCTCGTGTACGAGTTCATGCCGAGGGGCAGCCTGGACAACGCGCTATTAGATAGTGAGTCGTGTGCCAGGGGAAGGTAACCAACAGTGGTGCTGACAGGTAACGAGGCTCTGCTCGTGTACGAGTACATGCCGGGGGGCAGCTTGGACAATGCGCTATTGGCCAGTGAGTCGGGTGCTACGGGTGGGTGGGTAATCGTGCTGGTTCACGGTTCACCCCCACTACAGTCGGGTGGTACACCACCAGTTTCGAGCAGACGCAGTTCTCTCCTCGCTCTGCTCACTCGTGAACGAGTCCATGACGACGGGTGGCATGGGCGACTCAAGGTGGCGGTGCAGGTGGCAGAGGCGCTCGCGTACATGCAGCTATGGCCCGCCCCACTGTCCCATTCCTCACCACCCACTCTCTGCCATCTCCTCCCTCCCTCCATCCTCTAACAGGTGCACCGCCGTCCTATTACCCTGTACTCACTCTCCGTCCTCCCCTGCCCCCCTCCTTCCTCCACCAGGTGCGAGCGGAGAGCTCTTCTTCAGCTGGAACATGCGGCTCAAGGTGGCGGTGCAGGTGGCAGAGGCATTGGCGTATTTGCACGGAGCCAACTTGATCCACCGCGACCTCAAAGCCGCCAACGTGCTGCTCTCTCCTGTGAGTTCCCCGGGGCGGATGGGGGAAGGTGGTGGTGTGCAAGTACCGTGACTGCATGCACGCAGGTGGCAGAGGCATTGGCGTATTTGCACGGAGTCAACTTGATCCACCGCGACCTCAAAGCCGCCAACGTGCTGTTCTCTCCGGTAAGGGCCGGGGAGACAACGTGCTGCTGCCGCAATTCTGGATGGTGCGGGTCGTCAAGTCTAGCTTTTGGATTTACTTTTGAGTCTACTCAAAAGTCAGAACTGATTGTGGATGGTGCGAGATATCACATAGCTGTCTCCGGTAAGGGCAGGGGAGACAACGTGCTGCTCAAAAGTCAGAACTGATCACATGGCTTTTGGATTTACTTCTGAGTCTACTCAAAAGTCAGAACTGATTGTGGAGGGTGCGAGATATCACATATACCTTCCCAACAATGGCCTGCCTCTGCCCCCTCCCGCCGAATCTTCCATGTGTGTTTCGAGTCGACTCAAAACACACGTGCCCCCTCCCTCCAGGTTTCCCACTCGTCCTTACCCTTCCCACGTCACAGGAATATGATGCAAAGCTGACAGATTCTGGGATGGTGCGAGGGATGACAAAAAATCTCCCAACAATGGCTGCCTTTTAACCCATCCTTCCGTACCCCCCCACTCGTCCATTTCCCCAACGCCACAGGAGTACGATGCAAAGATGACAGACTTTGGGATGGTGCGCGTGGGGCCGGAGGGCTTGTAGCGACTGCTTGCAACGACTGCTTGCAGCGACTGCTTGCAACGACTGCTTGCAACGACTGCTTGCAACGAGTGCTTTATCCCTCTCAATCTTCCCCCCCACTTCTTCCCGCCCAACGCCACAGGAGTACGATGCGAAGCTGACAGACTTTGGCATGGTGCGCGTGGGGCCGGAGAGGCAGCTGCAATCGATCGTGTCGACCCGCGTGATGGGTACCCGGGGGTACACCGACCCATCATACATGGAGACAGGTGTGTGTTTATACATGGGGGACCATGACTGGCATGCATACTCGCGATATGGAGACAGGTGTGTGTTGTGTTGAGGGGATGTTGAATAGCATACACGATACAGGGCGTGTCGATAGTGTCAACCCGGGGGTACACCGACCCATCGTACATGGAGACAGGTGTGTGTTTATATATGGGGGGCTGTGGCTAGCATGCGTCCTTGCTTTATAGGAGGGAGGGACCAGAGCTACACCTACCTGTCTATGTGACTCTGAATAGCATGCATACCATCATGGGGACCCGGGTATATGGACACCTCATTCATGGAGACATGTGTGTGTTTATATATGGGGGACTGTGACTAGCATGCATCCGTGCTTTATGGGGGGGAGGGACCAGGGCTACACCTACCTGTCTAGGTGACTCTGAATAGCATGCGTATCCATCATGGGGACTCGGATATATGGACCCCTCATTCATGGAGACAAGAGTGTGTTTATATATGGGGGACTGTGACTGGCATGCATCCTTGCTTTATGGGAGGAGGGACCAGGGCTACACCTACCCGTCTAGGTGACTCTGAATAGCATGCATACCATCATGGGGACCCGGGTATATGGACCCCTCATTCATGGAGACAGGTGTGTGTTTATATATGGGGGGCTGTGGCCATCATACATGGAGAGAGGTGTGTGTTGCGTGCATCCTTGCTTTATGGGGACTGCGGGGTACATTGACCCTCCTTACATAGAGACAGGTGTGACTAGAGGATTCTGACAAGCATACAGAGAGTGTGGATGGGGCTAGAGGTAAAGAGGGCAGTCAAGAAAATATCATTGGGGGATGGGAGGATTGACCCTACCCCTCTCCCACTCCTTCGCGCCCTGCCCTCCTTCCCAGGTCACCTGGGCGCCTAGAGTGAGGTCTACTCCTTTGGTTTAGGGTTGGGGGTGAGGTCTCCTGCTTAAACTGTGTCTTGACCCCACCTCCCTTCCCCTCTCTTCCTCACCCCTTCGCCACCCTCTTTGTCCCTCCCTGCCCTCCTCTCCACCACAGGTCACCTGGAAGCCAGGAGCAACATCTGCTCCTTCGGTGTTTTCCTGCTTGAGCTCCAATCTGTTCCCCCCTCCCTTCCCCACCCTCTTTGTCCCTCCCTGCCCTCCTCTCCACCACAGGTCACCTGGGAGCCAAGAGTGACGTCTACTCCTTTGGCGTTCTCCTGCTAGAGCTGGTAACCGGCAGGAGAGTGGTGGACGAGGGGGAAAAGATGGTCATCGAGTGCCGAACTCGCCTCTCAGACCTTACACTTAAAGCCGCCGAATACATCGATCCTCGCCTTGGTAACCAGTACCCGGAGCGAGGAGCCCGAGGCTTGGCGACTCTGGCTCGGCACTGCGTGGCAGACGATCGGAGGACCCGGCCGGAGATTGGGACTGTAGTGGAGAAACTAAGGCTGTTGTGAAGGTGTGCGAGAATGATGAGGCGGAGGCGGCAGCTGAAGCTGCAGCATTGGAGGTGGGAGGATCAGGGTTGGTAGAAGGGGGGGATACGGTGGTCAATGGAGGTGCGGAGGGGTCGTTAGCAGCTATGGCAACAGTGGAAGCTGTTGCTTGATGTACGGTACTTCCTGTCAACGCCGGTGTTTTCTCGAGGCTTGGCGACTCTGGCCCGGCACTGCGTGGCGGATAATAGGTCGGTCCGGCCTGACATTGGGATTGTACCGGATAAGCTAAGGCTGTTGGTGAAGGTGTGTGAGAGTGATGAGTTGGAAGCGGCAGCTCAAGCTGCAGCATTGGAGGCGGGAGGATCAGGGTCGGATGAAGGGGGGGATATGGAGGTGAATGGCGGTGGCGGGGGGTCGTCAACAGCTGTGGCACCTCCCATAGTAAAGATTGGTGGTTGATATAGTAGTTTGTGTCAACGTAGATTTTCCTCTTGTAAGATAGCAGGAATAGGAACACTTTGGCATTGGAATGGACTCAAAATGTAAAGATATGTTTTGGTTTGTATGCTAGTGTATTCATACACTGCGTCCTGTGGTATGCATAGATTCCTGGTAGTGCTGGTGTTGTTTAGGGTGTGTTAGAGTGAGGACCTTGGATAGGATAGGAATGCCTTAGAAGAGTTTGGCAGCGGAAGTCTGATCATAGTGAATGTAGATGACAAAGTTGATTAAAACAAAGATTACACACATAATAAATAGTTCCTAGTTAGCCATGTACTCTGTGGGGTACATTCCCTTATTCTAACTGCTTTACAGGCATCTCTACAGTGACTCTGACTGTTGCACTACTTTCTTGTTACCGAGTCGCTGCATGTAACCTGTACATACGGTTACGCCTGTTGCCATTCATCGATGGTAAGTCAATCGTCGGTCCAGATGGTCAACAGTCGCGACAGTTGACTCTTGCGACTGTTGACCTTCCTGCCCTTGATACGGGCTGATCCGATACTGCGGTCGTTGCTGCTTTGATAAGGACTGGTGCGATACTGCTGCACCTACGGGAATGCTAAGTGTAATTCCCTTCATACTCCAACAGGGTGTTGATTGTCAAAACATATTGTTCTGCTTATTTCACTCTAGGTTGTGTAGGGTTCTTTCCTTAGAGGGTACAACAATCTCTCTCGATAGTCCTTGTACCCCCCCCTTACCTAATCGAACTCACTCATCTAGGTAGTAACTCTAACATGGTATTAAGAGCACAATGCTCCTTAGGACCGAAATTTTAAAAGGGCCCACCACTACTATTTCGACCTGCTGCCCGAGTCGCGCCCCTAGGAGAAACGCGAAATGCGAAAACGTGCCCTAGGCGAGACGGTTCCCTTTTCTGCCTAGACGCGATTTTCTGTTCCTAGTCACGTGCGACCCCCCTGACCGAGCCCTAGCTGCCCCGTGCGCCTCTCGCGCGGCCCGTCAGCCCCTACGCCCGGTCCCCCCCTCGTTCCTGCTGCTGCGCGCGCCACTCACGCTGCCCGCCAGCCCCTAGCACGCACCTGATGCGCGCTCCTCGTAGTGCCGCCCCGCACGCACCTGTTGCGCGCCCCTGGTTTGCACGCCCACAGCCCACGCGCGCCTACTGCTACTACGCGCTGCCCAGCCCGAGCTGTCACTGCTGCTGCTACTGACGCTACTGCTGCTACAGCTAGTGCTACTCACTGCTGCTGCTACTGAAGCTAGTGCTGCTACAGCTAGTGCTACTCACTGCTGCTGCTACTGAAGCTACTGCTGCTACAGCTAGCGCTACTCACTGCTGCTGCTACTGACGCTACTCCTGTTACAGCTAGCGCTACTCACTGCTGCTGCTACTGAAGCTAGTGCTGCTACAGCTAGTGCTACTGCTGCTGCTGCTACTACGGCACTTGCTACAGCTGCTACTGACTGAAGCTACGGCTGCTACAGCTAGTGCTACTGCTGCAGCTCCTACTCCAGCACTTGCTACAGCTACTATTGACTGAAGCTACTCCAGCTACAGCTAGTGCTACTGCTGCAGCTCCTACTACTGCACTTGGTACAGCTGGTACTGACTGAAGCTACTTCTGCTACAGCTAGTGCTACTGCTGCAGCTCCTACTCCAGCACTTACTGCAGCTGCTCCTGACTGAAGCTACTGCTGCAGCTCCTACTACTTCACTTGGTACAGCTAGTACTACTGCTGCAGCTCCTACTACTTCACTTGCTACAGCTAGTGCTACTGCTGCAGCTCCTACTACTGCACTTGCTACAGCTAGTGCTACTGCTGCTGCTGCTGCTGCTCGGTCTGCTGCTGCTGCCCGAGCCGCCCTGCTACTGCTGCTACTGGAGGGAGTACTGCTGGGAGTGGTGGAGGTGCGGCCTCCCACCCCCACCGAACCACCCTGCTGCTGTTACTACTGCTGCTGCTGCTACTTGTGCTACTGGGAGTGGAGGAGGTGCTGCTGGGAGTGTAGGAGGTGCTGCTGGCGCTGTAGGAGCTGGAGGTGCTGGACCTACTCCTGACAGTCACTGTCTGTCATGGCCACTTCCGCGGCAGTCGCTGCGGCCAGGGGTGGACAGCAGCGGGCACTGCTTCTCCCGGACGACCCCACCCCTCAGCAGCTTCGTGAGTGGGTTATTCAGCGAGGTCGTCCTGGTGGTGGAGGTTATCGTTATGTTAAGACCGCTGCTCTTGGTGTTAGTGAGTCTGCTGCCACTCCAGGTGTTAGTCAGTCTGCTGCCACTCCAGGTGTTAGTGAGTCTGCTGCCACTCCAGGTGCTAGTGAGTCTGCTGCAGCTCTAGGTGCCCGTGAGTCTACCGACGCTCTAGTTGCTAGTGCGTCTACTACCACAGGTCCTGCCTCAGCTGAGGTCTTGCACACGTTCACGCTTGACTCCGGCGCGTCACGTTGCTTCTTCCGTGATTGCACCACAGTCACACCACTCACAGCACCTGTCCCAGTCTCACTGGCTGACCCCTCTGGGGGCCCAGTGGCTGCGAGAGCCTCCACGGTCCTCCCTTGTCCAGCAGTCCCCTCCGGCTCTTTGTCAGGTCTCCACCTCCCCACGTTCTCGACGAACTTGGTGAGCAACGCTGCCATTCAGGATGTCTGGGTTGATACCTTTATTCCTGGAGGGCAGCGTGTGGCGATCTGTACGTGCTCCCGGACTGGCCGTCACCTGGCTACGTTCACTCGACAGCCTGGGTCTAGTCTGTACACACTGACCACTGCGTCTGCACAGGTGGCTGAGTCAGGTCAGGTAGCTACGTCGAGTCGAGCGTCTGCGTCAGGGCAGTTAGCTGCGTCTTGCTCGTGCCGAGTACTCACGCACGAGACTCAGCGCTGGCACCACCGTCTTGGTCACCCCTCCCTGCAGCGTCTGCGCCGCATGCACTCCCGGCTCCTGGTCACTGACCTCCCTGAGACCCTGCCCCCCCTCCCGCGCTCACTTGCGCCGCCGTGCCTTCCTTGCGTCGAGGGGCGGCAGCGCGCCGCTCCTCACTCCTCCGAGTTTCCTCCGACCACTGCTCCTCTGCAGACTCTCCACATGGACGTGTGGGGCCCGGCCCCCGTCGGTGGAACGGACCAGAAGCGCTACTTCCTGCTGGTGGTTGACGACTACACACGCTACACCACAGTCTTCCCCTTGCGGCGCAAGGCGGATGTCAGTGGTGTCTTGATCCGCTGGATCCGTGCTACTCGTCTCCAGCTGCACGAGCGCTTTCAGCAGGACTTCCCAGTCCTGCGTCTGCACTCTGACAGGGGTGGTGAGTTCTCCTCTGGCGTCCTTGAGACGTTCTGCCAGGATGAGGGCATCCGCCAGTCGTTCACGCTTCCGGCCTCTCCGCAGCAAAATGGGATCGCTGAGCGTCGCATTGGCCTGATCATGGAGGTTGCTCGTACCTCCATGATCCATGCGGCTGCTCCCCATTTCCTGTGGCCGTTTGCGGTCCGATACGCCGCGCATCAGCTCAACCTCTGGCCCCGTGTCTCTGCTCCAGAGACCTCGCCCACACTCCGTTGGACGGGACAGCCTGGTGATGCGTCGTCGTTTCGGGTCTGGGGCGCGCTCTCCCTTGTTCGCGATACCAAAGCGAGCAAGCTCTCCCCTCGCACTCTCCGCTGTGTCTTCCTGGGCTTCCCCACCGACGCTCCACCCTGGCAGTTCTACCACCCTGCCTCGCGTCGTGTTCTGTCCTCTCAGGATGTCACCTTTGACGAGTCGGTCTGTTACTACCGACTTCACCCGCACGCGTCCCACCCGGTCCCTCTCGCACCTCTCTTCCTGGTACCAGTCCCCCCCCCGGTAGACCCCCTTCCCCCACAGGGTCCTGCTCCCTCAGGTGTGTCCCAGGTAGACCCACCCCCCTTGGATGAGCCAGTTGAGATCTCTTCTGACTCCTCTGACTCACCTGAGGGGGGTGACGCCGTCGCCGACGACACGGCGACCACTCGCCGCACTCCTCGCTTGGAGACCCCCCCGGGTTTCCCGCCACGGCCGTCTTCGCCGCCTCTGCAGCCTGCTGCTGTGGACACTGGAGCAGAGACTGAGGGTACTGAGCCTGGGGGTGCTGGGACTGAGGGTACTGAGCCTGGGGGTGCTGGGACTGAGGGTACTGAGCCTGGGGGTGCTGGGACTGAGGGTACTGGGCCTGAGGGTGCTGCGACTGAGGGTACTGAGCCTGCGAGTGCTGAGACCGAGGGTGCTGCCTCTGGGGGTGCTTCGAGTTCGAGTGCTGACTCTGGGGGTGCTGCGAGTCCTTCTGGTGTTGGTGTCGTCGGAGCTCCTACCGGAGGACCTGGAGCTACTGGTGCTGGAGGTACTGGAGGTACTGCTGGTGCTGGAGGTCCTGGAGGTGCTGCTGGTGCTGGAGGTCCTGGAGGTGCTGGAGGTACTGGAGGTGCTGCTGGTGCTGGAGGTCGGGGAGCTGCAGGTGCTGCTGGTCCTGGTGGAGCTGCTGGTGCTGGAGGTACTGGAGGTGCTGCTGGTGCTGGAGGTCGTGGAGCTGCTGGTGCTGGAGGTACTGGAGGTACTGCTGGTGCTGGAGGTCGTGGAGCTGCTAGAGCTGCTGGTGCTGGAGGCGCCGAAGCTGCTGGGGCTGGAGGTGCTGGAGGTCCTGGTGGAGCTACTGGTGCTCTTTGCCACCTTCTCAGTCTTCAGCCAGGTGCTACTGGCTTCCCTGTGGCAGTTACTACTCCTCCGTTGCTGTGTCCACCGGCGGACCAGTCACAGCCGCCGCTGCTACCACACTCCCCACTGCCTGCTCCTGCTCCTTACACTGCGGTGTCAGAGTCCCTGACTGAGCGTCGAGAGCCTGAGACTCGTGCTTCCACCCCTGAGCGTCGAGAGCCTGAGTCTAGCTTTGACCTTGAGCCTGAGCCTAGAGCTGCTGTCCGTGCTCGTGCTCCTCGTGTTCGTCGTCAGCGTGCTCCGGCTGTCCCCGACACTCACGATATGACACTCCGTCCTTCCTCTGTTCCTCAGCGTGTTGTCCTACCGTTACCTCCTGCGTCTTCTTTGCCTGACGTTGCTGACCCTCCGTCTGACCTTACTCGTGCGTCCAGTCCGACTGTTACTCGCCTTCTTGCTACGGTTGTGACGGACTCTACGTTCTCGTCTCCTGCTGCGTCTGCCCTAGTAGCTGAGCTCGTTGACTTTGCTGCTGTGTACCGCCTAGACTACCTTGCGAGTCTTGTCTATGACCCTGTCCCTGCCTGTCCTCCGTCCGTCGGGGGTGAGACTGCTCTTGGCTGCACTGCCCTTGGCTGTGACGTTCTTGAGGACAGACAGGAGGAGTTGGAGTGCCTTGCTGCCGCTTCAACCCATCACGCGACCATGCTGCTTGCCCCTGAAGGAGACCCGGATGCACTTGACATCCCCACCCCGCGCTCCTACAGGGAGGCGATTTCGGGTGAGTACTCCTCTCAGTGGCAGACAGCCATGGACGCAGAGATGGCTTCCTGGAAGTCCACAGGCACCTACGTCGACGAGGTTCCCCCACCTGGGGCGAACATCGTCAGTGGCATGTGGATTTTCAGGGTGAAGCGGCCGCCGGGTTCTCCGCCTGCCTTCAAGGCACGTTACGTTGCTCGAGGCTTCAGTCAGCGTGAGGGGGTCGACTTCTTTCAGACCTTCTCCCCCACCCCGAAGATGACCACTCTTCGGGTGTTGCTACACGTTGCAGCTCAGCGTGACTACGAGCTGCACTCCCTCGACTTCTCGACAGCTTTCTTGCAGGGTAGCCTTCACGAGGCCATCTGGTTGCGCCGTCCACAGGGCTTCACTGGGTCGTTTCCTGCGGGTACCCAGTGGAGCCTACGGCGACCAGTGTACGGCCTGCGTGAGGCGCCCCGTGAGTGGCACGACACACTGAGGACGACACTTGCGGCTCTTGGGTTTGCTCCTTCGACTGCTGACCCGTCGCTGTTTCTACGCACCGACACTACGCTGCCGCCGTTCTACATCCTCGTGTACGTCGACGACTTGGTTTTTGCTACTGCTGACACTGAGGCACTGACCCTAGTGAAGGCGGAGCTGCAGGAGAGACACACCTGCACTGACCTGGGTGAGCTGCGGAGCTATCTTGGCTTGCAGATCACCCGGGACAGAGCACGGCGCACCATCACCCTGACTCAGTCACACATGGTGCACCAGGTCCTTCAGCGCTTCCGCTTCACGTACTCCTCGCCACAGCCCACTCCTCTGGCTACCGGCCACTCGCTCTCAGCTCCACCTTCGGACGAGTCCGTAGAGCCGAGTGGTCCGTACCCAGAGCTTGTGGGCTGCCTCATGTACCTGATGACGTGCACACGACCTGACCTCGCGTATCCTCTCAGCCTTCTGGTTCGCTACGTGGCACCCGGCAGGCACCGAAAGGTGCACTTTGATGCTGCGAAGAGGGTACTGCGTTACTTGTGCAGCACATCGGGCATGGGGCTCGTGCTTGGAGGACGGGGTCCTGTGGTCCTCACGGGACACTCTGACGCTTCTTGGGCTGACGACCAGGCGACTCAGCGTTCGTCACAGGGCTACACCTTCAGTCTTGGCGCTGGTTCTGTCTCGTGGAGGTCCACTCGTTCTTCTTCTGTGCTTGGTTCCAGCTGTGAGGCCGAGATCTACGCTGGGGCCATGGCTGCACAGGAGCTCCGTTGGCTGACCTACCTGCTGACCGACTTGGGGGAGCGGCCTCGTTCTCCTCCAGTTCTGTACGTCGACAACAAGGCAATGCTTGCCTTGTGTCGCGAACAGAGACTGGAGCACAGAACGAAGCACATTGCTCTGCGCTACTTCCTTGCGCGTGAGCTGCAGCAGCGTGGTCAGCTGCGCCTTGCTTTCGTGGCCTCTCGGGCCAATACTGCTGATGTCTTCACCAAGGCCCTTGCGGCTGGTGATCATCAGCGTTTCTGCACTGCTCTTGGGCTTGTGCCCACTCTGCCTCACCTGCTGGTTGCTTGACTTGCTCTTGTTGTACACTGCTATATATCTTTATACCTGCATGTTTCCTCTTGCTAGGTTGTGATCTGTGTACTGCCTTGCTCTTATAAATCTGCATGTGAACTGGCCTTGTGGCTGCCTGCTTGTGCTCAGATTGTGTGGTGTCCTTGAGATCCACCCTGGGCTTTGCCTTGCTTGTTCTCTTGCTTGACTGGTCTTGTGACCACTGTTAGGCTTGGCTATCCCCTACTTCACCTATGGGGGTGTGTCAAAACATATTGTTCTGCTTATTTCACTCTAGGTTGTGTAGGGTTCTTTCCTTAGAGGGTACAACAATCTCTCTCGATAGTCCTTGTACCCCCCCCTTACCTAATCGAACTCACTCATCTAGCTAGTAACTCTAACATTGATGTGGTTCCAAGGTAGTAAAGTAGTGATGATGAGGCATATCTGTTGAACTTGCAGAACCCCATGAAGTAGCTACGTAAGTTGCAGTAGAAATGGTACAAATGGGTAGCTAAACGAGTAGCTCATTCCACAGCACCTCTAATCTCAATCCTTTTTGCTAAAGAAGAAACTATGATTGCAAACGGTGACGCTCAGATGCGAAGAGTCATTCACTGTACATGATTTAGCTCTGTAGCGGACACAGTGAATGCCTGCCCAGACTGGATGCCATGTGGCCACCCTTACAGAGCACCACGTCTCGGATTGCTGATGTGGCCGTTGGTCACGGGCTGCCTCGTGTTCTCCGATTGCTCGCAGCACTTCGCGCCTTGGATTAGCCCGAACCAGCACAAGGCGTCTAGAACTCGCCGCGTCACTCGGCCAGCACACCGTCAACATTCATCACCATGAACTCCCAAGGTGCGTGACATGGCGTCCCGTGATGCGTGGACCGTTGCCGGTCGGGCAATTTCGAGGGACTGAGGGGAGGAGCATTCACCCGCGATTCGCCGAAACCAACCCTTCAAAACCCCGCTGCAAGCAACATATTAGTCAGTTCACCGATTTTACATTTCCACTGCGAATCCAGCTCTCCAGTTCACCGATTTTACATTTTCTTCGCGAATTCTACATTTCGATTTATTCGCCTTTGTGATTCTTCCTAGAGCTCTGAGAGGCTCTCCTTCGCGAGCTACCCGGTTACACCGAGAGTCGACTGTCGCCTCGGCCAAAGGCTTTCTGCTGCTACCAACCTCCCATTACCTCCATATATTCTCCTCCCTGCCCTAGTTTCAATCAGCCATTCGGACTACCCGCCTTGTGCATAGACATTTCCCACAGCTGCAGTCTCCCTGCTGCTCCGCTTTGGATTGCGCATTCCGTTTCTTCTGCGCTCACTTATCGTCGTAGCTCGCAATCCTAGCTCTCAGCCATGGCGGCCCTCTCCGCTCCCGTGTCGGCGACTAAGACCGCCCTCCTGGGCTCAGACCTCCGCGGCCAACGAATCACCATCGCCGGCAAATCCGCGCGAGTAGTCGCCGTCCCAGCATCGCGCATCGTCGCGACCGCCGCCAGCAACCCCGACGCCGTCAGCGCCTCGAAGCGCTCCTTCCTCAAAAAGGCCCTCGGCGCCGCGGCCGTCGGCCTCCCGCCGCTGGTCCTCGGCGGGAAAGCCATGGCGGAAGGCGAGCAGCAGGCGGTCGCATCATCTCGCATGTCGTACTCGCGCTTCCTTGAATACCTCGACATGGACCGAGTTAAGAAGGTCGACTTGTACGAAAACGGCACGATCGCCATTGTTGAGGCTGTGAGCCCTGAGCTCGGCAACCGCATCCAGCGCGTGCGCGTGCAGCTGCCGGGGCTCTCCGGCGAGCTCCTCGCGAAGTTCCGCGAAAAGAACATCGACTTCGCAGCGCACAACCCGCAGGAGGACTCGGGCGCCGTCTTCATGAACGTTCTCGGAAACCTCGCATTCCCGCTGCTGCTCGTCGGCGGCCTCTTCCTCCTCTCCCGGCGATCCCAAGGCATGGGCCCGGGCGGTCCGGGCGGCCCCATGGCGTTCGGTCAGTCTAAGGCTAAGTTTCAGATGGAGCCGAACACGGGCGTTACTTTTAACGACGTCGCGGGAGTCGACGAGGCGAAGCAGGATTTCATGGAGGTCGTCGAGTTCCTGAAGCGCCCGGAGCGCTTCACCGCCGTCGGAGCGCGGATTCCCAAGGGCGTGCTGCTCGTCGGCCCGCCCGGCACGGGTAAGACGCTCCTCGCGAAGGCTATTGCCGGCGAGGCCGCGGTGCCGTTCTTTTCGATCTCCGGGTCGGAGTTTGTGGAGATGTTTGTCGGTGTCGGCGCATCGCGCGTGCGCGATTTGTTCAAGAAGGCCAAGGAGAACGCTCCCTGCATCGTGTTTGTTGATGAAATCGACGCCGTTGGTCGCCAGCGTGGTACCGGAATTGGCGGCGGGAACGACGAGCGCGAGCAGACGCTGAACCAGCTTCTAACGGAGATGGACGGATTCGAGGGCAACACGGGTGTTATCGTTATCGCGGCGACCAATCGCGCGGATATTCTCGACGCGGCGCTGCTGCGTCCCGGCCGATTTGACCGTCAGGTGTCCGTCGACGTCCCGGACATTAAGGGACGGAAGGAGATTCTCAAGGTGCATGCATCCAACAAGAAATTCGCTGAGGATGTTAACCTCGATGTTGTCGCGGCGCGCACGCCCGGATTCAGCGGCGCGGATCTCGCGAATCTGCTGAACGAGGCGGCGATCCTGACCGGACGGCGCGCCAAGACGGCGATCTCGTCCAAGGAGATCGACGACGCGATCGATAGGATCGTGGCGGGTCTTGAGGGCACGGTGATGACCGACGGCAAGAGCAAGAGCCTCGTGGCCTACCATGAAGTCGGGCACGCCGTCTGCGGGTGAGTTGAAATACCGTGTAACTTCCAGAGAATTCCGATTCCGCGTAGCTGTTTCTGAAAGACCGCGTCCTCCCTCTCAGCCCTCCTTCGTGTTATGGTCTGTCTCTCCACGTGCCGGCTCCCTCACTCTTGCCTAGTGTTCGAATCTTTACCCAAACGGTTTCAACTCATCTCTTTCCTTCTCTCCTCTCCCTCCCCCCCATTTGTATCTCCTCAGCACCCTCACTCCCGGCCACGATGCCGTGCAGAAGGTGACGCTGGTGCCACGTGGCCAGGCGCGCGGGCTGACGTGGTTCATCCCCAACGACGACCCGTCGCTCATCTCGAAGCAGCAGATCTTCGCGCGCATCGTCGGCGCGCTGGGCGGCCGCGCCGCGGAGGAGGTGGTGTTTGGCGACGCGGAGGTGACCACGGGCGCCTCGAGCGACCTGCAGCAAGTCACGGGCATGGCCAAGCAGGTATGCCGCAGTAACCTAACAGCAAGTCACTCACATGCCTTTGCCAAGCAAAGAGTGGGGAATTCAGAGCAATAATTGGAACATAAGGCGAACTGCGTGCGTACTTAGCTTGCCTTACGCAATTTTCATCCACTCCCCATCCTCCAACCCTTGCCCTCCTCCCTTTTCCACAAGTGATTATGGTATGACCCCGTATCTTGGCTCAATTTATCTGCCCATTTCCTTGAGGCTTCTCTTTACCTTGTCCAACTCCGACCCCCCGCACCTCTCTCGCCCACCATTGTATTTGTCTTCGGTTGCCGATGCTTGTTGATGGGTCTCTGAGGCATCTCGAATCCCGTCACTCAGTCCACCTACCTCTTATTTCTTCCTTTCCCTCTCCCTCTCTCTCCCACAGATGGTTACCGTCTTTGGCATGTCTAACATCGGCCCATGGGCGCTCATGGACCCCGCCGGCCAGGGCGGTGACGTCATCATGCGCATGATGGCGCGCAACAGCGTGTCTGAGAAGCTCGCAGAGGACATTGATGCCGCCGTTAAATCCATCTCCGATGAGGCATATGAAGTTGCTCTGGCGCACATCCGGAACAACCGCGAGGCGATTGACAAGATTGTGGAGGTGCTGGTTGAGAAGGAGACGCTGAGTGGGGAAGAGTTCCGGGCGATCCTGTCGGAATTTACGGAGATTCCCAAGGAGAACATGAACTTCACCCCCATCACTGCCTAAACAGTAGCTGCTGCTTGTGCAACCGCTCATGGGCCAAGGTTTTGTGAATTTATCTCTGGCACTTTAGGATAGGTTATTTTAATACTCTTGTCAGTACACTCAGCGTCTGTACCTGTTTGACCTGTACATTCTGCTCGAAAACTCCCATTATTGCTGCTATTTCTCACATGTTGTGTGGAGAGAAAAAGACATACAGGGCGCAGGGAGGGAGTGTCTGAACTGGTAGCACCAAAGAAAACATTCACCTACCCACCCACACTGTAAACCAGAATCTGTAGGACAGTGTCAAATGTTAATGTTATGATAGGCTGCAGTGAAGTACTCCCTAGAGAGTATAGCTTTTGTAGGATTCCTATTTGTACCCTTGCAAAACCCTATTCCAATCATTCCGTTGCATTCACTTTCTGAGATGGTATCACGAGTAGGTTTAGAATCCTTGCGTAGCCTTGCCTACCTCGCGCCCTCCACGCCCTAGAGCATCTCCGCGCCTTACGCGCCCTCCGTCACATGCCCTAGCGCCCTCCGCGCCCATGCGCCCTCCGCGCTCTAGAGCGCCTCCGCGCCTTACGCGCCCTCCTCCACGCGCCCTAGCGCCCTCCGCGCCCTAGCCTCGAGTAACGCGGCCTCCGCGCCCTCCGCGCCATCCGCGCCCTCCGTAACGCGCCCTCCGCGCCCTCCGTATCGCGCCTCCGCCCTAGCCCGTCGCGTAACCCGTGGCCCCTGCCCCAGCCCGTCGCGTCGCCCGTGCGCCCTGCCCTAACCCGTCGCGTAGCCCGTGCGCCCTGCCCTAGCCCGTCGCGTAGCCCGTGCGCCCTGCCCCAGCCCGTCACGTCGCCCATGCGCCCTGCCCCAGCCCGTAACGTCGCCCGTGCGCACCCGTGCGCCCTGCCCCTAGCCCGCCGCGTCGCCCCGCCCCGCAGGTAGCGCGCCCCCCGCAGAAATCGTGCCCCGCAGGGAGCGCGCCCCGCGGGTAGCGCGCCCCGCAGGCAGCGCGCCGCGCGGGTAGCGCGCCCCGCGGGTAGCGCGCCCCGCAGGCAGCGCGCCCCGCGGGTAGCGCGTCCCGCAGGCAGCATACCCTGCAGGCAGCGCGCCCCGCAGCGCTTTAGCGCCAGAAAATAAAATTAATTAATTAAACCCTAAAAAAAAAAGGGGTTCAGGGTGGGGGGCTGCAACTGTCGCCCGCGTTCCTGCTTGCCGGACGACCTGCACAGTTCCCTACCTTCCGCAGCCGTCAGTACTGCAGCCCCTTTGTCGCACGTACTTTCCACTGCCACTGGCTCCACTAGCGGCAGCCAACAGCCGCACTTACAGTCTCTAGCTCCAGCCGTTCTCACTCTAGCCGTTCTAGCTCCAGCCACTCCTAGCTCCAGCCGTGCCTAGCTCCAGCCGTTCTCGCTCCAGCCGTTCTCGCTCCAGCCGTTCTAGCTCCAGCCGTTTCAGCTCCAGCCGTTCCAGCACCGGTCGTTCCTCGCCTAGTTTCCCCTCGCGCTCCTAGTTGTTCTCGTGGCCGTCCCTAGCTCATGCCGCTCCTAGCCTTTATCATGGCGTCCACTAGGATTCTCCAGCAGGAGGGACAGCAGCAGCGGCAGTTTCAGCAGTGGCACCCGCAGCAGCAGTGGCGCCCTCAGCAGCAGCTCTGCCCTCAGCAGTTGTGGCGCCCTCAGCAGCCGTGGCGGCCTGGCGGTTCGGGTAGCGTTGGCTGCAGCAGCGGCCCAGGCGGCTTGGGGGCTCGTCGCGGTGGCCGCGACGTCGGCCCCTGCCAGTACCGGATCCTGACCGGCCCTGGTGCTGGCACTACCTGCTGGCGTCCTGACCACTCTGCACCGCGCTGCTACAGTCGCCTCGACGACCTATACCGTGAGCGTTTTGGGCCTGAGTCGGCTCCCCCGATCTGGCCCGGTTTGTTTCGTAGTGGTTACCCTGTGTTTGATATGTCTATGGATGCTGTTTATTCTGTCACGTACGGATCTCTTGGCTTGCGTGTACCTAGCTTAGGACCTTTGCCTGTTGCTAGTGTAGGTACTTGTGCTTTTAATGTAGGTGCTTGTGTAGTCACTAGCCCAGCCGTGACGACTGCTGTTGCGTCGCTCTCCTTCACGCTGGACTCCGGCGCGTCCCAGTGCTTCTTTCGCGACCACACCACTATCACACCTCTTTCGGCTCCAGTCCCAGTTGCCCTGGCTGATCCTACTTCAGGACCAGCAGTTGCTCGCAGCTCGACCACTCTCCCGTGCCCAGCTGTCCCCTCTGGTTTCCTCACTGGTCTCTACATCCCCTCGTTCTCTCGGAACTTGGTGGGTGTTGGATACCTTCAGGACCGGGGGATCACAGTCACTTCGGGCATCCCAGTGCGGGGGGGTGTCAGAGGTCCACTGGTGATTCCCGATTGATCCTAGGGAAGGGTTACAGGCTCGTTGTCCTGGGGGGTTATGGGCGCATTGACCCGCTATTTAACAAGCCCTTTTATCCCAATGGTCTAGTGGTTGGGATTCTGACAGGGTTGAGGGGTGAATGCGGCGTGAGCAGAGAGGGGTAGATGAGGGGCGGAGAGACGCAGGTGTGTGGGCGGAGATGAGGGGTGAGCGGAGGGGGAATGACGAATAGATCGAGGGGGGGGGGGGGGGGGGGGGGGGGGGTTAAGGATGTATGATAAAGGAAAATAAGGGGTGAATGAATGAGGAGAAATGAGGGGTGAGTGAGGGGAAAGACGAGGGGAGGGCGGGGTAATGCAGCGTGGATGGGTGGAGGGATGCAGAGCGAGTGAGAGGGGAGAGGAGGCATGGTGGGGGGGGAGGATGAGCGGTAAACGAGACTGTGTCTGGGGGGGAACAGGGTTTAGGGGGAAGAAGGGGTGAGCGCGGGAAGATAGGCGGAAATTGCAGGGGGGAGATGAGGGGAGATGAGGGGAGATGAGGGGAGATGAGGGGAGATGAGGGGAGAGCGGGGAGATGAGGGGAGGGGGAGGATGGGGAAGAGCGAGAAGGGGAAGGAGGAGTGGGACGGGTGCGGAGAAAGCGCGGAGAGGGGAAGGGAGGGGGGGGGGAGGAGGGGAACGGGAAAGGGGCCGGTCCCCCTTCCGCCACGTCGCCTCTCACCAGACTTTCATAAACGTACGGTGAAAGGTGAAAAACGGGGAAAGGGGCTGCACGACGTGCCTCAGCGCCACCGCCGGCTTCCCCAGCGTCGCCTCTAGCCACGGAAAAAGGGGCCTCTCGTCAGTTTCTCACCTTCTCATTCCCCCTCCCTTCCCCTCCCCTCTTCTCCCCCAGCCATCCTGTGCAAACGGGATGCTGAGGCGCTCCATAAACCCGCCATCCGGAGGCTTCCTCCGCCTGCCTAACGGACCGAGGCGACGCACTGAGGCGTCCGATAACGACGCGTTCTCAAATCGACACTGCTCGTGCGTTCGCATGACAAGCATCTGAAATAAACACTGCTAATGCGTCCGCAAACTGAGATTGCTATCTTATAAAAAAAACGTCAGGTCTAAATAACTACTGACTACCAGACAAACGCCTGAATCGCGCAACTTACACCACGCCATAAAAAAATCCGATATGAGTGATAGTTACCGTACTAGACGTGAGGCACCACGGATAGCGCGACTGTCATTAGCTACGGTCACCACTGATACTAAAGTCGCGGCTTTAGGATCAAGACGAAAGGCTAACCGATTACCGAGTAGATCTGACGAAAGCACATCCTGGACGGTAGGAGAATGCGACGCGAAACTAATCCGCGGTGCCTCAATCGGACGGAACTAACGTAAAGTAATCCGAGCCACCCTTGATAAGCGTAACTAGGCAATGATGGGTTAGAAGAAAGGTGTGGGAGATGGAAGAATGTGAGGTGGACGATTGAGATTGTTGATAAGGCTGTGCTGGCTGTGCCACGATGGCAGAAACGCCCCCTCATTCCTATTGGCTCGCGCAACTCTTTTTTTTAAGCACCCCTTGCATTTTCAGCTGCCCAGCACGGATTGAGAGCAGCAAAACCGGTTGCGAGGGCAGCTGAATAGCTACTTGTTCAATCACGCACAAATTTCCGGACCATCCCAACCAACGCCGTCCCGCACCTCACGCAAAAAAATATCGTCGGCGAGAAGAGAATAATAACCAAATGCCACGGCTCCTAACAAGTTCCAGCTTGCCCTAGGTCCATCCGTGCCAAACGTATCCCACCCATCATCCAAACCTGGATGAATGGCAAAGCTCTACAACAGCAATACGCGCCATCGACAGTTTCGATTGCAACAGACCAAACGAAACGAAACCAGACCAAACAGCAAAGGTTAACAAGCCTATGAATGAAAGGTGCACACTCCAACTTGACAACAATTGTGCGTGTGTTTCAAATCCAATCAAGCACTGTAAACCTGTGTACGTATTGGATCCGCTCGTACAGCGTACACCAATTGGGCCGCCGTAAACTGTCTGCCACTCGAATTTCCCTCCTGGGGCATGCTGGTCTCTGCCGTCATGGGCGGGGAAATTCGTTGGCCCATGATTACACACACCATCACCATGCCATGCCATGATGCCGCATCCATACCATGCCAAGCAAATCGTCACCGTTCAAGGAGATACTGCACCACCATCCAACTGTTCATACGATTCTTACAGAAATCCGCGCTATGGCCGCCAAAATTACAGCACAGCATTGCGTCGCACCGCACTGCACCCAGCAAATGGAGCCAAACTGGGTAAACTTTTCACAAGAGCCACACCTCAATACTTCCTGACACCAATCGCAATTGGTTTGAAGCGCTCTGCATCGCGCGCAGCGGCCGCCATCCAACCCAACCAAAACGAATTTTGTCTGGGAAAGGTCGAGTCGGAAGAACGACCATGGATTAGCCGGAGCACGCTTCTACTCATGATTCAGCAGCGCGCTACCGCTTCTCCTACCAGCTCGATCGTTCCCACACATCCCTTACATCACACCTTATAACCCAATTTTGTTCACCGAGCAAGCTAATCTTTCCGAAAGGCTTCCGGCTAGTACTGGCGAAAACCCAATGGCACGCGGCAGCGTTGAGCTATAGAAGTCGGGTGGGACGGGTTGGGTAGAGAGTCGTGAGTGAGCGAGCTGCCTGCTGCTTGGGTTGAACCTTTACTACGCTTGTTGCCTGAGGAAGATTCCTGTTCCACGGCGAGTCTCTCGAAACTGATCTCCACGGCCGGGCGAAATCTTCAGGCGACAACTTCACAGCGCGATGTTCGAGGCGGAATGGTGGTCCTTCTCGCGTGGCGCATGGTGGCGGAATCTCTGCCGTCGGACGGCGCTTCTCCCATCGCACGGCGCACGGCTTCATTTCTCTTCTTCGTTATCGGTTCTTTCAGTTTTTTTTTCAGCATTATTATTGTTCAGCTTGTTTGTTTCCTATTCTTATCCTTCTCGAGATCACTTACTTACTTCGTTTATTCTCGGTGCGTTCAGCAGGAGGAGTCCAGGAGGATTCCTGCTAGTGGTATGCGAAGCGGGTGGAACGCGGAGCACAACTTCACGGCGCGATCTTCGCGGCGGAATGGTGCTCCTTCTCGCGTGGCGCATGGTGGCGGAACCTCTGCCGTCGGACTGCGCTTCTCCCATCGCACGACGCACGGCGCAGGGTTTTATTTCTCTTCTTCGTCATCGGTTCTTTCAAATTTTTTCAGCTTTATTATTGTTCAGCTTGTTCGTTTATTAATCTTATCCTTCTCGAGAACACTTACTTACTTCGTTTATTCTCGGTGCGTTCAGCAGGAGGAGTCCAGGAGGAGTCGTGCTGGTGGTATGCGAAGCGGGTGGAGCGAGGAGCACAACTTCACGGCACGATCTTCGAGGCGGAATGGTGGTCCTTCTCGCGTGGCGCATGGTGGCGGAATCTCTGCCGTCGGACGGCGCTTCTCCCATCGCACGACGCACGGCGCACGGCTTCATTTCTCTTCTTCGTCATCGTTTCTTTCAGTTTTTTTTCAGCTTTATTATTATTCCGCTTCTTCGTTTCTTATTCTTATTCTTATCGATATCACTTACTTACTTCGTTTATTAATGGTGCGTTCAGCAGGAGGAGTCCAGGAGGAGTCGCGCTGGTGGTGTGCGAAGCGGGTGGAGCGAGGAGCACAACTTCACGGCGCGATCTTCGCGACGGAATGGTGGTCCTTCTCGCGTGGCGCATGGTGGCGGAATCTCTGCCGTCGGACGGCGCTTCTCCCATCGCACGACGCACGGCGCACGGTTTTATTTCTCTTCTTCGTCATCGGTTCTTTCAGTTTTTTTTCCAGCTTTATTATCGTTCAGCTTGTTCGTTTCTTTTTTTTTTCTAAAGTACTAACGTCTTTTTAAGTCGTTCTCTGTGGTGCACGAAGTGGGGAGCTAAGGAGCAGCGCAACGCGAGGATAGAACGAGGACCAACAATGAGAAGCAAGGAGCAGCGAGGATCGAGGAGCAGCGAGGATCGAGTAGCAGCGAGGAGCTTGACCCCCCCCTTCCACTCCTTCCCTTTCTCAGGAGGTGGAGCAACTATTGCAACAGCAGCACATGGTAACCGGTGGGCCGTTTAGGAGCGTTAGATCAGACCGTAGTGTCAGAATGTCGATGTTTGTCTAGCCTGCAGTGGGGTACTCTATAGCGAGTAAAACCCAATTAGGGTTTCCTATATGTATCTCAACTGCTGCTAGTGAAAACCACTCTTTCCTGTTTCTAGCTTGTGCCTGCTATTCCGACATGCTATCAGAGCAGGTCGACCCTCCTGGGTCGATCCTGTGGATGGGCCCGCCACCTAATGCTTCCGCTGCTGTCCTGCCTATCGCGCGCCCCGGGCGCGCGACGTGTTCTGCTTGCCGCGCGCTCGGGTGCACGGCGTATTTTTCATCGCGCCGCGCGCTCGGGGCGCGCGGCGGTTTTCTGCCCGCCGTGCGCCCCGAGGCGCGCGGCGGTTTTCTGCCCCGTCGATCCGCGCGTCGCCCCCCGTCGCCCGTCGCAGCGCCCCCGGGGACCCGCGCGTCGCCCCCCGTCGCCCGTAGCGGCCCGCGCGACCTGCGCAAGGCCCGCGCGCGGCCCGTACAGCCCGCGCGCAGCCCGTACGGCCTGCGCCAGGCCCGCGCGTGGCCCGTACGGCCTGCGCCAGGCCCGCGCGCGGCTCGTACGGGCTGCGCCAGGCCCGCGCGCGGCCCGTATAGCCCGCGCGCGGCCCGTACGGCCTGCGTCAGGCCCGCGCGCGGTTCGTCCGGCCTGCGCCAGGCCCGTGAGCGGCCCGTACCGTCTGCCCCAATGCCGCACGCCGTCCCCCGAGCTTCTGACCGCACTCCTGTGTTAGGGTTTGGGGGTGGAGAGTATGGGGGTGCCGTGTGTGTGAGCCGTCCCCTGCTCCTCCTCCTCCGTCTCCCACTGCTGCAGCTGCCGCTGAGGGGGGTGGATGTGTTGGAGCCGTCGGAGTGGTACGAGGGGGGTGGCGTGTGAGCGGTGCTAGTGGTTCAGCAGGGGGTGTGTGAAAGGGGTGTGGGACAGTTGGGGGAGGTTGACCGGAGGTAGCCGACTTGTCGTCCGCAGCGCCTGAAGTCCAGAGAGCCACGACCCCCTGTGGCCGTGTAGTCCGGGGCTCTGCGCCCGGTAGCCACAGTGTGAGCACTCCTGGTAGTCCAGAGAGCCACGACCCCCTGTGGCCGTGTAGTCCGGGGCTCTGCGCCCGGTAGCCACAGTGTGAGCACTCCTGGGAGCACAGTGAGCCAGCTGCGCCTGTCGCCGTGTAGCCCGGGTTTAGCCTGGTAGCGTCAGTGCTGCGCACTCCTGTTGCCCGTGTGTCTGCAGCTTCAGTCGTCGCCTCTCATCTTCTCGTCCTCCATAGTTTCTCCTCCTCCTCACTTGCCCTCTGTGATAGCCTCTAGCTTTGCTTATCCTTATGAACTATTGCACTGTCTGCTTGTTGTGTTGATGTACCCCACTTTGACTATGGGGGTGTGTCAGAATGTCGATGTTTGTCTAGCCTGCAGTGGGGTACTCTATAGCGAGTACAACCCAATTAGGGTTTCCTATATGTATCTCAACTGCTGCTAGTGAAAACCACTCTTTCCTGTTTCTAGCTTGTGCCTGCTATTCCGACACGTAGGAGCGTTTTAGATCAGCCACAGACTGGACAGACGAGGGCGGTGTGGGCTGGGTGGTTAGGCGATGGGGACGCGACGCGACGGGGTCGGTTGGGTTTCCTCCTCCTCTTTTCTCCCTCCACTTTCTGTGGCTCACCGCGGCAACCTGACAACCTGACAACAGAGCAGCTACTTCAAGCTCAGAGGTGTTCCCTCCCCTGGCATTCACTTTAATCCTAACCGTCCCTCCTCTTTGTTTTACTGTTTTTTCTTCCCAAGCATCCCTCCCCTCCCTTGCAGGTTTCCCTAACGAAGGACCTCCACCTCATCGTGGTGTTAGGGTAAACGCTAGAGGCTTGTCCTCTAGCGGCCCAAACCAAGATTGAAGTTCCAAGGTCCAAGATTGAAGACTTTACTGTAGATCTAGAATTTCCTGAACATGAAATGTATGTAGACTTCATTATACTATTTAATAGAGTTTCGGTTCAGTTGTTTTAACTCTTAAGATTTTGACGGAAATGCGACTTCGAGAGCATTCGTGGTTGATAAAAGTACACGAAACAAAACCAGAAATCTTCAGTCAGGGGGTTTGGCTTGGTAGGGCAGCGAAGTAGAAATTTAAGGGAGAAATTTCTGGTCATGGTTATTTCAAGCAGTGCAGTGAGCTTGTGCAACTCCTGCAATTTTGCAGATTCGCTATCAGGAAGTCTCATTCACCAGGTCTTGCTACAACCTAGAGGTAGTACGGTAAGCAGGAAGGTTTTCAAGTCAAAATGTCAGACAAAAGCCAATAGCTGTCACCTCCCTTCCGATTCATGACAATTTCAGAAGCTTCAAATCATGGTAACATCAAAATTGTATGCGAGCCCGTGCCCTAACCCTAATCTCCTAATCTCCTACCCTGTCATTGCATGTAATTTGGCGGCAGCACCGGGTGCGACGGGCTTTTATACAGCGACGGGTGGACGAATGGGATGAGTGCTAGGGTGATAGCATGCTCGTAGTACGTCTGACGTGTAATCTCCCCATTGGTCAGATATCCCACTGTGCCGCCTCGGGATTTGCTACCCTCTTGACAAAACACCTCGTCTGTTGCTTCCCCCAGCTCCATGCCCCCTGAAACATGATGCAGGGGAGCAGGTATGGTTTAGCACAGACCCTTTCCACGTGGCACACACCCTTCCCACGTGGCACACGCCCTTCCCACATGGCACACGCCCTTCCCACATGGCACACGCCCTTCCCACATAGCACACGCCCTTCCCACATGGCACACGCCCTTCCCACATGGCACACGCCCTTCCCACATGGCACACACCCTTCCCACATGGCACACGCCCTTCCCACATGGCACACGCCCTTCCCACATGGCACACGCCCTTCCCACATGGCACACACCCTTCCCACATGGCACACGCCCTTCCCACATGGCACACGCCCTTCCCACATGGCACACACCCTTTCCATGTGGCACACTTCCCCACCATGCAATCCCCCTTCCATACTTTCCCCCCACCCTCCCACTCCTACCATACTTTCCATATCCCCCCCTTCCTCTAAACCTTTTAACCCCATCCTCTCCCTTCCCACCTTCTTCCCCTCCTCACTCCACCGTCCCAGTCACTCTTTTCCCTTCCCTTGCCCCCCCGTCCCCTCGTCCCCCCCGTTCTTCTCCCACCCCTCCCCCCTCCCCACACCCCTCCCCCCCCGCACCTTGCACCAGTTCCGCCAGTGGTGGCGGAAGCATGAACGCGGCCGTCCGCGCTCTCGTCTCCCCCGAAATCGCGTTCCCTCCGCCTCCCCCTAAGCCTCCCCCGCCCCCTCTCCCCCCATTCACTCCCCCAAGCGCCGCTCCTCCTCTCCTCCCCGCTCCCCCATCCCCGGCCACGCCCCCTGTCGCCTCCCCCACTCCCCTCCCCTGCTGCTGTCTCCCGTTCCCCGCCCCGGGAGCCGCGCCCCCACCCTCCCCGCTTCCGCCCACCACCGCGCCGTCCGCTTCCGCCTCGTCGTCCGCGCGCGCGGACGTGGAGAGTACGACAGCCCATGCGAAGCACATGAGCTGGGGGGGATCGGAGAACCGGCACCACTCCACTCCCCCCTCGATCGCAACCACGAAATCCGCGCCTTCCGCCGCGCTGCTGCGCGCCACGTGCAGCAGACGGTTCCGCGCGCCCGCGAGAGTCTCCGCGTCGCCCATCGGCTGGTCCGACACGCCCGAGTCGGCCGGGAAGCCTTCTAATTCGAACGACTCGTGGGGGAACAACCGCCGGAGCGCCTCCCCCGCGGCGTTAATCTTCACGGGGTTTCTAGAAGCCACGACCACGCGTCGCCTATTGTTCCACGCGCCGTCAACGCTATTCTCTCCGCACGAAACCATCTCTGCGTGCCCGTCCACGCGGCATGTTTGCGCCTGCGCGCGGTTCCTTCCGCCCGACGTGTGGTGCGGCTGCAGCGATACGCGCGCGGAGGATTGATGATGCACGGCGACGCGGGACGGGAGTATGGCCTCGTAAGTCATTAAGGGAGAGCGCGTGACTGCCGGTTCTGAGACTTGCCCGGACTAGATCGGCGTGACTGTGACTACTACGGGCTCGCTCCGGCGGTGGCGGCGGGTTGATCAGGGTTGTGTTGTCAGACTTGACTCGTTACTGTCACAACAGCGTGCAGTGAACTTCCTTCCATTCGATGAATCTAGCCGTCAAACCAGACACGTCTGGTGAGAAAAAAGAGGAACACAATATCAAGCGGAGCTGAAAAAACGTCACCGCTGTTCGCGTTTCAGAAATGGCTTGCGGCTGGGGCTGTGTGCGACAAAACCAAGCTGGTCAACTCACGAGGGGGTACGTGCGACAGAGCATTTCTGTGAGTTGGTTGGGGACGATGAGAGCACAAGGCGTCGCAGACTGACAGAGAGGTGTCGCAGCACGGGGTGAGTCGCACGGAGAGGTGTCGCACAATGACGGGCTGGGCGGTTTTGGCGCAAAGCCCCACGCAAGAGGTGATGCAAGGACGTGAGGTAAATTGATTCGCTACAGTCATGGAAATCAGCACTGCAGAATTCCATACACTTTTGAATGAAAAACAAAGAACTGGTTGAACGAATTGTGAGGACCTGGGTGAACAACAGATACGGTATATATAGTAGCTCACGGCTTTAATTATTGGATCCACTCAAGAGGCCCTCCTATGCATAGCCTGCAAAATCTCCTGCAAATCGTCATCGTCATCATCTGACATGGCGCTCTCTTCCGCAACCTCATCCCTTCCCCTTCCCATACCCACCACCCCTCTTCCTTTATCACTCCTCACACCAGCTCCTGAACCGTCCACCAACTGATTTCTCCCTTCGCTTGCACCAAACAAATCTTCTTCCTGTATCCCCACTCCAGCCCCCACCCCTACCCCCTCATCGTCCTCCTCCTCCTCCTCCTCCTCATCATCATCATCAGAATCACCATCTTCTACCACTAGCGCTGTCACCGTTGACACCCCCGCTGCTATTGCCACAGGAACCGCCGCTGCTGCTGATGAAACCAGTTTCTGACCCCCAACCACAGCTGCCTTCACTGCCCCCCCTGCTGCCCCTCCACCGTCGAATCTGCTATGCCCCACACCCCCCCTCCCTGTCGCCCCCCCTCCTCCGCCTGATTGTCTTGAATAACTCTCCACGCTTCTTGTTCTGGATAACTTGTGCTCTTGTGCTTTTAGGTGTGCCACCGCTGCTATTGCCACACCACCAGGAGAAACACCACTACCACCAGCACCTGCACCAGCACCAGCAGCAGCAGCGGTAGCAGAAGAGCCACAACCACTGAAGGTTCTACCAAGCCGCTTGGGGGGTTCCATATGAGCACTAGAAACATTCTCGGAGGGGCCAAATAAATCTTCATCCACTGCTGCGCCACCTGCTGCAGCAACACTAACCCCACCACTACCAACACCAGCACCAGCAGGAGCAGCAGCAGCAACAGCAGCGTCATCATCGTCATCATCATCATCATCATCATCATCATCATCATCAGAATCACCATTATCCGCCCCAAACAAATCCTCGTCCACGGCCCCGCTCTTCCCCCCCGTTGATCCAAACAAATCCGCATCAACCCCAATGCCCTCTCCTCCCCCTACCGCGGCCCCCTCCTTGCAGCTCCCCCCTCTCCTCCCCTCCTCCAGTCCCCGTTTCCCCACAGGCAGCGGGGGGCTGCCCCCGCTCGCGTCCCTCCCCCCTCCCAACCCGTGCATGCCCTTATCCGAGTGGCACCTAGCAGGCGCTCTTAGAGCGTTGTGAAGCATCTCTGCTTGCCGACTGGAGAGAGAGTGGCAACCCATGCCCCCCAAGCCTCCACCCAATCCACCACCCGAGCCTCCACCACCCGGACCTCCACCAGTCCCCGGACCTAGTCCTAACCCAGAGAGAGTGGAGGCACAAGCGCCAGCGCCAGCGCCAGCGCCAGCAGCAGCGGGGTGGGCTCGGGCCGTGTCTCCTGATCTGCTCCTCAGTAATGGCGGCTTCACAGCTTCTTCTATCAGCATCGCTGCTTTCCCCACCGCTGCTACAGGGCTGCTGTGCACGCCACCCTTGCTTGCTGCAGCCGCTACAGCCGCTGCTGCTGCAGCTGACATCCCCCCTTTCGCTGAGTGGCCCCCTACCCCTCCTGCGCCCAATGCTGCCCCCCCGCCACCCCCGCTTTTGTTACCATGCGCGGAAGGGACTGGGGGAGGCCCGCCCCTGCTTCTTCCCCCTAATCCCCCTGGTCCAGGCTTCGCTTCCCCCCCACTTCCGCCTGCGCCACTCCCCCCTGCTCCCGATCCTACGCCGCAGCCTCCCCCGTTTGCTCCGCTCCCACTGCCGCTGTTCCCGCTACCTCCCACTAGCAGAGCCCCCTCGTTTCGTCCTCGTGACTTTGACTTGGTTAGCTGCTTGTACTGCGAAAGAAATTCCTCGTCCGAGTCACTACTTTCCGCGTCCTCCGCGCCTTCCTCCCCCGCGCCATGAGCTGCCTTCGGCGGAGATCCGCCGCTTCCCCCCCCGCCTCCGCCTGCCGCGGATTTCCCCCCCAGCGGAGCAGCCAGCGGAGTGGGGGAGCCTGGGTCGTGCGGGGGCGCATCCACTCCGCCGCCGCCGCCGCCGCCTGCAACCGGCGCAGCGAGCGGAGTGGGGGACCCCGGGTCATGCGGGGAAGCTTCGGTTACCGCCGCTGTGGAAATTGGAGTTGGCGTGCGCGCAACCGGCGCAGCAAGCGGAGTCGGGGATCCAGGATCGACCGCCTGCGCGGGCGCACCCGCGGAAGCACCCGCCGATGAGCTCCGCGGAGCCGCAAGAGGCGCTGCTAGCGGAGTAGGCGAGCCGGGGTCATGCGGCGGAATCTCCGCAGACCCGCCTCCTGCTTCTAGCGCGGACGCAGTAGGCGCGGAAACTGGCGCGCCGAGCGGAGCAGCGAGCGGAGTGGGGGAGGGGAGGTCAAAGTCCGAAGACGGTTCCGCCAACCCAACACTGGTTTGCACGGTCAGTGGCTTCTTAGGACCACCCGAGGCGCCTCCCATCGGCACTCCGTCTTTAGAATGAGAGTTAATGCTGCGTGTATTGGGATGCGCCTTGGAATGCGGAGCGTGAGTATGCGGCCTGGAGTGATTAGCGCTTGTAGCAGCAGCACCAGTAGTGCCATGACAAGTATTATGACCATGACCGTGACTCCCGTCTGTTACGCGACGATCGGGACCGCCGCTTTCCTCCCCCATTCCCCGAGCCTGCTGCGTAGGTCTGGCACCGTGCCTACCTCCAGGTCCGACGGCACGAGGCTCGGCGTGCATCGGGCCGCCTCGACCTCGACCCCTCCCGCGTGCTCCGCCGCAATCCTCGGTGGCGACGTGTCCATCGCGCCTCGGAGCTGGTTTCGGAGCGGTTACTCGTGGACCCCGCCGAGCCTGGCTATTGCCGGACGGGGTATCTGGATAAAGCTCCTCTTCCGCCGATGCTGTGGAGAAACGGTTATTCGAGGAGGAGATTGGAGTGGCTACTGGAGCATCGTCGTCAAGAATAGGATGCTGGTCGGTTTGAGAGAGGTTTGCCGGTCGGCGGTACGGGGATGCTGAGGTAGCAACTACGGGAGAGCCATTCGCGACGGCCGGTTTCCGGCAAGAAGGGCTTGGGGAACCGTGGTGTGCTGTTCTGTTAGGAATCATGGCGACTAAAGCTGAATACTGTAGCTAGTGTACAGATCAAATAATCGGTAGTATTTAGTCCATCAAGGTTAGTGACTAAATATAAGAAATCTTCGACATCTTTCAGTCATCGCAGCTCACACTACTTACAACCTGATCTAGGAGATGCATTCTTGAGCCTCTAAGAGCTAGCCGTTCAGTCAGGCAGCCCCAAGGCTCATGGCATGGCAGATGAAAATGGTGACGTGGCGAGCTAAGTACAACCCTTGGCCAGTACAGTTGCACAGTTCACCACCAAACCCAACCAACCCCCCCTGAATAGATAAGGTTCTGACGGTAACTGACTTTCTGACGGACAGACTGATTTATAGCAGTACAGTACAGGAGCCAAGGGAACCTCGTCCCCAAGCCTCGTCCATTTGTCCGTACTCGTTCAATTCACATCCGAACGAATTGGTTTCACGTTGCCCGTGGCTGCGTCAGGAGGAACGAGCCGAGTTGGTTGGGGAGATCTTGACGGCATTCTCTGGGTGCATCAGCCTTGGCTTGGGTCTTGGCGTGGGTGCATCAGTCTTGGCGTGGGTCTTAGCCTTGACGAATGGGTTTGGAGGTTTCTGGTGGGGTGGCTTGGGCTCGGCAATTGAGAAGTTACCGAGGCCGACAGAAAGATTCGCTGAGCACAGTTGCTGTTATGAGTTGTAATGAAGAAGAGTGCGCAGGATTCAATAACGCGGAAGTGATAACAACTACTGACTGAATAATGAAGCCTAGCACTTATATAGCGAGAACTAGCTAGGCCGAGGTTGCGGGACCGCGAAAGGTCCGGAGCAGGTTCGGGGTTGGGAAGACCCGAAGGCGACGCGTTGATGGTTCGGCGGGCGAGGTCAGCGGACCGAGCCTGGAACTCCGAAAGTTGGGGCTGTACGCGTACAGTGTGACTCAGTAAGGAATTGGGAAAAATCCTTACACTACCCCCCCTTTTAAGAAAGGTGGTGTATATCCGGGGCACGCCGGCGAGTCAAATACTCCTGCAGAATCGGGTGTCCTTGTAGCGAGTCTGCGGCAACATATGTGTAATCGTCGCTCGTGCGGTCCTTCCAGCGAAGCAGGAAGACGACGTGGCGTCCTGTGGCCGTCAGATTGACTCGGTGGTTGAGGATCTTCCATGGCTCGAGTGTCGGGTCTGCCACTGGGCGGACACTTGGGGCGATACTGGGTCGGGCGATATCGGATGATCGTGGTGCGAAATGTCGTAGCAGGCTGACGTGGAATGCGTCATGAATTTTCCAATCATCCGGCAGCAGTAGTTTCGCCGTGACAGGTGTCAGCATCTTGAGAATGCGAAACGGGCCCACGTAACGGGGACGAAGTTTTGCTGGTTGGGGCAGTCGAAGGTTCTTAGTGTCCAGAAGGACTATCTGCCCGTCGATGAAGGGTAAATCCCTTCGATGCTTATCAGCGTTACGGCTAGCGACCGTATTTGCTTTTCGGATAAACTCTGCTGCTTTTTCACGGGCTGCCTGTAGTTCCGTGACGAATTGCTGGGACCGAGGGACCGGGTTGTCAGGGGTCGTTGATGAGGGTACCACGGGGTCCATCCCTTAATTTAGGAAAAATGGCGATTGGTTGGTCGTGGCGGAGGGTGCGTTGTTAAACGCGAACTCCAGCATGGGAAGTGAGTCTTCCCATTTGGCCATGTCGGGGCAGTTGGTCCGTATCAGCTGCTCCATGGTCTGATTGGTTCTCTCTGTCTGACCGTCGGTTTGCGGGTGGTAAGACGACGAAAACTGCAGGCGTGTGCCGTACTGTGCCCACGTCTCCTGCCAGAACTTCGACGTGAATTTTGGATCTCGATCGCTGATGATCGCCGAAGGTAACCCGTGTAGGCGTACGACGGTTGAGATGAACAGCTTCGCAGTTTCTTCGGCTGTGATCGTCGTGCGGCATGGTGCGAAATGTGCCATTTTCGTTAGTCGGTCGACGACGACCAAAACCGAGTCGTTGCCGCTTGCGCCAGCTGGCAGCCCCGTGACGAAATCCATCGTCACTTGTTGCCACGGTCGTCCGGGTGGCTCGAGGGGTTGCAACAGTCCAGCTGGTTTTTGTCGGGACGACTTCATGGCTTGGCAGGTCGGGTAGGTTGTCACGTAGCGCTGCACGTCCGATATCATATCGGGCCAGTAATAATTCCGCTGCAGCAGCTTCAGTGTTTTGTCGATGCCGAAATGCCCGGAGAGGTTAGGGTCATGAACCTCCTGCGTCAGCAACTCTCTTAAGGGTCGGTATGATGGGACCCAAACCCTGTTCGTACCGGCCTTTAGGTAATAACTCCCATACTGCGTCGTGGCCTGGTGGTGTAGGTTTTGCTTAAAGAAGCGGTCGGTCGTGTAGCCGTGGGTGAATAGTCCCAATAATAGCGGGTTGGAATGGGCGATAAGTACTGCTGCTGTTTGCATTGATGGGCGGGTCAGGGCGTCGGCGATGTTGTTGGCGCCTTTCTTGTACGTGATGGTGTAGGTGAAGTTGGATTCCAGGTAGTCCAGCCACCTGATTTGTCGCGGGTTGAGTGTCGGTTGGCTTCGTATGTACTGTAGTGACTTGTGGTCAGTTCGTATCGTCACGTCGGCTCCCGTTAAGTAGCAGCGCCAGGTTCGAAACGCGTGGACGATGGCCAGCATCTCCTTGTCGTGGACCGGGTAGTTGCGCTCGGGTGGCTGCATTTTGCGTGACTCGTACGCAATGGGTTGCAGTCCTTTGCCGAAATCCTGTAGAAGGACGGCGCCGATGGCGAAATCACTGGCGTCCGTGATGACTTCGAACGGTCGAGATGGGTCGGCGAGGCGGAGGACAGGGGGTGAACTCAAAATGTTTTTGAGGTCGTTGAAAGCCAACTGTTCTCTCTCCCCCCACTGGAAAATGGTTGTCTTGTGCAGGAGGTCGGTTAGGGGTGTGGTCACCCCCGCCATATTGGGTACAAAACGGCGGACGTAATTCACGAAGCCCAAGAAACTCTGCAGCTAAGTGATGTTGGTCGGTGGTTCCCACTTAGCGATTGCGTCCACCTTGCGAGGGTCAATTTTAATGCCTTCTCCCGAAACCACGTGCCCCAGGAACTCCAGCTCCGGCTTTAGGAACTCGCACTTAGAGCCCTTCGTAATGAGCCGATTTTGCTGTAAGCGCCGGAACACCTCCTCCAGATCCTCGAAATGTTGTTCTTGCGTCTTGCTGTACACCAGGATGTCGTCGAGGTAGACGATAACTTTTTTATCCAGCATGTCCCGGAACACCCCGTTCATGGTCAGCTGAAACGTCGAGGGCGCGTTTGTCAATCCGAATGGCATCACGGTGTACTCGTAACTTCCGTAGCATGTGCGAAAGGCGGTTTTCGTGCAGTCGTCGGCGAACACGCGAATTTGGTGGTAGCCTCCTCGCAGGTCGATTTTCGAGAAATAGCGAGACCCGCGAAGTTGGTCCAGCAGGTCGTCCGCTCGCGGGATCGGGTAACGCGACTTTATCGTGACCCGATTCAGCGCCCGGTAATCAATACACATGCGTAGGCCTCCGTCCTTCTTCGGCGTGAACAGTATTGGCGCTGCGAATGGTGACGTGCTTGGCCGGATAAATCCCTTGGCGAGGAGGTAATCCAGCTGGCTCCTCAACCCGTCGAGCTCCGGTTGGCTGAGTCGCCACTGTGTTCGAACAGTGGGTTGCGCGCCGGGTTCCAGCTGTATCTTGTGATCTTCTGGTCGCTGAGGTGGCAAGCCATCGGGTAGGTCATCCGCGAAAATTTCGGGATACTTCCTGATGATGCCTGCCAGTTCCGCAGGGACTGCCTCGCAGAGCTTGTCGATGTCGGCGATTTTTTCGGTGGCTGCTACCTCGTACAAGTGTACAGCGTAGCCTCTGGCCCCCTTGTTGATCGCTCGCCGCATGGTGACGGCGTTGACACGTGTTGTCACAGGCTCCGGGTCCGTCCATGTCGGAAGTGTTGTGTGCCCTGTATTTCCTCGCACAGTGCATGCCCCCGTTGTCCAGTCGATCGTTGGATTGAATCGTTGCAGCCAGTCTCGTCCCAGCAGCACATCGCAGCCGTCCAATGTTGTCGCCAACATCTTCATGCCGAACCCGAAATTGTCGCCACATTTCATCCGAACTTGTCGCGCTTCATCTCGGATCGCCAGCGGTGTTTTGTCCACTAGCCGTGCGTCAATCTCCGGCAGACATCTGTCCAGCTTGACTCCAATTTTTTTGGCTGTTGACAGGTTGATGAGGCTGTGACTAGCCCCACCGTCAACAAATATTTTTATTTTATGGCCGTTAACCCTCCCTACTGCCAGCACAGGGTGGTCCACGTGTTCACCCACGTTATTCGTCCGATTGCGGTCGATTGCTCGGATCGGTACCACAACTCGGTGTGGATGGTGATTGTCGGGCGACAGGGTCTCGTCAGCAGGGCGCCCGTCTGCTACTGACTCGTATCTTTTCCCGACCCTTCTCCGTCGTTCCTTTTCCCCTGCTTCAGCTTCGGGCAGTCTCTTTTCAGGTGGCCCAGCTGGTTGCATGCAAAGCACGGCCCGATGGGTCGGCTTGGCGCATCCACGCCGTTGATCGTGGGCTGCTGCGTCGATCCACGAAATCGAGGGCCCTCCCGGGAGCTCGATCTCGCCCACTGCATCAGTGCATCCGTTGACTCGGCTTCCCGGATAGCGTCGTTAAAGCTGCATGGCCGCGTTCGTCGGACCTCATATTGAATTTCGTATTTCAAGCCCGCCACGTAACGGTCCATCCGCTCCGCGTCGCTCATATCGTCCACTTGGTCAGCCAAGTTGCAGAACGCGCTGGTGTAGTCTTGGACCGAAGTCAGCTGCTTCCAGGCACGCAGCTTCATGCGGGCAGAATCCGAGGCGGAGATGTGCTCGAACCTGGCTCGCAAGGCGGCGCCCCACTCCTTCCATGTGCGTATCGTGGCCGTTCCGAAGATTGAAGCTGCTCGTTGCGTGACAGGTGTCGAGGTCCCGTCGTTCGCACGCGTTGTCCCTGGCGAAGTCCCCTCGGTTTGAAGCGTGCGTCGCCACCATTCCAACGCAGGTCCTCGTAACAGTGAAACTGCAAAATTAATGCGGGTGGCATCGTCGTTAATCATCGCAGCATTAAAAAACAACTCCGCTCCAAACAACCATGCAGAAACAGTGACAAACTTGTCACTCGGGTTGAATGGTGGTGGGTTTGTTGGTTTGATTTTGACAGTTGTTGAGGCTGTCATAGTCGCTGGAGCTGTTGCTGCCGCTGATGTCGCTGGTGCACGTGTTGGCACTGCTGGCGACTGTTGCTGTTGTGCCCGCCCTTCTTCTGCAGCATCCATGGAGCCTTCGAGCTCACTGAAGACGGCCTCGTTCGGCGTGGAGCTACTACTTGCTTCGTCCACGATGAGCGACTCCTGACGCGCTTCACCACGCGCCTGGTGTAGTTCGGCGTTTTCCTTCTTCAGGCGATCAACCTCCTCAGACATCGTCTGCATGTTGGCCTGCATCGCCCGGAACTGTTGCATAAACTCGTTCAACTCCGCCTGGTCCATATTTCGCAGGCTTCGTCGGACGGGCAGGGGGTGGTTAGCGATTTTTATGACTTCTAGTGAAGGCGCAAACGCTATCGTAGTCGGAGTGAAATAATCGTATCTATTTCACAGGCCGACTGCTTTGCAGCCCACTAAGTCTATCGCTCCCCTTACACAAACTACCCCGGAAACGCGAGGGTAACCTAGGAAAGTAGCTCTGATACCAAGTGTTATGAGTTGTAATGAAGAAGAGTGCGCAGGATTCAATAACGCGGAAGTGATAACAACTACTGACTGAATAATGAAGCCTAGCACTTATATAGCGAGAACTAGCTAGGCCGAGGTTGCGGGACCGCGAAAGGTCCGGAGCAGGTTCGGGGTTGGGAAGACCCGAAGGCGACGCGTTGATGGTTCGGAGGGCAAGGTCAGCGGACCGAGCCTGGAACTCCGAAAGTTGGGGCTGTACGCGTACAGTGTGACTCAGTAAGGAATTGGGAAAAATCCTTACAGTTGCAATGGAATTTTGTGACTCGAAGGTATTTATAATCAGCAAATTTTGCTTTGTTACATAATAATCAGCTTCTCTCACCCATCACATGCAAAATGCTTGAATGCACGGAGGAGTCAAGTTTTATACCCAGGTCTGAACCTAGGTCAAAAGGAAGTCTGAAGATATGAAGTCAATGTTGGAGCTGAAGCTCACTCTCCTCCTATGCGTTGGCCTCTTTGGCTTAGGTGTACCGCTCGTGGGAGTAGAGGATTCTATGGTCTTCTCGGGAAAAATGTGGAGTGGAGTTAGCTCCGGGCTCCATGGTTGGCGGTTCCCAGATTTTTTTAGGAGTCCAGCCATATCTAAGCTAGTTGTCCGCCACATTCGTTCACCAGACTGTGCTTTGGTTACTTCGTCATCATCATCTTCCACTTGTGTGCTCCGTGGTTGCTGCTGATGCTGCTGCTGTTGCTGCTGCTGCTGCTGCTGCTGTGGTATTATCTTACAGGCATCCCGACACGGCTGCACCTTCAAAGAAAGCCCCCCCTGCCCTGTCCCTCTAGCCTCTACCCTCGCCTCCTGATCATCCTGCAATGCCCTTTCTCGCCCCTGCCCTTGCTCCTTCTGACTCAGCCTCCTCGGCTGCAACGCCCCATGCTGCTTCACCTGCTCCTGCTGCAGCAGTTGCTCCGTTTGTAGCTGCTTCAGTTGCACCTGTAGCGCGTCCACCTGCGCCTGTAGCTCCTCATTTGACAAGTTTCGCCTCCGCCTGAGGCTCGGCTCCGCCCCCTGAATCCTCCTCCACTGCTGCTGCGCCTGCGGCTGCTGCTGCTGCTGCTGCTGCTGCTGCTGCTGCTGCTGCTGCTGCTGCTGCTGCTGCTGCTGCTGCTGCTGCTGCTGCTGCTGCTGCGCGGATGGCGGCTGCTGCTGCTGCGGTAGAGGCGAGGAAACCACACATTTATCATGCTGCTGTTGCTGCTGCCACCACAGCCGCACATACTCTGTCTGTGTCACCGCCAGCCCTTCATGACCCTCCCCCTCTCTCCGCTGCTCCTCACCCTCACCCATCACCTTCACCGCTGGGCTACGCTGCACCATCTCCTCCCCACTCCGCATTGCCGTGAAACCTGGAGACAGGACTTGCTGCTGCCGCCTTTGCTGCTGCTGCTGCTGCTGCTGGCGCGTGTTTCGTGGCGAAGCGAGCGCTCCACTAAGGGGAGAGGAGGGCACAGCACCCATGGCGCCATCATCACTGGGCCAATAGTGCTCGCTCCGCCAAGGTTGTAAGTTCGTGCCGAGCAACGGTTTTAGAGTCATTTTTTTAGACTCAGCAATCCGGTCGCCCCGACAGCGGTTTGAGTCCATGCGGGGCGACGGGAGGGGCGACGGGCTATGCTCTCTACTTGCGCTCGTCACGGCCACGCTGCTGCTGCTGCTGCTGCTGCTGCTGCTGCTGCTGCTGCTGCTGCTGCTGCTGCTGCTGCTGCTGCTGCTGCTGCTGCTGCTGCTGCTGCTGCTGCTGCTGATGGAGCTGCCGCTGCTGCTGGCGCTGACGCTTCTGACGCAGACGTCAGCCCCCGCGCTTTCCACCCCTAGGTCCATTGAGCGCGAGGACCTGCGCCGGGGAGCCCCCGCGCATGCCCCGTCCGCATCGTCCGCGCGTCCCCCGTCGCCCATAACCTCCGCGTCCTCCGGAACGCTGCGAATGGGGAATTGGTCAGAAAATCTCCTTGCGCGCACTGCGCGCGCTTCCGCTGCTCGCTGCGCTTTCCCCGTTGCGCTGAAAGGTCCGGGCGCGATGCTTCCTGGCAGCGCGCGGCTGCCCCTCCCGCTGACCACGCTGGCGCGCGCGCAGATCGCGCTCGTGGCGGCGGCGACGGCTGCGGCGGCGGCGGCACGCTGCTTGACGGCGACCCCGTAGAGTTGCACGAACTCGTCGTCGGAATCGGAGGAGTCAGAAGAGTCGGAGTCGCCGCTTTCCGCGTGCGACGTGGCGGAGAGTCGCGCGAGCTCTGTGCGACAAATCGCCGTCGAAAGCTCGTCGCTGGACGACTGTCGCCGCGACCGTCGAAACTTCACGGTCGTACCGCCGCCCGTGACCGCCGCGGCGCCCGGCCCGGCTCGCGTCTTCTCCGCTGCCGCGCTTTGCGGACCGTTTTGGAAGCAACTCGCGGACTGGCTTCGCGGAAACGACGCGCTGGCAGGGACACGCGGCGCGGAATCTTGAGTCAGGCAATCTCTGCTTGGCTTCGATCGACTTGCTAACGACGCGGCGGCGGAATTCGCGCGTCTCGGAATGTCGTCATCCGGCATTGCAGCGCTTCGAAGGGCAGGAGCAGAAGGAGCTGGAGCAGCGCTGGCGCGGGGTGATACGACCGGCGCCCCCGCAGGTCGCGGCTTAAGACTCGCGTTACTACTAGTGGTGGCAGCATCATTGCCGCCGCAAGACGCGCTTCTGAACATCCTACCCCCCTGTGGCGCAACGGCACCCAAAGGCTGTGGTGAGAGCGCGCCACGGGGAGCAGTTCCGCCTCGGTCCCGTTCCCCGAGCCGCACGACCACGACCTCCGTCCGGTGCAAAGGCGGCGGGTCGGAGCTTCCGCCGTAGCCGCGTCCGCCGGAGCCGCTTCCGCCGGAGCTCCCGCCGGAGCTTCCGCCACTTGTCGGGAGATGGTTTCTGGCGCGGGGACGCGGACCCGAGCTTCCGCCGCCGCGCTCGTGCCAGCCGTTTCTTCTAGCGGCCGCAGCGGCGGCAATAGCGCCGCTACTGATGGAGAGGCTGCGGGGAAGGCGCGACACCTCGGCGTGCGCCTCCTGCGCGCCGCTGCGCCACGCGGTGTGGTTCGGCGCGGGAGGCGCGGAGACGGGGCCGGGGGAATACATGACCGCGGCGGAGGCGGAGCGCGGGGAGGGGGAGAAGGGGGAGGCGGAAGAACCGCAAAAGATATCGGGGCTGGCGGAGGAAGAGGAAGCGGCGGAAAGCGGCGGAGAGAACGGATTGCTGGGGGAAGGGCCACAGCTGGAGGAGCTCCCGCCAAAATTGGAGTTATTACTGATACTACGGTGGCAACCGTTGACCTTGGTAAAATCCGGGAGCGACGGCGTTCTAAGTGTGATGCTTAGCGGGCGAGACGGGCGTCGACGAGGAAAGAAAGACGAGGACCCGGGGTGCTTGACTGAGAGACTATTAGTATCGCCGCCGCCGCCGCCGCCGCCGCCGGTGGAAGCAGACTTGGGGAACGACGGGCCCCCTTGGGAATTCGGGTTGGCTTCGCCGCGAGGCTTCATTGAAGCGCCGCGCGGGGACGGGCTGTTGGCGGGAAAGCCGTCCATTAGTTTCTGCTCCAGCGCGGCTCGTCGAGTTTAGCCGCTAGGCGAGTCGGTCGTGGGTGACTCCCAAAGCGGTGACTGAATTAAGACGTGATTACTTTCGAGATGAGTTGGCTGAGATAGTTATCGAGTGTAGCTGCTAACTCATGGAGTAATGTTCATCACGATCGAAGGCAAGGCGGACCCGTGAGGTTCATACTCGTAGTAAATTCGAGGTTCCTCTTTTCTCTCCGCCGCGACCATGAATAGACGGCTCTGTGTATTTTGGGACACGCCATTCTCCGTCAGCCGTTCTGTCCTTTCAGAAAGGAGAGCACGCCATGCCATCGCGCAGAAATATCCTATCCTGCATGAAGCGCATCAAGGGTATGGCGCACTAGCTGGCTGGCGCGTGTCTGATGTGGCTCGCAGGGTGCTAGCGAATTGAGTCACCAAGCCATTATGGCGGGAAAATAATTTATGTGACGCTGCTGAAATGTGGTCGTGCGATAATCAATTTTCTGGCGGAGCGATGTCTTGTACGCGATAGCCCGGCGATTCTGTGACTCACAGAAATCTTGCGAATCGCGAGAGCCTGATGCGCTTGTGGTCGCGTGCATGCACACTAGTAGCATTTCTTGTATCTGTTTGTGGGATTCGCGCGTACACGCTGGCAGGCAGAAGGCTTTTTGGGGGTGTTGCTGAGTTGTACAATCGTTGACGCAGAGATGAGACCATGAGACGACGAGAGAGACGACGAGACGACGTGTTGTGTTGCACCAACATTTCAGTCATGGCGTCTAATAAACTAAACTTGGGAACGTGATCTGAAACAGCTGTAGGGGCGCTATTTCACCCACAATGCCAATTCCGCGTGCGTGCGCGATGCTCACGGGGCTATGTTCGAAACGTTTGTACACACGCCAATTCGAGAAAGCGTGGACTCTAGTGGACTGGGATGGTGTTTCTTAGTGTACGATTATGTTGTATTTTTAGGATGCCCCCTTACATGCGGGGCCGGTGACTCAGTACGCGAGATGTTTATAAGTGGTGAGTTGCAATCTCTCTTTTTCGGCAACAGCGGACGCATCCCATTCCGGTCAGGGAAGGGGAGGGGAGTACACAATGGGTATCCAGGGCACTTCTCCGAAAAACAACGCCCACCGTCGATTCCAAGAGTCTGTCCTGGAAGCAACGAGGCTCATGATGCTTGGCGGCACGAATCGAATCGCACAGCTATGTCAGACGCGAGGAGACAGCACGAATCACGCTGCTGGGAGGAGGAGGTTCGGCTCAGCTTGGTGAGACTTCACCGCTGGATAATCCCGTCCGTTCCAGGTGTGTGCAGTGCAGATAAGGAACCAGAAGAGATGATGGTGGTGTGGTTGGGGGGAGGGGCGGTGGTGGTGGTACGGTGCGGTGTGGGGGCAGACAAGTCACCTCACACTGGCGCACAATAGATGGTCAACTCTTGCCCTCACCTCATCCGCGTTATGCGAAAGTTGGGCTAATAAGTGATCCGTTTGGCATATTTGGGGGAAAATATGGGTGTATCTGAGGTCTAGCATTCACACAACATTTCTGACTGTAAATGCTTTGTTCATAAGGGGCTCCGATACACGGCTTTCCTTCCCTTTCCCTGTCAATATCTATCTGTACATTAGACTCCAGAGAAATCCCAACCCAATGCTCAGCAACCCCATCAATATCTGCTACTGTACCATATACGCGTTACAGTTCCCCGCGCTGATTGATTTGATCGGATTTTCTCCTTTTCGTGTAATTTCCAGCTCAAGAAAGGCCCTTAACACGTCATTTCACAGCATTCAGAATAATATTTGTAGTTTTCAGCTGTATTGTGACGTGGCAAGCATCTCAAAGCATGCGATTGCTGCAATGCTTCCAAAGCTGTCAACGCAACTTTGTTGTTCGTTTCCCCCACTTCGTTCACGGCTTCGATTCGATGGTCCAAGCAATCATCAGCAGCCGTTCCTCATGTCATGAGCTGAGCCTTTTCCAAAAGCTGCTCATTGGCAGAATCTACAGTCGTCTACACTTGTCGACGGGTTTAAACCCCTAAAATGAGGCTTTAAGTAAATCAGACGTAACTTGGGTTCACCATTCCCCTGCTCTCGCCCCCACCCCAAACCCCCTTCACACGCAATCCAGCCGCTTACACGAGCACCAGACTTTTTGTGAGCAAAAAACCAATTGACCCATCGAATTCTGACAGAAAGAGTTGCCCAATAGAGACGACAGAAAAGGTTGGGCACAGTGTAGAGGGGTTGTTTGGGCAATCACACACAGGTCCCTTTGCCACCAAGGACGGAGCACCCCACCGCCATTCTCCATCCCACCTGCCCAACAATCCCACACAGTACACTACACCATGATCATCATCCCATCCCCTCCACTCATCACAACATGTACAGTACTGTATGGATGCTGCTGGTCTCGACTCTCGTCTCGTCGTCTCGTCTTGTCGCGGCTGCTGCGCCCCGCCCATCATGTGTCATGCATGGGTGCGTGCACTACAATACCGCCAAACATGATCAAGGACAGCCGCGCAAAGCAGACTAGGTTGCGCGTGGCGTGGGCCACCCGCTCCACTTCCACAACCACACTTTCTGCTTCAAGTGAGAGGACACCCCCCACGAGTTTGGATAACTGCCCTATCGCACTCCACACTTCCTCCACTTTTCAATTCTCCCACCTCGAGCAAGTCTCCGCAGACTGTTGTCGCTCCACTGCTTACCAGCCTTTTACAGCTTCTCTTTCTCAATCAGCTGTGTCCATCCTTCGTTCCGAACCAGGAGCAGTCCCCGCAAACTACGACGAACGGAGCACGAACCTCCAGATCGGGAGCCTTAACGCACGCAGCGCGAATCGCCGACCATCGTCGCAGAACGCGAACATATCCGTGCTGTTTTCCGAGATCACAATCTCCGCAATGGCCGCCGCTCCCTGCGAAGACGACACAATTCTCCTGCTTCTACCAGACGGCGGCGTGCGCATGTTCTCCGCCGCGCGACCCGGCGACCCGCCCCTCCTCGTCTCCGACGTTCTCGCGGAGTTCCCCAATTGCCGCGTCTGCCGGCTCGACTCCCCCTCCTCCTCCCCGGGACGCTCCCCCTGCCTTTCCCCACACGCCGCGCTCCGAGTCGGCACCACGTACTTCCTCGTCGAACCTATAATGTCTCACAAGGTTGACCCTGGGTATTGCGGCTTCGACCCCGTTACAATGGAACCCGTTAAAAGTATGAAGGGCTCTGGAGCAGAGCCTTTTTGTCGGCCGAAGAGCGCAGGCGCCGGCGGCGAGGCGGGGCAGTTTCCGGACTTCATGGAGACAGCGGGCGGTTATTTCCCCTCCGGCGCACAACCCGGCGCACAACCCGGCCAGTACTATTCCCACTCCAGAAACACGAGCCTCAGCAGCAGTGGAACCAGCAACAGCAGCAGTAGTGGCGGGTTCAGCGTGTGCGGCAGCGACACGAGCTCCGGCTCCCGGCGGTTGACGCGCGGACTCACGTCACCCGCCGCCATGGGCTCCGCCCCCGCGCACTGCTCGCAGAGCTTCCGCGCGCCGCAAATGCCGTATGACGCGCCGGAGCTGCTCGACATTTCCGCCGTCGCCGCGCGAGCCGCCGCCGCATACGGCGGAAGCGCCTCCCCCGTGCCGGGTATGGCTCAGACGGGCCCTTTTATGTGCCGCACCGCGTCCTGGTCCGCCGCTTCCGCTCCCGGATGGGCCGACGCGTACGGAGCCGCGTCTAGTTACGAAACCAGCGGGCACGATGCTTCCCCCTCGCGATCATCCCTAGATCTGGATTCGCCGCCGCAAACGCGTTCGCGCCACGTGTCAGCGGAAGACGCGGCGCTTGACTTTATCAAGCAGCACAACGCGACAACGTCCTCCGCGAGTAGGCGGTATCAGCGCGCGCCGCTGCCCCCGCGGTGTTCCGCGCAGCAGCAATCCCCGCGGGAGCAGCAAACAGCGGCAGATGTGCTGGCCGCAGGTGCTTCTGGTCGTCTACGGGTGCAGCGGAGCAGCACTACCCGCAATAAGATCGTTTCGCTTGAAGATATTGTTTACGGACGGGTAACCTCGTGAGGCACACACGTACATCCAGTTTTGTTCAACCTGACCATCCTACTACGGCAGGAGTGTGGAGCAATTTCCCTCCACAGGAGGGTTTTTCCACCCAGCTTTCAATAAGCTGCCTCCTTTTAGGTTGGTGTAAATGTGTCGGTTGTGACCATTTTGTGTATATGTTTTCCCAAGGATTTAGCACACCAAAGGGAGTGCTGCTCACCTTGGTTATGAGTTGTGTTTTGTACCGAATTGGCAGCCAATGTTGCCCCATCCTACCTACTATATTGGTTGAAACGTGCACTGTACACACACTACATTTTATTTTGAAGCTACAATAGTGCCAAAGTCTCAATGCCAACATAGCACACAGCTAGCTTCAACTCAGCGTCTGAACAACCCTTGTTTCATGCGGGAGAGCAGGAATGGCGCCTCTAACCTTGGTGGTGATGGCTCTACATTCTCAAACAGCAGCGCTTCCATCAGCTTAGCATCATGTAGCCTCAATCAACCCAGCATTTGAGCCACCCTCATTTCATCCGGGAGAGCGGGAATGGCGCCTCTAACCGTGGTGGTGATGGCTCCACACGCATTGGCAAACAGCAGCGCTTCCTTCAGCTTAGCCTCATCTGCAAGCAGCGAATCCAATGCAGCAAACCCACTGCTGCTTCCTCCCGCTAGCTTGCGGAGAAATCCTGCAACAAAGGCGTCACCAGCGCCAGTGGTGTCAATAGCAGCAACACTGAACCCATCCACTCTCCCCTGATACTGTTCTGTGTAGTATCTGCACCCCTTCTCCCCCTCAGTTACCAGCAATAGCCGAAGCTTCCCCTCCCCTTTACCGTCGCCGCTGCTGCTGGTTTTGTGACTGAGGTTGAACAGAGACCGTGCCACGTCATCGCTGTAAGGGTCGCCGCCATTGGTCAGAAACGCCACCTCCTCGTCGCTCACTTTAATGATGTGAGCGCGGTTCCAAATGCTCAAGATGCCATCTCGCGCCGCTTCTTGGGACGGCCAGAGGGGAATCCGGAGATTAGGGTCGTAAGAGAGAACAGTGTTGCTGCTGGTTTCCACAGCATCTAGCAAAGCCAGATGCGCGGATTTGCACGGATCTGTGATTAAACTGATGGATCCGTAGTGTAACACAGATGCGCTTGTAGCGAGGGGGAGATCGAGCTCCTCTGGCTGTAGCAGCATGTCCGCGCTAGGGTTCCTGTAGAACATGAATTCCCTCTCGCCGTCGGATCTGAGTGTGACAAAAGCGAGGGCTGTGCGCGCTCCCGCGTCGAATCTGAGCGCTGACGTGTCAACGCCGTTCGTTTTAAGAATCCCGCCCAGCATGTGTCCAAATTCGTCCTCCCCAACCTTCCCCATGAACGCCGCGCGTCCACCGAGCCGCGCAATTCCGACCGCCACGTTGGCAGGCGCACCGCCCGGAGCTTTCATGAACGCAGGCGCTTCGGCGAGAGATACGCCGTTGACGGTGGGGACGAAATCGATGAGCATTTCGCCGAAGCACACGACGAGCCCGGAAGAAGAATCACCGGAACCAGCGGTATCAGTTCCACTTGCACCGGCCATAGCTTGATGATTGGATGATGCCACAACACGGAAGGTAGAAAGGTTGCGGTTTCGTCGGAGAGGATTTCTTGGAACGGATTTCGTGATTGCGGATCGAGCGAGAGGAAGACGAAACCCGGAAAAGGTGGATTTGAGCTGGTGAGAAACACAGCTGCTAGAAACGGAGAGAGACGGAACGGTCTGGCGACGCTGCTCGAGAGTCTCGGTACAAGCAGAGCGTGCTGTCAGCACAGCAGAGACGGCGTTGGGAGAGGAGAGCATAAGCGTCGACGTGGGGAGCATGGCGGAAGTCACGGAGAGAGGATTCGGAACAGGGTTGCTTGCTATCTTGGCTGGCTGGCAGAAAAGAGAACAAATCTGTGAAGCTCGAAATGTCAAATTCACATTTCTCCTCCCTCGTAGAAATAATGGTTTGGCTTGTCCCTGAATTCCCACGGCACAGACACATGTAAATCGGTAAAAAACGTTTGGCTCAGTTGTTTCTCGTTTCCTAGCGGTGCGCGCGCTTCTGCTACGGTACGTATCGTCTTGTTTGCAAAACCTTGCACTGGCGTGACCTTCCATAGACAAGTCGCGACCGACGAGTAAGATAAGAGAGCGGCATGAAGGAATCAATCAAGTAGAGACAAAGTTCCACTAACGAGGGACGGAGTGGACGGAAGAATTGATGGTAATCTGGTCGGTGTTCTTGACGTGAATATAGAAGTCTAGAGCAAAACAGTCCATATAAAAGTTCAATCATCCACACACTTGCAATAGCACACCCCTACCCTGCCATCTCCATCCATATCCAACCAGCCTTCCATCAGTAGAGAAGTGATTTGAGCAGAGAACGAGGAGGCATCTGCGTGGCAGTGAGGATTGAATGGTGCCAGCTGCAGCAGAGGAGGATCGAGCATGAGCCAGCCATTGAATTGGTTTGTGGCCATGCTGTCATAAAACGCTCTGCTGTGCTGATGCCACTGACTCCCCACAAACCACGCATAAGCCTCCTGCATTCACCCATCACTAGGAACACGACGCTTCCCACCAACCAAGCATTCCTCAGACCCCTAGAAAATTGCTACTACTGGTATCACCTTTAAAGCTGCCACTACCTCTTTCCCCTGCTGCTGCAGGAATATCATAATGTGAAATTACTATTGGTTACCATAGTATGTGGTTACTGCTGCATGTGGTTACCCCGCATGTGCTCGCCCACCAATGAGATGACTTCATTCACCTGTGGCATGCGGCCCTCTGCCAGCTTGGAGAAGAGCTGCACCAATCAAATTGCAGGAACGACGTGGGGGGGAGGCATCCATGTGAACATGAAGAACAAGTAGATGGGAGGAGGGAAGACGAGCTGACTTTTGAGTTGACTCAAAAATAGATGGGAGGGAAGACATGAGCGTAGGCATTTGGGAAATAAGGAGGAGAGATGGGAGGAGGGAAGATGTGGCGGAGGCATTTGGGGAACGAGGAGGAGAAATAGATGGGAGGAGGGAAGACGTGTAGGGAGGCGTCATGACAACTCAAGCCATCCCATGACAATCCATGCCATCCCATGACAACCCAAGCCACCCCACTGCCACCAATGCTCACCTTGCGGCCGTCCAGTACGAGCTCGAAAGCACCCGTGCTGGCTAAACGACCCGTGCATCACAGTGGGATGTGGTGGTGATAGGGGGACTCCAATTTGACATGTCACACTGCCACCCACGCCCACCACCGACCATACCCAACCCAACCCAACCCAACCCAACCCAACCCAACCCAACCCAACCCAACCCAACCCAGCCCAACCCAGCCCAGCCCAACCAAACCCAGCCCAACCAAACCCAGCCCAACCAAACCCAGCCCAACCAAACCAAGAGCCACCCATTGCCACCAATGCTCACCGTGCGGCCGTCCAGGACGAGCTCAAACGCGCCAGTGCTGGCGAGCGACCCGTGAATCACGTTGCCCATGATCCACACGGTCGCTGCCGAGCCTAGCCGGTTGGTTCGGATCTGCTCGTACCTGTGGGTTGGGGAAAGCCACAGGTTAAAATCGATAAGGGAAGTGGTGTAGGGGTGGAGACAGGATGAGGGGAGGAATATGGGAGGGAGAGTGCCGCAAATCAGTTGAGGGAGGGTGGGCAGGGGGGAAATCAGGGGAGATGGGGTGGGTGGGGGAGAGGGGAAGAGATGGTGGGAGAAGGGAGAAAAACAATGGAGACGAAACGATGGAAGGATATCTACCCGCCCTGCACAAACGCATTCAGCAAACGGAAAACCAACCGTGAAGCGACAACGTATTTTCCCCAAACGGAGCTCACGATTGGGGAAATCAGCAACAGGGTGGGGAGATTGAAAATAACTCCCCCAACTGGCGGGAGGCCGACGACAGGCAGCAGCGAGTCCCCCGCGATGATTACGGCGATCACCGCCATCTGCGCCGCCAGCTGCGCTCAGCGTTTAGAATTCCTGATCAAGATACGCACCACTGCGGGAAGGGCGGGGGGAGGCCGACGGCGGGCAGCAGCGAGTCTCCCGCGAAAATCACGGCCATCGCCGCCATCTGCGCCGCGGAGAGCAGCTTCGAGAGCACCTGACAGTACGCGGGGGGCGGGTGGTTGCCGAGGCTGACCTCCAGGTCCGGGTACCGATCCGAAAGGATCTGCCGAACCTGCTGCGCCGCCCCCCTGGGAAGACGGGAAGGAGCAGGACGGGCGGGCAGAACAAAAAGGACAAGCTCATAGGGCTCGGCGGAGTCGTAATTCGTTTCAATGATAGTACACGGCGAGTGATAGGGACTCCGTTTCAAAGAAGAGGGGTAGTAAGAAAGCCACGTGTAAAATGTTTAGTTTTGAGACGTCTCAAAAGTAATTCGTTTCAAGGATAGTACAAGGCGAGTAATAGGGAACGAAGAGGGGTAGTAGTAAGAAAGCTACGTGACGAGCAATATGGAAAGAGGAGCGAAAGGAGCCGAGCGAAACGGTGGACTAGCGAGAGGGAAAGCGAGAAAGACTTAGACAAGCGCCAGAGTAGGGTTACTAGTACCTGTAGGATCAGGAGGTGCAAAAGGAGATTAAGAGATTGTGCGCATGGTTGTGACTAGGAGTGGCCGACGCCGACGCGAACATCGCGCCGCCGCCAGTAGCGGATGCTGGAACAGGGTTCGCGGCTAACCCGGCGCCAGACGCGGCGACAGGTGCGGCGGTGGTGGCGGACTCGGGGCCGGATTGCGCCTGCGAAGCGGCAGGCGAGGCGGTGAAGGGACGGATGACGTCACCGGAGAGGGAGAGCGCGACGAGCAGCACGGCTACGAGAAGCGGGAACTGCCGCTGCCAATCCATGGCGGTGGGAGCATAACGAGGACACGGCTTGGATGCTTTCCTGTGTCAGTTACGCGGGCTGGTAAAATTAGGTTGAATAGAGTAATATGTGCTCATGCCGGAGTGGTTAACGGGACAGACTAGAAATCTGTTGGGCTCTGCCCGTGCCGGTTCGAGTCCTGCTGAGCACGCTTTGTTTTTGGTTGTGTAGAGAGGGAATTTTGTTGTACCATCACCCACCAGAGCAGCATGGAAACCCTCTGACTCCAGCCTGCTCTAGAATGTGCCTTCTCTGAGACCGAGTGCTGGGCCAGGCCAGCCTTGAACCAGCTCAGGTTGTCTGCACCTCAAAACAGCACACTAACCAAGGCCAATTATTGTGATTAAGAGTGAAGAGACATGCCATATTTTGTGGAAGTGTAAGGTGTGTTGAAAGCCAACAGTTGGGTTGAGGGAAGTTATGTGACCAAAGGGTTTGTTCACCAACAGAACTTCACATGGAGGGCAGGCATGCTGGCATGCTGGCATGCTACGACAGGTGGGTGAGAGTGCTGACGAGCGCCACCACCGCCTCCACATCGGACTGGATCGACGGCTCCCTGCCTGCCACTGCGAGATGAGAGAGTGGAGAGTCAGGGGGAAGAGTCAGGAGTAAAGACGCATTCGACAAGCTTGCATGCTACGACAGGTGGGTGAGAGTGCTGACTAGTGCCACCACCGCCTCCACATCCGACTGGATCGATGGCTCCCTGCCTGCCGCTGCCAGTGGAGATAGTGGATAGACAGGGGGAAGAGTCAGAGTCAGGAGTAAAGACGCATTCGACAAGCTTGCACGCTATGACAGGTGGGTGAGAGTGCTGACTAGTGCCACCACCGCCTCCACATCCGACTGGATCAACGGTTCCCTTCCTGCCGCTGTGAGATGAGTGAGTTAGAAGACATGGGCAAGTGTCAGGGAGACGAGACGCATTTGACAGACGTGAGAGTGCTGACGAGCGCCACCACCTCCTCCACATCCGACTGGATCGATGGCTCCCTGCCTGCCGCTGCCAGTGGAGAGAATCAATTCAACGCACAGAGGAAGTGTCAGGAGAAGAGATGAGGCTGACAGTCGTAGATTCATGGAGGGCAGGCATGCTGGCATGCTGCGACAGGTGGGTGAGTCTGCTGACTAGTGCAACCACCGCCTCCACATCCGACTGGATCAATGGCTCCCTGCCTGCCGCTGCCAGGATGAGAAAGGGACCAGCAGGGAGAGAGTGAAGAGAAGGACGTGCTTAGGAGGCTTCTATTCTATCACATCACTCTACAACCCTCCCCTTCTGGTACTGCCTCGTCTGTCTCTCATCTTGCACTATAAGCTGCACGGCAGCATCGAAATCATCAAGGCGAAGGGCAGAAGGAAGCATGGTGGGACCCACTAGCCGCACCAACGCCACCTCCACTGCTAGTGCCCTCACCAGCACTCCCAGAAGCGAGAACTGAGTTGCCTCAACCACCAACTCCTGCCACTCCCGCGCCCCTCCACTCACCTTGCACTATAAGTTGCACGGCAGCGTCGAAATCATCAAGCCTGAGAGCAGAGGGAAGCATGGTGGGACCCACTAGCCGCATCAACGCCACCTCCACTGCTAGTGCCCGCACCAGCACTCCCAGAAGTGACTCGCCTCAAGCCTCAACTCGTTGTATTATAAGCCCATGTGCATGTCAACGCACCTTGCACCAAGATATCATCCATTTCCAGCGCCCTCACCAGCACCCCCAGAAGTGACTAGTGCCTCACCTCATGCCTCCCTGTCTGCCCCTCACCTTGCACTATGAGTTGCACGGCAGCATCAAAGTCATCGAGCCTCAGAGCAGAGGGCAGCATGGTGGGATCTGCTAGCCGCACCAACGCCACCTCCACTGCTAGCGCCCTCACCAGCACCCCCAGAAGCAGACGACACACCGCCAGGCGGGCGGGCGGCAGGGAGGAGGACGAGAGAGACGAGGAGGAGGGGGAGGAGGAGGAGGGGAATGAGGGGGAGGAGCGGGCGGGTGGGGAGGAGAGGCTGGGGTTTCCAAAGAGAGTGGTGGGGCGGAGAGGAGAGGAGGGGTTGAAGGTGGGTGGGTTGGTGGGGGGTTGGCTTGGGGTGGTGGATGAGGAGGGGTGGTTGGTTTGGTCTGCAGATGCGAGAATGTCTAGAATGATTGCCACTGCTTGGTCCTGGTAAGTAGGGGTGGGAGGGAGAAAGAGAAAGAAGATGGGAAGAGGGAGGGAGGGAGGTTAAAAAGAGATAGAATTTGAATAGGTGGGTGGCCACTGCTTGGTTCTGGTGAGCGGGAGTGGAAGGGAAGGAGTGGAAGGGAGAGGAAGAGGAGGCGGAATGGTTGAGTGGAGAGCCAGTGGTACCACCGACACAGCTCGCTCACCTTCCAAGCTACACACCAAAGCACCAACTCGAAACTCCCAACAACAAACTGCACTGCAGCAGCATCAAGAGCTCACCTCTAGACCATGTAGCACCTCTGGTGCCGGCAGCACCGGCGCACCTTCCCCCATCACCACCACTGCTGATGCCGCCCCTCCCATTACCCCCGCCATCACCCCTCCCCCTCCTCCCCCAAACCCTCCCATCCACCCCCCCTCTCCTACCTCCCCTCCCCCCACCCCTCTCCTGGACCACTGCTGCATCCCTGCCACGTCAGCACATCCCCCTGCCATGTCAGCTGTCGAGGGAAAATATCTGCGGAGGAGGGAAGTGAGGAAGTGTAGGGAGTGTAGAGCGAGGGAGTACACCTCAATCGCTACAGTATCCGTGTATTCTGAATGCAGACGACGAACGCCGCCCGCTCCTCCCCCTTTCCCGTCTCCTACCCCCAGTCCAGCCTTCCCACCCGCCGCCGAACATCCAGGCTTGGTTTGCTCTGCCGAACCTGCTCCAAACCCAGCCTGTCCCTGCTGCCCCTTCGCACCCCAGAGGCCCAAACCTCCCGCCGTGCCTGTGCTTGTACCAGGCGTGCTTATAAGAGGGGACTGGGGTGTAGCTGGGGAGGTAGAAGCTACCTTAAGCGTTCCAGATTTGATTCCCTCGGGTTGACCCGTAGGGCTCACCCCCTTGCCTGTGAGAGTAGGGGAAGGGGGAAAGAGGGCTGCCGCAGAGGGAGTAGTGCCTGCTGTGGCAGCTGTAGCGGCTGTAGCGGGTGTGCTTGCTGCTGGTGTTGCCAAAGCGAGAGATTGAGCAGCACCTGTGGTTCCAGTGGCTGTGGCTATTCCAGTTCCAATTCCCACTGGAGTCCCATTGGCACCACCAACACCACCAGCACCAGAAGCAATACCTGCACCACCACCAGCAGCAGCACCAGCAGCAGTACCAGCAGCAGCGGCTGAAGCAGCATTAGAGGTTTCTCGGCGCGCAGCAGCAGCGGCGGCGGTGGCTCTAGCCGTGACAGCAAACCAGCCCTTATGGCATCCAACAGAGGCCGACCGTGCATGTGCTGCTGCCTCCTCCCTCCCACCCATGTGACACACTATGCTGCTCGCCCCCCCCACAGGTCTCGCCAACCCCTCCCGAGCGATAAAAGCCAGGAGGAGAGAGCAGGAGGCGGAGAGATCGGACGAGAGGTTGGGGGAGAGGGGAGAGGGCTGGAGAGGGGAGGGGGAGAGGGGGAGAGTGGGGAGGAGTTGCGGGGAGGTTTGGCAGAGGAGGGAGAGAACGCGATTGGTGGATCGGAGGGCTGATAGGCTTGTGATTAGCTGATGGCGCTTTTTGGATTGGTGCCCTCGTAACTGTGTAGATTGTGACTGTAACGAGGGGTGGGGGAAGAGGAGAGAGGAGGCATAGGAGGAGGGGGGTGTGGGAGTTGAGAGGGAGAGGAGAGAGCGCGAGGGGTGGAGGGGAGAGGAGAGGGCGGCTAAGAGGGAAGGGAGCTGGAAAGAGAGAAAGTCAAGGGCTAGTCTTGCAGCAGTGGAAGAGAGAGAGGAGGAGGCGGGGGAGGGGGAGAGTGAGAAAGGAAGACCGGAGGAGGAGGCGAGAGAGAGGGAGTCGGAGAGAGAAGGGGGAGGGAGGAGGGCGCGGAACATGCAGGTGGTGACAGTGAGAGCCAGCGACCAGAGTTCCCAAGCCTCTCGCACTGAAGCACTCTCCTCCTCATGGTCCAAATCATATCTAATATCATATTTGATACTATCTCTGTCATCCTGATCGTTATTTCGTCCCGTGGCATACCCACTCGCGCCCACCCGACCCCATACCCCTGCTCCTCCCGTTCCTCTCCCTGCTACACCCCCTGCTGCTGCCGCTGCTGCTGCCCCTGCTGCTGCTGCCGCCGCTGCTGCTGCAGTGAAATCTGAACCCCCTCTATCAGCATACAGCCCCCCAAAGGCGGCGGAAGCTTCCTGGAAAGGGCCGACGCTGAGGTGCGCATGAGGTGGCAGGCCGTCAGTAATGGTGCTGACGTGGCGCAGGAATCCAACGGCCAGGAGGAGATCTGCACCCTCACGCGTGGATGAGAGGGTAAGACAGAAACTGAGCACAGCCCGCGCAGATGCAGAGCGAGAGAAGCAAGAGGAGCGAGAGGCATGAGAGGAGAGAGAGGAGAGAGAGGAATACGGGGCTGTTTCGTCCCATGCGGTGTTCCCAGTTTCTGCTGTGGCGGCTGCATGTGAGGGTGGTGGGTGGTACCGGAGAGTGGAGGAGAGGAGGGAGGGGAGGGAGAGATGGGCGGATACCATTGGTCGCCATGTGAGGGGGGAGAGGAAGCACCTTAGCGCCATTTCCACCACTGCTAGAGCCTGCATCGGAAGGTTCCTGGAAGCGTCTGCCACGCTGATGGATCCCTGCGCGTCTTCTTGGATGTTCGCGGAAGCTGCTTCGAGGAGCACAGGAAGGTTCTCGGAAAGTACCACTGTGACGTCAGCTGTTTTGTCTTGTAGCAGGGAGACGGTGGCAGTTGTGGCGGAGGAACCTGGTAGCTCGCTCCTCTTCTGTTCTGACGTCAGCATGACGTGGATCAGCTGCAGGACCGATAAGAGGCTGCCAAGTGTCGACACGGTGGGCCAGGGTCCCACGAGTTCTGCCAGCTCAGAGTCCATCAGCTTCCGGGAAGCTTCCATGAGCCTTCTCACAAGGGTCGAGGCAAAAGAGGCAACGGATTCTAAGAAGCCCTGTTGACTTTCTTGACCAGGAAGCTCCCCCAGAATTTCCTGCTTCTGGTGATTAAAAGGTGGAGGAGGCGAGAGGAGGAGAAGAGATAAGCAGCTGGGGAGGGGAGAGGAGGGGAGGAGGGCGAAGAGGGGGGGAGTGGGAGGACAGAGGAGCAAGCAGCGAGGAGCGAGGATGAGAGATCACCGATGGTGCTTTCAAGAAAAGAGGGCTCAACCGCAGTCGACCCATCTGCACCGCACTGCAAAGCCCAGGGATCCTCCGAACCCACCATACTCCCCTGAAACCCATCTGCACCACTCAGTCCTCCCGCGCTGCTGACAGCCAGCACGTCTCCTGCAGCCTTTGCTGCTCCCAGCAACCCTCCTGCCTGCCACAGGAACCCATCTGCTACCAAACACGCCTCTGCTGCTGCTGCCACCAGGGCAAGAGGCGGCGATTTTCCACTAGCAGAACCACCACTGCTGCCACTGCCACTGCCACCAGCACCAGCACCAGCACCGCCACTGCCGCTGCTGCTGCTGCTGTGGCTGCCCCAGAAGCGGAGACCAGCAGAGGCAGTGAGGCTGCGTGGGAAGAATGCAGTAGTCATGCTGCAGGCTATGCTCTCTAACCGCTCTACCCTCACTTCTGCTACTCCCTGCCCTTGCCCTGCTTCCCCTCCTGCTGTTCCTCCTGCCGCTGCTCCTCCTGCTGCTGCCCCTCCTCCTGACCCCAACCCTCCTCCCAGCAAGCGACTCACTCCTCCCTCTGCTCCTCCTGCCCCTGCCAGAGCCCGCAGAAGCTTCCCCGCAGCTTCCACCGAGTCCAGGCAACGTTCGGCGATGGAGAGAGAGGAGGAAGAGAGAGAGGAGGGTGTGAGGGAGGAGGTGGAGGAGGCGAGGAGGGAAGTGGAGGAGAGGAGGGAGGAGAGGGAGGAGAGTGAGGAGAGGGAGGTGGGGAGTTGAGAGGAGAGTGAGGAGCAGAGGGCGGAGAGGAGAACGGGTTTCCAGTCAGAGGGGTGGGGATGGTGGTGGTGAGGGGAGAAGTGATTTGAAGAGAGTTGATTTGGGTGAGAGGTGAGTTGATGGTGTAGCTGCTGCAGGAGCGGGTGTGAAAAGAACTGCACGGAGAGATGGGGGGGGGGAGGGAATGAGACGGGGCGAGGGAAGAGTGAGAGGTGAGCTGCTGCAGGAGTGGGTGTGAAAAGAACTGCACACATGAGTGGGGAAGGAAAGGGAGGAGGGTGGAAAAGGAGTTGAGGCAAGTGGAACGGGAGCCATGAGAGTGAGAGGGAAGGGACGAAAGCAAATAGTATACACAATAAAGGAAAAGAGAAGAGCTCAGAGCGTGGTTTGCATGACATGGTGTGTAAGGCATGGTGAGTATGGAAGTCGATTTTTGAGTCGACTCAAAAATCGACTCACTACACGCGGATTATATGTGGAGAGGTTGTTTGTTGCATGGCAAATTGGTTGTAACCTTAACAGGTTACTGGTACGCGCGCGACTTCCACAGTTGCTGCCTGGCGAAGATGCGAATTCGAATTTCAACGAAGACGCCCCAAGGATTGAAGACGTGGCCACCTGAGAAGTTTTCGAGGGTGACATGTATTGGTCCCCGTATTTCGGGCTGACCTGGTGTAGATAGCCTAGAGATCAGTTTTTCTGAGGCTTCGTTTCTTCTTGAAGCGTAGCTTAGCTCTGCTTTTTTCATTAGCACTGATGAAGGCCTGCTAGGGTCGCCCCTTAACGGCCGAAACATGTTTGTTTTACTCTACTGCTGAAGTTCTTGAGCTCGGATTGTTGAGATCTAAGTAATACAGGAGGATTTTTTACTGTCTATCCTTTGCTTTAAGCCTGACTAAGTTTGCAGCTCGCTGAGAATTATGTCAGAAGACCAGTTGGCACTTACGCTTGACTCAGACGACGCCGAACTTAACGAGGGCAGTTCTGCTATTGTGATCCACGAGGCAGTTGTTCCCAAGACTTACGCGGGGTATCGCACGAACAAGCGACAACGCCGTCGCGAACTTGAAGGAGCAAATCGTGCTGCACCAACTCGCAGACCGACATCGCATAACGAGCAAACAAATTCACCTCCCGCCATGGAGACGAATCCCGCTTCGAACGCTGCTCCTGAGATGGCACCTGCTGTTGCCTCTACGAGCGCCAACCCGGCTGTTCCTGAGCAGTTTCACATTCCTGAGCGTTTTAAAGGCTGGACTGCGATGGCGGTCAAGGGTTTTCGGGCGGATTTCAAATCACTCTTGAAGGCGAAGTCCAAGCTTCAGAAGATGAAGACGCTTGATGAGCAGGGTGTGATTCTTCATAGCATTCGCACCAAAGCAGTTGAGTTCGAGACGAAATACCCTGCTGTTCGGGAGAAGTCTGCAGCTTCGGTTGCTGCTGTTCATCTGGAGAATCAAAAGCGTATCCAAAAGGACTTTATCGCTTCGAAGGAGATGGAGGTTGAGGAGATTTTGGCGGCTTCTAACCTGCACGTGACGACTCTGGCGACAAAGCTTGAGGACTACCTGAAAAGTCTCTCGGAGAACCCTGACCTGGCGGTATCTGATGCTACCAGGGAGAAGTACAGGAAGATTAAAGGGGCCTGCATCGAGAAGGCGCAGTCCGACATAGTCATCGCTAAGGATGAGATCATCATCCAAGAGTTGGAACGGCAGAAAAAACGTGAAGCTGAGGATTTGAAGAAAGCTGCCGCGGCTGAGGAGATCGACAGAATGGATTTGGATCCGACGGTCGACGCAATCGTTCAGAAGCACGTAAAGAAGGTCGAAGAACGGCTTCGCAAGGAGTTTGCGGCGAAGCTGGACAAAGAGCTATCTGCGAAGTTTCAGAAGATTGCGTTGGAGAAGAAGGTCTCTCCGTCGACCACCGCCGCCGATTCTAAGCCCCAGAACAACAAGGCGAAGAAGAAGCGGGGGAAAAAGAAGAAATCTGACGCTCCTACTGACGGCAAGGAGAAGGGCAAAGCAGCACCGAAGCAGGCCTGGGTTCCAAAAAACGGAGGCGGCGGCCCCGCAAAAGGGCCGCCAAAGAAGAAGTAACGGCGCGGGATCTCGCGCTTCGTTGGTTCGGCCGCTTGACTTCACGCCAAGCCATGTCGCGGGTCCGAAACAACGGGGTGCATAACCTGAGTGCTAAGGTTTTAACGATCGATGAGCGACGAGCACTCGGGATGGGACTGAAATTCGTGCCAACGCCTACCAGGAGCCCTTCCATCGAAGCAGATCTCGATCAACTGCATCGACGGATTTCTCTGCATTTTTTCTTCAAGGATAAAGGGGATTCATCTGAGATGTCACGCTTTCGTGTGCGCAACCCAGATTGGAAACCCGATCGGGAAGTTGTCTCGGAGTCGGTGTTCAGGGAGGCCCACAACGACCTCTCTTACCTTCTGAAAGCGACGACGCCATGGCGGGGTTTCAACATCTCGTCAGGAATTCGTAAGGCGTTACGCTCCCTCGCCGCCGACCGCAGCATCGTTATCAAACCTGCAGACAAAAACGTTGGCGTTACTATCCTCGATCGGCAGCACTACATCGACTTGTGTATGGAACAACTCGGGGATGCGGAAGTGTACCGGCCGATTGAACGCGATCCGACGCCACGGGTTCTGCAGCAGCTGCGGGAGTTGAAGGTGACGTGGGGACCGGCTTTTCCAGACAGTCTCTGGAAATATTTCTTCAAGGAACCACCCGGGGGATGGCGGCCAGCTGCGTTCTACGCCTTGCCTAAGCTTCACAAGAAAGTACCTGTGGGGCGACCGATCGCTGCCTCACACTCATGGGTCACGACTAATGTGAGCAAGTGGCTTGACGCTGAACTTCGCCCGCTGGTTTTGAATCGTCCTACGTACCTCCGGGATTCTCTCTCTTTGCTGACAACGCTCGAACGCACCACGTTTCCGACGACGGTACTTCTAGCGACGTATGACGTAGCCGCTCTCTACCCCAGCATTTCGATCGAACGCGGCCTTGATGCGGTCAGCTGTTTTCTGATGAGGGAGAAACCGTTACTCACCCCACCTCTCATGGCCCTTCTGGGTTGGGTCATGAGGAACTCTTTTGTCGAGTTCGGCGGCCGGATCTTTCACCAACTACGAGGCACCGCCATGGGTACACCTGTAGCAGTTAGCTTCGCGATCCTGTTCATGAGCCGCCTGGATGAGTTACTTAAGGGGAAGTGGACCGGAACGTTACCTCTTTACCATGTACGCTACATCGACGACGGTCTAATCGTGTGGCCGGGGACGCGGGCAGATTTGGAAGCCTACCTGCGCACCTTCAATGAGCTTGATCCGAACATTCGGATCACATGGTCTGTTTCGGATTGCTCCATCGATTTTCTGGACGTGGTTCTTTTCAAGGGACCACGGTTTAAGGAGCAGGGTACTCTGGATTTCGGCACGTTTCAGAAGCCGATGAACAAGTATCTCTATCTTCCCTTTGCTTCCTTCCACCCACGGCATTGCAAGGAATCTTTCATTCGCGCAGAATTGAAGCGGTACCTGCTCCGCTCTACATCAGCTGCGACTTTCCTCGCAACGAAGAAGGCTTTCTTCGGCCGGCTTCGTGACCGTGGTTACCCACCTGCCTTTTTGCACCCAATCTTCCAAGGCGTCACTTTCGCTCACCGTTCGTCACTCCTCGCCACTACCATCGCTAACCATGCGCTCCGGCAACAACTCTCTCTCCCATCCCGTGGACCCCTAGTTTTGAAGACACAGTACACTTCGGTGTCTGCTCGTCTCGGGCTAGGGGTCCTTTTGAGTCGACTCAAAAATCGACTCACTACACGCGGATTATATGTGGAGAGGTTGTTTGTTGCATGGCAAATTGGTTGTAACCTTAACAGGTTACTGGTACGCGCGCGACTTCCACAGTTGCTGCCTGGCGAAGATGCGAATTCGAATTTCAACGAAGACGCCCCAAGGATTGAAGACGTGGCCACCTGAGAAGTTTTCGAGGGTGACATGTATTGGTCCCCGTATTTCGGGCTGACCTGGTGTAGATAGCCTAGAGATCAGTTTTTCTGAGGCTTCGTTTCTTCTTGAAGCGTAGCTTAGCTCTGCTTTTTTCATTAGCACCGATGAAGGCCTGCTAGGGTCGCCCCTTAACGGCCGAAACATGTTTGTTTTACTCTACTGCTGAAGTTCTTGAGCTCGGATTGTTGAGATCTAAGTAATACAGGAGGATTTTTTACTGTCTATCCTTTGCTTTAAGCCTGACTAAGTTTGCAGCTCGCTGAGAATTATGTCAGAAGAATAAAGGAAAAGAGAAGAGCTCAGAGCGTGGTTTGCATGACATGGTGTGTAAGGCATGGTGAGTATGGCATGGTGAGTAAGGCATGGTGAGTATGGAAAGGAGGAAGGCAAGAAGGAAGGCAAGAAGGAAGGTACCTGGAAGGAGACGGATTTCGATCTGCTCTAGCAGTCGCAGGCTCATCCCCTCCACGTCACCAACAGCCACCCGCCACATCAGCACGGCCGCCAGCAGCTTGCATGCCAGCTGGCGCAACGGAGGAGAGGAGGCAGCGGAGGACGGAGCAGGGAGGGGTTGAAAATAACTCTCAAAAGCACCATGAATTCTCCCAAAGACACCACGCAGTTTCTCAGAAACACCCTGCTACAGCGTTGCTCACCTGGCCGCAGCTCCAAGCCTGCCACACGTCGCCCCACAGCCTCTCTGCTCCATCCACACAGAGAGTCTTTGAGAAATCTAGTTTTGAGGCGCCTCAAAACTAGTTTAGTTTTGAGGCGCCTCAAAACCCCACAGCCTCTCTGCTCCGTCCAGACAGAGAGTTTTTGAGAAATCTACGACACACCATGCAAATTTGTGGAGCCACCCTGCCAAGTATAAAAAAAACTGCTGCTTACCTTACGGAAACACACTGCTGCGGGACCCCTCTGCTACAGGTGCTCACCTGTCCGCCACTCCAAGCCTGCCACATGTCGCCCCACAGCCGCCCCCCTCCCTGCACCACCCCCACCAGTTCTCCCACCAACCCCACCCCCTCTCTTCCCTTCCTCCCTCCTCCCCTCGCCTCTAACAGCAACATCCGTGCCCCTGTTGCTGCTGCTGTTGCACCTCCGGCTGAGAATTTTCCAGGAAGCTTCTTCTCGAGGAACAGGTCGAGGGAGACGAGGCGCAGGGAGGCGGCGTGGCAGCGCCAGCGCCAGCCAGCTCGCGCCAGCTCAGCGGGGGCGTATTCCACGTCAGCGGACGCCGAGTGGGTGCCGGGGGGAGGAGAGAGTGAGGAGAGCGAGGGGGGGGAGGGGAGTGAGGAGGAGGAGGAGGGGGGAGAGGGGGAGGAGTGGAGGATGGAGGAGAGGGAGGACCAGAGGGAGGGGGTGGAGCGGAGGTGGAGGAGGAGAGGGAGGAGAGGAGGGGAGGAGGAGCGCCAGATGGAGCAGAGGAGGCGCAGCAGCAGGCAGAGCTGCATGGGATGGCTGGAACAGGGGGGGATCAGAGGAAAAAAAGAGAGGAGAAAAACAATGAGTTGGGAGAAGGAGGTGGACGAAGGGAAGTTCATTTTCGAGTCATCTCACGAGTTACAGGAATGCAGGAGGAGATGACTGACGACCTCCATCTCGTAGCAGAGGTGAGGTGGGTATCAAAAGAGAGAGAGTCCTTTCTTTAGGCGACTCAAAGGAGGAAAAGCGATACTGGTGAGGAATTCGGATGCGGAGAGGAGTGGACGAGAGAAACAGAACAGGAATGCAAGGGGGTGCAAGTGTGGGGATTGAGGGTGGGTGGGGGGGGGGGGGGGGGGGGTTTGTAAGAAGGGTAGGGAAGAATTCACAGGCATATGGGAGAAAGGGCCTGCAGCCATCAGAGCAATGATTCTATCCATGCTGGCTGTGGCCCGAGGTGTCAAACACGAGATGCGAGATAGGCAAAGAGACAATACGGGAGGGCAAGACTCACGGGAGGGCAAGACTCACGGGAGGGCAAGACTCACGCGGTCATGAGGGAAGGGCCTGCAGACAGCAGAGCGAGGATTTTGTCCATGTTGGCCACAGCCCGAGGTGTCAGGTTCTTCTCCTTCTTTGCGCTGCTAGTTCCACTAACTGCTGCTGTTGCTGCTTGTTTATCGGTGCTGGTGTTGTTGTTGTCGGTGCCATTGGTGGCACTGCTGCTGGAAGAGTGGAGGCTGGGATGCTCGGCCAGAAGGAGCTGGTGGAGAAACTCAGGCTGCACAAAGGAGGTGTGTGGGGACGAGGAGAGTGGTTGAGAAAGGTTGAGAAAGGTGAGAGTTGGTGAAAGCAGGTGCTAGATAGGTAAAGTGCAGAAGGGACAGCACAGCAAGTGAAAGATTTGGAGAGGCGCTTATGTTAGAAAGTGCATTGTGCATTGAGCATTGCGGCGCCTCAAAAGAGTCTCAATAATTAGAGAGGTGCTTACTTGTGAGTGTGCAGCGTGAGTGAGCAGTTGAAGCAAGGGAACGAAGAAGCCAGATGAGGGAGTGGATGAGGGTGAGGAGGAGGATGAGGGTGCTGATTTTGACGGTGCTGATGCACTGATGCGGGCTGATTCAACGGCCAGGATGCGATCCACAGCGATCTGAAGGCTGTGGAGCTGCGTGGGGTGGGAAGGTGGGGCGGGGGGAAGGTGGGCGGGGGAAAGGTGGGCGGGGGAAAGGTGGGCGGGGGAAAGGTGGGCGGGGGAAAGGTGGGCGGGGGAAAGGTGGGCGGGGGAAAGGTTGCGAAGCAAGGGGAAAGGCGGAGGCGGGCAGGGAGAGGGGGAAATGTGGGTGGTAAAGAGGAAGAAGGGTCATAGAGGGGGGGTTGCAAGGAGGGGTGTGGTGGGGGGTGGGAAGGGGTGGGAAGGGGTGCGGTTGGATGGGGAAGTTGAGAGAGATAAAAGCAGGGATGTGGGGGCATCGTCAGAAGGCGAGATTCCATGGGGATGAGTTCAGCAGAAAGGGACAGGAGTGGAAAGGAGATGCAGAAGAGACAAGCAGGAGGAGAGGGAACGAGCCACGGTTGACGAACGGTAAATAAAAACATAATGAATTGTGTTAGAATCAAAACACGTACAGAGTGCACAGCAGAACCAATATATATATTTATATACCAGGTTACGTTACCATCCAACTGAATCCGAAGCCCCTAGGATGAGCTCACAATGGGTTTGGCAGCAGGTTGGGAGAAGAAGGAAGAGAGGACGAGGAGGTGTGGTCTGATGCGAGCTGTGATGGTGCAGAGGGTGTGCAGGAAGGTGAGCGAGGCACGGCGCAGAGCCTGCAAGGGAGGGGCGGAGAGTGGAGAGTGAGGAGGCACAGCACACAGAATGGAAAGGAGGTGTGGTCTGATGCGAGCGGCGATGGTGCAGAGCGTGTGCAGGAAGGTGAGCGAGGCACGGCGCAGAGCCTGCAAGGGAGGGAGTGGAGGGAGAAGATGGGTGAAAGAAACCGCTCACCAGTGTCACTGAGCGTTTATTGCTCGTGACACAACCAACACTCGCTTGCAGATGAAAATGCAAAGACAGCGCAAAATCCTGCAAACCTGCAAAATCCGCACACCTGTGACTGGCCGAGGCTTGTCAGTGCAGCAAGCGCCGTCACCAGCGGAACTGAATCAAGTCCATGGTTGCCCCTGCTCCCTCTGTTTTGAGACGTCTCAAATCACTGTGCAGACTCAATTTAGCGCACCTGTGACTGGCCGAGGCTTGCCAGTGCAGCAAGCGCCGTCACCAGCGGAACTGAATCAAGCCCCATGGTTGCCCCTGCTCCCTCTCCTCCTCCTCCTCCTCCTGCTGCTGCTCTTGCTAAGGCAGCGTCTGCTGCAGCTCCTGCAGAGTCTAGCGCTGGTGCTGACGGGGTGAGCGGCATGAGATGCGAGGGGAGGCGAGCGGAGGAGGAGAGGAGAAGCGACTCCAAAGGGGAGAGGGGCTGCAGGGGGGGAGAGAGACAGTGAGGTGAGGGGAAACACACAGAGAGGGGGGGAGAGGAGCAAAACGGGACAGGGCTGGTATATATGAGAGGGGAGAAGTGCGGAAGAAGAAAGTTGGAGTGAGCTTAAGGGGGAAAGGGGCTGCAAGGCGTGCGAGAGAGGGGAGGGAAGGAGAGAGACGCAACAGAGTGAGGATAGGTATGAAGACAGTGCGGGTGAAATTGGTCGCACAGTGGACAAGAGGAAGAGTAGGAGGAGGGGGAGTAAAGGGGATGGGACTGGGGCGAGACGCTGTAATGGAAGAGGCGTTTGGGATTTCTCAACTACTGCAGAGGAAAATTGCAGGACAGAGGGTGATTGGGGCTGGCTCCACTCACAGCATCAGCAACAGCGGAACAGAAGGGCTTGAGGCGAATGCAGAGGGTGAGCAGATCAAGCCCATTATGCAGCGCCGACTGCTCTGAACCTGCCACTGAGTCCCCACCCGGACAGGCGTCGCTCCCCTGAGAGTCACCCCCCTGAGTGCCACCCCCCTGAGAGCCCCTCGCTGGCAGCACGAGCAGGGCGGACTGCAGTGGCGCCAGCAGAGCGGCAGATATGCGTGCATCGGTGAGCAACAGGTGGAGCAGCTTGGACGCAAGAGCAGAGGCTGAGGAGGGAGACGAGGGTGGGGCATGTGGGGCTGGTGTGAAAGGTGAGGAGGAGGAGGAGGAGTAGGGGTTTCCTGTTTCACTGCTCATCCCACTGCTGCTACTGCCGCCACCACCACTGCCACTGCTGTTGCTCCACATTCCGGAGCCGACTCTGCTCCTCTTATACGCTCCTGCCTCCTGCCACTCCTCCCGCAGCATCTGCTCCCCTCTCTCCTCCATATCATCCCTTTCCTCCCGCTCCTCCTCCTCTTCCCAGTCGTCCCCTCCTCCCTGGCCGCTTCGTCCCTCAAGAAGGGAGTGTGTGGAGCGGAGGAGGGAGGACGCGGCCCAGGGGGCGAGAGAGAGAGTGAGGAAGAGGAGGCGAGACAGCTGGGAGGGAGGTGGGATGGGGGGTTGTCAGGGGAGGGGCAAGTAGAAATGGGTACGGTTGAAAATGTAAAGGAGAGTCGAGGCGGCCCAGGGGGCGAGAGAGAGAGAGAGTGAGGGAGAGGAGGCGAGAAAGCTGGGGGAGCGGGGGGAGTACGAGGAGGTGTCGGGGAGAAGGAGGGGGGTTGGGAGACGGGGAGGTGGGAGGTGATAAAGGAATAAAGTTGTTGCCCCTCTTCTTTCACTTCACCTTTTCATTGCATCCTCTTATCACCTCTCACCTTGCCTCCCCTGCGCCCTGCCACATCTCCGCTCTCCTCTCTTGTCAGAACTCAAACCTCGAAAGCCACAGGCCTCCCCACCAGTTCTCGCCCCTCCTTTCTCGACGTAATCCATCCCTTTTCCGCCGCTTGCAGCGTGCAACCAGTCCCCTCGAGGTGAGACGGGGACTTTCTGCTCGACTATTCCACACTCGCATGGGCTGAGCTGACTGCACGATTCAAAAGAGTGCACCTCTTGAAACGAGCAGTCGGCTCAGCAAATGCGAGGTATGATCCTAAACTAGTAGCCCAAGCACACTTGGTTAGGCAAATATTTAGCAGTTCTAGAAAACGGGCCTTATCTAAAGCATAATACGCATCTAGGAGCGCTTGGACCAGCTTTGCAAAGTTACACCACTCTCATCGTATGCTCTCCTGCCTCTTTCCTCCTCCCAACCCCATGTGTCTCCCCGCCCTCCAACCTTCCCTCCAGCTCTCGTGGTTGGAGGTGGCAGAGTGGATGTGGCTGCTGCATTTCCCCTGCCACCGGTGGGCACGGGGGAGGGAAGCTTCCTCCCTGCGCTCTCCTGGTTGGTCCAGGCGCGCGTTGGTCCAGGCGCGCGCGTTGGTCCAGGCGCGCGCGTTGGTCCAGGCGCGCGCGTTGGTCCAGGCGCGCGCGTTAGTCCAGGCGCGCGCGTTGGTCCAGGCGCGCGCGTTGGTCCAGGAGCGCGCGTTGGTCCAGGGGCGCGCGTTGGTCCAGGCGCGCGCGTTCGTCCAGGCGCGCGCGTTGGTCCAGGGGCGCGCTTTCGTCCAGGCGCGCGCGTTGGTCCAGGCGCGCGCGTTGGTCCAGGCGCGCGCGTTGGTCCAGGCGCGCGCGTTGGTCCAGGCGCGCGCGTTGGTCCAGGCGCGCGCGTTGGTCCAGGCGCGCGCGTTGGTCCAGGCGCGCGCGTTGGTCCAGGGGCGCGCGTTGGTCCAGGCGCGCGCGTTGGTCCAGGGGCGAGCGTTGGTCCAGGGGCGCGCGTTGGTCCAGGCGCGCGCGTTGGTCCAGGCGCGCGCGTTGGTCCAGGCGCGCGCGTTGGTCCAGGCGCGCGCGTTGGTATCGGGGCGCGTGTTGGTCCAGGTGCGCGCGTGGTGGTCCAGGCGAGCGCGTGGTGGTCCAGGCGCGCGCGTTGGTCCAGGCGCGCGCGTTGGTCCAGGCGCGCGCGTTGGTCCGGGCGCGCGCGTTGGTCCGGGCGCGCGTGTTGGTCCGGGCGCGCGCGTTGGTCCGGGCGCGCGCGTTGGTCCGGGCGCGCGCGTTGGTCTATGCGCGCGTGTTGGTCCGGGCGCGCGCTTTGGTCCGGGCGCGCGCGTTGGTCCGGGCGCGCGCGTTGGTCCGGGCGCGCGCGTTGGTCCAGGGGCGCGCGCTGGTCCAGGGGTGCGCGTTGGTCCAGGGGGGCGCGTTGGTCCAGGCGCGCGACTTGGTCCAGGGGCGCGCGTTGGTCCAGGCGCGCGCGTTGGTCCAGGCGCGCGCAATGGTCCACGCGCGCGCGTTGGTCCAGGCGCGCGCGTTGGTCCAGGCGCGCGCGTTGGTCCAGGCGCGCGCGTTGGTCCAGGCGCGCGCGTTGGTCCAGGGGCGCGCGTTGGTCCACGGGCGCGCGTTGGTCCAGGCGCGCGCGTTGGTCCAGGCGCGCGCGTTGGTCCCGGCGCGCGCGTTGGTCCAGGCGCGCGCGTTGGTCCAGGCGCGCGCGTTGGTCCAGGGGCGCGCGTTGGTCCAGGCGCGCGCGTTGGTCTAGGCGCGCGCGTTGGTCCAGGCGCGCGCGTTGGTCCAGGGGCGCGCGTTGGTCCAGGGGCGCGCGTTGGTCCAGGGGCGCGCGTTGGTCCAGGCGCGCGCGTGGTGGTCCAGGCGAGCGCGTGGTGGTCCAGGCGCGCGCGTTGGTCCAGGCGCGCGCATTGGTCCAGGCGCGCTCCTTGGTCCAGGCGCGCGCGTTGGTCCAGGCGCGCGCGTTGGTCCAGGGGCGCGCGTTGGTCCAGGGGCGCGCGTTGGTCCAGGGGCGCGCGTTGGTCCAGGGGCGCGCGTTGGTCCAGGCGCGCGCGTTGGTCCAGGCGCGCGCGTTGGTCCAGGCGCGCGAGTTGGTCCAGGCGCGCGAGTTGGTCCAGGCGCGCGCGTTGGTCCAGGCGCGCGCGTTGGTCCGGGCGCGCGCGTTGGTCCGGGCGCGCGCGTTGGTCCGGGCGCGCGCGTTGGTCCGGGCGCGCGCGTTGGTCCGGGCGCGCGCGTTGGTCCAGGCGCGCGCGTTGGTCCAGGCGCGCGCGTTGGTCCTGGCGCGCGCGTTGGTCCAGGCGTGCGCGTTGGTCCAGGCGCGCGCGTTGGTCCAGGCGCGCGCGTTGGTCCGGGCGCGCGCGTTGGTCCGGGCGCGCGCGTTGGTCCGGGCGCGCTCGTTGGTCCGGGCGCGCGCGTTGGTCCGGGACGCGCGTTGGTCCCGAGGCGTGCGGTGGTCCGTGGCGCGCGGTTGTCCGGGCGCGCGCGGTTGTCCGGGCGCGCGCGGTGGTCCGGGCGCGCGCGGTGGTCCGGGCGCGCGCGGTGGTCCGGGCGCGCGCGGTGGTCCGGGCGCGCGCGTTGGTCCGAGCGCGCGCGTTGGTCCGGGCGCGCGCGTTGGTCCGGGCGCGCGCGTTGGTCCGGGCGCGCGCGTTGGTCCGGGCGCGCGACTTGGTCCAGGGGCGCGACTTGGTCCAGGCGCGCGCGTTGGTCCAGGCGCGCGCGTTGGTCCAGGCCAGGCGCGCGCGTTGGTCCAGGCGCGCGCGTTGGTCCAGGGGCGCGCGTTGGTCCAGGCGCGCGCGTTGGTCCAGGCGCGCGCGTTGGTCCAGGACCGCGCGTTGGTCCAGGCGCGCGCGTTGGTTCAGGCGCGCGCGTTGGTCCAGGCGCGCGTGGTGGTCCAGGCGCGCGCGTTGGTCCAGGCACGCGCGTTGGTCCAGGCGCGCGCGTTGGTCCAGGCGCGCGCGTTGGTCCAGGCGCGCGCATTGGTCCAGGCGCGCTCCTTGGTCCAGGCGCGCGCGTTGGTCCAGGCGCGCGCGTTGGTCCAGGGGCGCGCGTTGGTCCAGGGGCGCGCGTTGGTCCAGGGGCGCGCGTTGGTCCAGGCGCGCGCGTTGGTCCAGGCGCGCGCGTTGGTCCAGGCGCGCGCGTTGGTCCAGGCGCGCGAGTTGGTCCAGGCGCGCGTGTTGGTCCAGGCGCGCGAGTTGGTCCAGGCACGCGCGATGGTCCGGGCGCGCGCGTTGGTCCGGGCGCGCGCGTTGGTCCGGGCGCGCGCGTTGGTCCGGGCGCGCGCGTTGGTCCAGGCGCGCGCGTTGGTCCAGGGGCGCGCGTTGGTCCAGGGGCGCGCGTTGGTCCAGGGGCGCGCGTTGGTCCAGGGGCGCGCGTTGGTCCAGGCGCGCGCGTTGGTCCAGGCGCGCGCGTTGGTCCTGGCGCGCGCGTTGGTCCAGGCGTGCGCGTTGGTCCAGGCGCGCGCGTTGGTCCAGGCGCGCGCGTTGGTCCGGGCGCGCGCGTTGGTCTGGGCGCGCGCGTTGGTCCGGGCGCGCGCGTTGGTCCGGGCGCGCGCGTTGGTCCGGGACGCGCGTTGGTCCCGAGGCGCGCGGTCGTCCGAGGCGCGCGGTTGTCCGGGCGCGCGCGGTGGTCTGGGCGCGCGCGGTGGTCCGGGCGCGCGCGGTGGTCCGGGCGCGCGCGTTGGTCCGGGCGCGCGCGTTGGTCCGAGCGCGCGCGTTGGTCCGGGCGCGCGCGTTGGTCCGGGCGCGCGCGTTGGTCCGGGCGCGCGACTTGGTCCGGGCGCGCGACTTGGTCCAGGGGCGCGACTTGGTCCAGGCGCGCGCGTTGGTCCAGGCGCGCGCGTTGGTCCAGGCCAGGCGCGCGCGTTGGTCCAGGCGCGCGCGTTGGTCCAGGGGCGCGCGTTGGTCCAGGCGCGCGCGTTGGTCCAGGCGCGCGCGTTGGTCCAGGACCGCGCGTTGGTCCAGGCGCGCGCGTTGGTCCAGGCGCGCGCGTTGGTCCAGGCGCGCGCGTTGGTCCAGGCGCGCGCGTTGGTCCAGGCGCGCGCGTTGGTCCAGGCGCGCGCGTTGGTCCAGGCGCGCGCGTTGGTCCAGGCGCGCGCGTTGGTCCAGGCGCGCTCCTTGGTCCAGGCGCGCGCGTTGGTCCAGGCGCGCGCGTTGGTCCAGGGGCGCGCGTTGGTCCAGGGGCGCGCGTTGGTCCAGGGGCGCGCGTTGGTCTAGGGGCGCGCGTTGGTCCAGGCGCGCGCGTTGGTCCAGGCGCGCGCGTTGGTCCAGGTGCGTGCGTTGGTCCAGGCGCGCGAGTTGGTCCAGGCGCGCGAGTTGGTCCAGGCGCGCGAGTTGGTCCAGGCGCGCGCGTTGGTCCAGGCGCGCGCGTTGGTCCGGGCGCGCACGTTGGTCCGGGCGCGCGCGTTGGTCCGGGCGCGCGCGTTGGTCCGGGACGCGCGTTGGTCCCGAGGCGCGCGGTGGTCCGAGGCGCGCGGTTGTCCGGGCGCGCGCGGTTGTCCGGGCGCGCGCGGTGGTCCGGGCGCGCGCGGTGGTCCGGGCGCGCGCGGTGGTCCGGGCGCGCGCGTTGTTCCGGGCGCGCGCGTTGGTCCGGGCGCGCGCGTTGGTCTGGGCGCGCGCGTTGGTCCGGGCGCGCGACTTGGTCCAGGCGCGCGCGTTGGTCCAGGCCAGGCGCGCGCGTTGGTCCAGGCGCGCGCGTTGGTCCAGGCGCGCGCGTTGGTCCAGGCGCGCGCGTTGGTCCAGGGGCGCGCGTTGGTCCAGGCGCGCGCGTTGGTCCAGGCGCGCGCGTTGGTCCAGGACCGCGCGTTGGTCCAGGCGCGCGCGTTGGTCCAGGCGCGCGCGTTGGTCCAGGCGCGCGTGGTGGTCCAGGCGCGCGCGTTGGTCCAGGCGCGCGCGTTGGTCCAGGCGCGCGCGTTGGTCCAGGCGCGCGCATTGGTCCAGGCGCGCTCCTTGGTCCAGGCGCGCTCCTTGGTCCAGGCGCGCGCGTTGGTCCAGGCGCGCGCGTTGGTCCAGGGGCGCGCGTTGGTCCAGGGGCGCGCGTTGGTCCAGGGGCGCGCGTTGGTCCAGGGGCGCGCGTTGGTCCAGGCGCGCGCGTTGGTCCAGGCGCGCGCGTTGGTCCAGGCACGCGCGTTGGTCCAGGCGCGCGCGTTGGTCCAGGCGCGCGCGTTGGTCCAGGCGCGCGTGTTGGTCCAGGCGCGCGAGTTGGTCCGGGCGCGCGCGTTGGTCCTGGCGCGCGCGTTGGTCCGGGCGCGCGCGTTGGTTCGGGCGCGCGCGTTGGTCCGGGTGTGCGCGTTGGTCCGGGCGCGCGCGTTGGTCCGGGCGCGCGCGTTGGTTCGGGCGCGCGCGTTGGTCCAGGCGCGCGCGTTGGTTCAGGCGCGCGCGTTGGTCCGGGCGCGCGCGTTGGTCCGGGCGCGCGCGTTGGTCCGGGACGCGCGTTGGTCCAGAGGCGCGCGGTGGTCCGAGCGCGCGCGGTTGTCCGGGCGCGCGCGGTGGTCCGGGCGCGCGCGTTGGTCCGGGCGCGCGCGTTGGTCCGGGCGCGCGCGTTGGTCCGGGCGCGCGCGTTGGTCCGGGCGCGCGCGTTGGTCCGAGCGCGCGCGTTGGTCCGGGCGCGCGCGTTGGTCCGGGCGCGCGCGTTGGTTCGGGCGCGCGCGTTGGTCCAGGCGCGCGCGTTGGTTCAGGCGCGCGCGTTGGTCCGGGCGCGCGCGTTGGTCCGGGACGCGCGTTGGTCCAGAGGCGCGCGGTGGTCCGAGCGCGCGCGGTTGTCCGGGCGCGCGCGGTGGTCCGGGCGCGCGCGTTGGTCCGGGCGCGCGCGTTGGTCCGGGCGCGCGCGTTGGTCCGGGCGCGCGCGTTGGTCCGGGCGCGCGCGTTGGTCCGGGCGCGCGCGGTGGTCCGGGCGCGCCGGCGCGCGTTGGTCCGGGCGCGCGCGTTGGTCCGGGCGCGCGCGTTGGTCCGGGCGCGCGCGTTGGTCCGGGCGCGCGCGTTGGCCGGCGCGCGCGTTGGTCCGGGCGCGCGCGTTGGTCCGGGCGCGCGCGTTGGTCCAGGCGCGCGACTTGGTCCAGGCGCGCGCGTTGGTCCAGAGGCGCGCGGTGGTCCGAGCGCGCGCGGTGGTCCGGGCGCGCGCGGTGGTCCGGGCGCGTGCGGTGGTCCGGGCGCGCGCGTTGGTCCGGGCGCGCGCGTTGGTCCGGGCGCGCGCGTTGGTCCAGGCGCGCGACTTGGTCCAGGGGCGCGACTTGGTCCAGGCGCGCGCGTTAGTCCAGGCGCGCGCGTTGGTCCAGGCCAGGCGCGCGCGTTGGTCCAGGCGCGCGCGTTGGTCCAGGCGCGCGCGTTGGTGCAGGGGCGCGCGTTGGTCCAGGCGCGCGCGTTGGTCCAGGCGCGCGCGTTGGTCCAGGCGCGCGCGTTAGTCCAGGCGCGCGCGTTGGTCCAGGACCGGCGCGCGCGTTGGTCCAGGCGCGCGCGTTGGTCCAGGGGCGCGCGTTGGTCCAGGGGCGCGCGTTGGTCCAGGCGCGTGCGTTGGTCCAGGCGCGCGCGTTGGTCCAGGCGCGCGCGTTGGTCCAGGCGCGCGCGTTGGTCCAGGCGCGCGCGTTGGTCCAGGGGCGCGCGTTGGTCCAGGGGCGCGCGTTGGTCCAGGCGCGCGCGTTGGTCCAGGCGCGCGACTTGGTCCAGGGGCGCGACTAGGCCCAGGCGCGCGCGTTGGTCCAGGCGCGCGCGTTGGTCCAGGCCCGGCGCGCGCGTTGGTCCAGGCGCGCGCGTTGGTCCAGGCGCGCGCGTTGGTCCAGGGGCGCGCGTTGGTCCAGGCGCGCGCGTTGGTCCTGGCGCGCGCGTTGGTCCAGGCGCGCGCGTTGGTCCAGGCGCGCGCGTTGGTCCAGGGGCGCGCGTTGGTCCAGGGGCGCGCGTTGGTCCAGGCGCGCGCGTTGGTCCAGGCGCGCGCGTTGGTCCAGGCGCGCGAGTTGGTCCAGGCGCGCGCGTTGGTCCAGGCGCGCGAGTTGGTCCAGGCACGCGCGTTGGTCCGGGCGCGCGCGTTGGTCCTGGCGCGCGCGTTGGTCCGGGCGCGCGCGTCGGTCCGGGCGCGCGCGTTGGTCCGGGTGTGCGCGTCGGTCCGGGCGCGCGCGATGGTCCGGGCGCGCGCGTTGGTCCGGGCGCGCGCGTTGGTCCGGGCGCGCGCGTTGGTCCGGGCGCGCGCGTTGGTCCGGGCGCGCGCGTTGGTCCGGGCGCGCGCGTTGGTCCAGAGGCGCGCGGTGGTCCGAGCGCGCGCGGTTGTCCGGGCGCGCGCGGTGGTCCGGGCGCGCGCGTTGGTCCGGGCGCGCGCGTTGGTCCGGGCGTGCGCGTTGGTCCGGGCGCGCGCGTTGGTCCGGGCGCGCGCGTTGATACGGGCGCGCGCGTTGGTCCGGGCGCGCGCGTTGGTCCGGGCGCGCGCGTTGGTCCGGGCGCGCGACTTGGTCCAGGCGCGCGCGTTGGTCCAGAGGCGCGCGGTGGTCCGAGCGCGCGCGGTGGTCCGGGCGCGCGCGGTGGTCCGGGCGCGCGCGGTGGTCCGGGCGCGCGCGTTGGTCCGGGCGCGCGCGTTGGTCCGGGCGCGCGCGTTGGTCCAGGCGCGCGACTTGGTTCAGGGGCGCGACTTGGTCCAGGCGCGCGCGTTAGTCCAGGCGCGCGCGTTGGTCCAGGCCAGGCGCGCGCGTTGGTCCAGGCGCGCGCGTTGGTCCAGGCGCGCGCGTTGGTGCAGGGGCGCGCGTTGGTCCAGGCGCGCGCGTTGGTCCAGGCGCGCGCGTTGGTCCAGGCGCGCGCGTTAGTCCAGGCGCGCGCGTTGGTCCAGGACCGGCGCGCGCGTTGGTCCAGGCGCGCGCGTTGGTCCAGGCGCGCGCGTTGGTCCAGGCGCGCGCGTTGGTCCAGGGGCGCGCGTTGGTCCAGGGGCGCGCGTTGGTCCAGGCGCGCGCGTTGTTCCAGGCGCGCGCGTTGGTCCAGGCGCGCGCGTTGGTCCAGGCGCGCGCGTTGGTCCAGGCGCGCGCGTTGGTCCAGGGGCGCGCGTTGGTCCAGGGGCGCGCGTTGGTCCAGGCGCGCGCGTTGGTCCAGGCGCGCGACTTGGTCCAGGGGCGCGACTAGGCCCAGGCGCGCGCGTTGGTCCAGGCGCGCGCGTTGGTCCAGGCCCGGCGCGCGCGTTGGTCCAGGCGCGCGCGTTGGTCCAGGCGCGCGCGTTGGTCCAGGGGCGCGCGTTGGTCCAGGCGCGCGCGTTGGTCCAGGCGCGCGCGTTGGTCCAGGCGCGCGCGTTGGTCCAGGCGCGCGCGTTGGTCCAGGGGCGCGCGTTGGTCCAGGGGCGCGCGTTGGTCCAGGCGCGCGCGTTGGTCCAGGCGCGCGCGTTGGTCCAGGCGCGCGAGTTGGTCCAGGCGCGCGTGTTGGTCCAGGCGCGCGAGTTGGTCCAGGCACGCGCGTTGGTCCGGGCGCGCGCGTCGGTCCTGGCGCGCGCGTTGGTCCGGGCGCGCGCGTCGGTCCGGGCGCGCGCGTTGGTCCGGGTGTGCGCGTTGGTCCGGGCGCGTGCGTTGGTCCGGGCGCGCGCGTTGGTCCGGGCGCGCGCGTTGGTCCAGGCGCGCGCGTTGGTTCAAGCGCGCGCGTTGGTCCGGGCGCGCGCGTTGGTCCGGGCGCGCGCGTTGGTCCGGGACGCGCGTTGGTCCAGAGGCGCGCGGTGGTCCGAGCGCGCGCGGTTGTCCGGGCGCGCGCGGTGGTCCGGGTGCGCGCGTTGGTCCGGGCGCGCGCGTTGGTCCGGGCGCGCGCGTTGGTCCGGGCGCGCGCGTTGGTCCGGGCGCGCGCGTTGATACGGGCGCGCGCGTTGGTCCGGGCGCGCGCGTTGGTCCGGGCGCGCGCGTTGGTCCAGGCGCGCGACTTGGTCCAGGCGCGCGCGTTGGTCCAGAGGCGCGCGGTGGTCCGAGCGCGCGCGGTGGTCCGGGCGCGCGCGGTGGTCCGGGCGCGCGCGGTGGTCCGGGCGCGCGCGTTGGTCCGGGCGCGCGCGTTGGTCCGGGCGCGCGCGTTGGTCCAGGCGCGCGACTTGGTCCAGGGGCGCGACTTGGTCCAGGCGCGCGCGTTGGTCCAGGCGCGCGCGTTGGTCCAGGCGCGCGCGTTGGTCCAGGCGCGCGCGTTGGTCCAGGCGCGCGCGTTGGTCCAGGGGCGCGCGTTGGTCCAGGCGCGCGCGTTGGTCCAGGCGCGCGCGTTGGTCCAGGCGCGCGCGTTGGTCCAGGCGCGCGCGTTGGTCCAGGGGCGCGCGTTGGTCCAGGGGCGCGCGTTGGTCCAGGCGCGCGCGTTGGTCCAGGCGCGCGCGTTGGTCCAGGCGCGCGAGTTGGTCCAGGCGCGCGTGTTGGTCCAGGCGCGCGAGTTGGTCCAGGCACGCGCGTTGGTCCGGGCGCGCGCGTCGGTCCTGGCGCGCGCGTTGGTCCGGGCGCGCGCGTCGGTCCGGGCGCGCGCGTTGGTCCGGGTGTGCGCGTTGGTCCGGGCGCGTGCGTTGGTCCGGGCGCGCGCGTTGGTCCGGGCGCGCGCGTTGGTCCAGGCGCGCACGTTGGTTCAAGCGCGCGCGTTGGTCCGGGCGCGCGCGTTGGTCCGGGCGCGCGCGTTGGTCCGGGACGCGCGTTGGTCCAGAGGCGCGCGGTGGTCCGAGCGCGCGCGGTTGTCCGGGCGCGCGCGGTGGTCCGGGTGCGCGCGTTGGTCCGGGCGCGCGCGTTGGTCCGGGCGCGCGCGTTGGTCCGGGCGCGCGCGTTGGTCCGGGCGCGCGCGTTGATACGGGCGCGCGCGTTGGTCCGGGCGCGCGCGTTGGTCCGGGCGCGCGCGTTGGTCCAGGCGCGCGACTTGGTCCAGGCGCGCGCGTTGGTCCAGAGGCGCACGGTGGTCCGAGCGCGCGCGGTGGTCCGGGCGCGCGCGGTGGTCCGGGCGCGCGCGGTGGTCCGGGCGCGCGCGTTGGTCCGGGCGCGCGCGTTGGTCCGGGCGCGCGCGTTGGTCCAGGCGCGCGACTTGGTCCAGGGGCGCGACTTGGTCCAGGCGCGCGCGTTAGTCCAGGCGCGCGCGTTGGTCCAGGCCAGGCGCGCGCGTTGGTCCAGGCCAGGCGCGCGCGTTGGTCCAGGCGCGCGCGTTGGTGCAGGGGCGCGCGTTGGTCCAGGCGCGCGCGTTGGTCCAGGCGCGCGCGTTGGTCCAGGCGCGCGCGTTAGTCCAGGCGCGCGCGTTGGTCCAGGACCGGCGCGCGCGTTGGTCCAGGCGCGCGCGTTGGTCCAGGCGCGCGACTTGGTCCAGGGGCGCGACTAGGTCCAGGCGCGCGCGTTGGTCCAGGCGCGCGCGTTGGTCCAGGCCCGGCGCGCGCGTTGGTCCAGGCGCGCGCGTTGGTCCAGGCGCGCGCGTTGGTCCAGGGGCGCGCGTTGGTCCAGGCACGCGCGTTGGTCCAGGCGCGCGCGTTGGTCCAGGCGCGCGCGTTGGTCCAGGCGCGCGCGTTGGTCCAGGCGCGCGCGTTGGTCCAGGCGCGCGCGTTGGTCCAGGGGCGCGCGTTGGTCCAGGGGCGCGCGTTGGTCCAGGCGCGCCCGTTGGTCCAGGCGCGCGCGTTGGTCCAGGCGCGCGCGTTGGTCCAGGCGCGCGCGTTGGTCCAGGCGCGCGCGTTGGTCCAGGGGCGCGTGTTGGTCCAGGGGCGCGCGTTGGTCCAGGCGCGCGCGTTGGTCCAAGCGCGCGACTTGGTCCAGGGGCGCGACTAGGTCCAGGGGCGCGACTAGGTCCAGGCGCGCGCGTTGGTCCAGGCGCGCGCGTTGGTCCAGGCCCGGCGCGCGCGTTGGTCCAGGCGCGCGCGTTGGTCCAGGCGCGCGCGTTGGTCCTGGGGCGCGCGTTGGTCCAGGCCCGGCGCGCGCGTTGGTCCAGGCGCGCGCGTTGGTCCAGGCGCGCGCGTTGGTCCAGGCGCGCGCGTTGGTCCAGGCGCGCGCGTTGGTCCAGGCGCGCGCGTTGGTCCAGGCGCGCGCGTTGGTCCAGGCGCGCGCGTTGGTCCAGGGGCGCGCGTTGGTCCAGGCGCGCGCGTTGGTCCAGCCGCGCGCGTTGGTCCAGGCGCGCGCGTTGGTCCAGGGGCGCGCGTTGGTCCAGGGGCGCGCGTTGGTCCAGGCGCGCGCGTTGGTCCAGGCGAGCGCGTGGTGGTCCAGGCGAGCGCGTGGTGGTCCAGGCGCGCGCGTTGGTCAAGGCGCGCGCGTTGGTCCAGGCGCGCGCGTTGGTCCAGGCGCGCGCGTTGGTCCAGGCGCGCGCGTTGGTCCAGGGGCGCGCGTTGGTCCAGGGGCGCGCGTTGGTCCAGGCGCGCGCGTTGGTCCAGGCGCGCGCGTTGGTCCAGGCCCGGCGCGCGCGTTGGTCCAGGCGCGCGCGTTGGTCCAGGCCCGGCGCGCGTTGGTCCAGGCGCGCGCGTTGGTCCAGGCGCGCGCGTTGGTCCAGGCGCGCGCGTTGGTCCAGGGGCGCGCGTTGGTCCAGGGGCGCGCGTTGGTCCAGGGGCGCGCGTTGGTCCAGGGGCGCGCGTTGGTCCAGGGGCGCGCGTTGGTCCAGGCGCGCGAGTTGGTCCGGGCGCGCGAGTTGGTCCGGGCGCGCGCGTTGGTCCTGGCGCGCGCGTTGGTCCTGGCGCGCGCGTTGGTCCGGGCGCGCGCGTTGGTCCGGGCGCGCGCGTTGGTCCGGGCGCGCGCGTTGGTCCGGGCGCGCGCGTTGGTCCGGGCGTGCGCGTTGGTCCGGGCGCGCGCGTTGGTCCGGGCGCGCGCGTTGGTCCGGGCGCGCGCGTTGGTCCGGGCGCGCGCGTTGGTCCGGGACGCGCGTTGGTCCGGGCGCGCGCGTTGGTCCGGGCGCGCGCGTTGGTCCGGGACGCGCGTTGGTCCAGAGGCGCGCGGTGGTCCGAGCGCGCGCGGTTGTCCGGGCGCGCGCGGTGGTCCGGGCGCGCGCGTTGGTCCGGGCGCGCGCGTTGGTCCGGGCGCGCGCGTTGGTCCGGGCGCGCGCGTTGGTCCGGGCGCGCGCGTTGGTCCGGGCGCGCGCGGTGGTCCGGGCGCACGCGGTGGTCCGGGCGCGCGCGGTGGTCCGGGCGCGCGCGTTGGTCCGGGCGCGCGCGTTGGTCCGAGCGCGCGCGTTGGTCCAGGCGCGCGACTTGGTCCAGGGGCGCGACTTGGTCCAGGCGCGCGCGTTAGTCCAGGCGCGCGCGTTGGTCCAGGCCAGGCGCGCGCGTTGGTCCAGGCGCGCGCGTTGGTCCAGGCGCGCGTGTTGGTCCAGGCGCGCGCGTTGGTCCAGGGGCGCGTGTTGGTCCAGGGGCGCGCGTTGGTCCAGGCGCGCGCGTTGGTCCAGGCGCGCGACTTGGTCCAGGGGCGCGACTAGGTCCAGGCGCGCGCGTTGGTCCAGGCGCGCGCGTTGGTCCAGGCCCGGCGCGCGCGTTGGTCCAGGCGCGCGCGTTGGTCCAGGCCCGGCGCGCGCGTTGGTCCAGGCGCGCGCGTTGGTCCAGGCGCGCGCGTTGGTCCAGGCGCGCGCGTTGGTCCAGGCGCGCGCGTTGGTCCAGGCGCGCGCGTTGGTCCAGGCGCGCGCGTTGGTCCAGGCGCGCGCGTTGGTCCAGGGGCGCGCGTTGGTCCAGGCGCGCGCGTTGGTCCAGGCGCGCGCGTTGGTCCAGGCGCGCGCGTTGGTCCAGGGGCGCGCGTTGGTCCAGGGGCGCGCGTTGGTCCAGGGGCGCGCGTTGGTCCAGGCGCGCGCGTGGTGGTCCAGGCGAGCGCGTGGTGGTCCAGGCGCGCGCGTTGGTCCAGGCGCGCTCCTTGGTCCAGGCGCGCGCGTTGGTCCAGGCGCGCGCGTTGGTCCAGGGGCGCGCGTTGGTCCAGGGGCGCGCGTTGGTCCAGGGGCGCGCGTTGGTCCAGGGGCGCGCGTTGGTCCAGGCGCGCGCGTTGGTCCAGGCGCGCGCGTTGGTCCGGGCGCGCGAGTTGGTCCGGGCGCGCGCGTTGGTCCGGGCGCGCGAGTTGGTCCGGGCGCGCGCGTTGGTCCGGGCGCGCGTTGGTCCAGGGGCGCGCGTTGGTCCGGGCGCGCGCGTTGGTCCCGGCGCGCGCGTTGGTCCAGGGGCGCGCGTTGGTCCAGGCGCGCGCGTTGGTCCAGGCGCGCGCGTTGGTCCAGGCGCGCGCGTTGGTCCAGGGGCGCGCGTTGGTCCAGGGGCGCGCGTTGGTCCAGGGGCGCGCGTTGGTCCAGGCGCGCGCGTTGGTCCAGGCGCGCGCGTTGGTCCAGGCGCGCGAGTTGGTCCAGGCACGCGCGTTGGTCCGGGCGCGCGCGTTGGTCCGGGCGCGCGCGTTGGTCCGGGCGCGCGCGTCGGTCCAGGCACGCGCGTTGGTCCGGGCGTGCGCGTTGGTCCGGGCGCGCGCGTCAGTCCGGGCGCGCGCGTCGGTCCGGGCGCGCGCGTCGGTCCGGGCGCGCGCGTTGGTCCAGGCGCGCGCGCGCGTTGGTCCGGGCGCGCGCGTTGGTCCGGGCGCGCGCGTTGGTCCGGGACGCGCGTTGGTCCAGAGGCGCGCGGTGGTCCGGGCGCGCGCGGTTGTCCGGGCGCGCGCGGTGGTCCGGGCGCGCGCGTTGGTCCGGGCGCGCGCGTTGGTCCGGGCGCGCGCGTTGGTCCGGGCGCGCGACTTGGTCCAGGGGCGCGACTTGGTCCGGGCGCGCGCGTTGGTCCAGGCGCGCGCGTTGGTCAAGGCGCGCGCGTTGGTCCAGGCGCGCGCGTTGGTCCAGGCGCGCGCGTTGGTCCAGGCGCGCTCCTTGGTCCAGGCGCGCGCGTTGGTCCAGGGGCGCGCGTTGGTCCAGGGGCGCGCGTTGGTCCAGGCGCGCGCGTTGGTCCAGGCCCGGCGCGCGCGTTGGTCCAGGGGCGCGCGTTGGTCCAGGCGCGCGCGTTGGTCCAGGCCCGGCGCGCGTTGGTCCAGGCGCGCGCGTTGGTCCAGGCGCGCGCGTTGGTCCAGGGGCGCGCGTTGGTCCAGGCGCGCGCGTTGGTCCAGGGGCGCGCGTTGGTCCAGGGGCGCGCGTTGGTCCAGGCGCGCGCGTTGGTCCAGGGGCGCGCGTTGGTCCAGGGGCGCGCGTTGGTCCAGGCGCGCGCGTTGGTCCAGGGGCGCGCGTTGGTCCGGGCGCGCGCGTTGGTCCGGGCGCGCGCGTTGGTCCGGGCGCGCGCGTTGGTCCGGGCGCGCGCGTTGGTCCGGGCGCGCGCGTTGGTCCGGGCGCGCGCGTTGGTCCGGGCGCGCGCGTTGGTCCGGGCGCGCGCGTTGGTCCGGGCGCGCGCGTTGGTCCGGGCGCGCGCGTTGGTCCGGGCGCGCGCGTTGGTCCGGGCGCGCGCGTTGGTCCGGGCGCGCGCGTTGGTCCGGGCGCGCGCGTTGGTCCGGGACGCGCGTTGGTCCGGGCGCGCGCGTTGGTCCGGGCGCGCGCGTTGGTCCGGGACGCGCGTTGGTCCAGAGGCGCGCGGTGGTCCGAGCGCGCGCGGTTGTCCGGGCGCGCGCGGTGGTCCGGGCGCGCGCGGTGGTCCGGGCGCGCGCGTTGGTCCGGGCGCGCGCGTTGGTCCGGGCGCGCGCGTTGGTCCGGGCGCGCGCGTTGGTCCGGGCGCGCGCGTTGGTCCGGGCGCGCGCGGTGGTCCGGGCGCGCGCGGTGGTCCGGGCGCGCGCGGTGGTCCGGGCGCGCGCGTTGGTCCGGGCGCGCGCGTTGGTCCGAGCGCGCGCGTTGGTCCAGGCGCGCGACTTGGTCCAGGGGCGCGACTTGGTCCAGGCGCGCGCGTTAGTCCAGGCGCGCGCGTTGGTCCAGGCCAGGTGCGCGCGTTGGTCCAGGCGCGCGCGTTGGTCCAGGCGCGCGCGTTGGTCCAGGCGCGCGCGTTGGTCCAGGGGCGCGCGTTGGTCCAGGCGCGCGCGTTGGTCCAGGCGCGCGCGTTGGTCCAGGCGCGCGCGTTGGTCCAGGCGCGCGCGTTGGTCCAGGGGCGCGCGTTGGTCCAGGGGCGCGCGTTGGTCCAGGCGCGCGCGTTGGTCCAGGCGCGCGCGTTGGTCCAGGCGCGCGCGTTGGTCCAGGCGCGCGCGTTGGTCCAGGGGCGCGTGTTGGTCCAGGGGCGCGCGTTGCTCCAGGCGCGCGCGTTGGTCCAGGCGCGCGACTTGGTCCAGGGGCGCGACTAGGTCCAGGCGAGCGCGTTGGTCCAGGCGCGCGCGTTGGTCCAGGCCCGGCGCGCGCATTGGTCCAGGCGCGCGCGTTGGTCCAGGCGCGCGCGTTGGTCCAGGGGCGCGCGTTGGTCCAGGCCCGGCGCGCGCGTTGGTCCAGGCGCGCGCGTTGGTCCAGGCGCGCGCGTTGGTCCAGGCGCGCGCGTTGGTCCAGGCGCGCGCGTTGGTCCAGGCGCGCGCGTTGGTCCAGGCGCGCGCGTTGGTCCAGGGGCGCGCGTTGGTCCAGGCGCGCGCGTTGGTCCAGGCGCGCGCGTTGGTCCAGGCGCGCGCGTTGGTCCAGGGGCGCGCGTTGGTCCAGGGGCGCGCGTTGGTCCAGGGGCGCGCGTTGGTCCAGGCGCGCGCGTGGTGGTCCAGGCGAGCGCGTGGTGGTCCAGGCGCGCGCGTTGGTCCAGGCGCGCTCCTTGGTCCAGGCGCGCGCGTTGGTCCAGGCGCGCGCGTTGGTCCAGGGGCGCGCGTTGGTCCAGGGGCGCGCGTTGGTCCAGGGGCGCGCGTTGGTCCAGGGGCGCGCGTTGGTCCAGGCGCGCGCGTTGGTCCAGGCGCGCGCGTTGGTCCGGGCGCGCGAGTTGGTCCGGGCGCGCGCGTTGGTCCGGGCGCGTGCGTTGGTCCGGGCGCGCGAGTTGGTCCGGGCGCGCGCGTTGGTCTGGGCGCGCGTTGGTCCAGGGGCGCGCGTTGGTCCGGGCGCGCGCGTTGGTCCAGGCGCGCGCGTTGGTCCAGGGGCGCGCGTTGGTCCAGGCGCGCGCGTTGGTCCAGGCGCGCGCGTTGGTCCAGGGGCGCGCGTTGGTCCAGGGGCGCGCGTTGGTCCAGGGGCGCGCGTTGGTCCAGGCGCGCGCGTTGGTCCAGGCGCGCGCGTTGGTCCAGGCGCGCGAGTTGGTCCAGGCACGCGCGTTGGTCCGGGCGCGCGCGTTGGTCCGGGCGCGCGCGTTGGTCCGGGCGCGCGCGTCGGTCCAGGCACGCGCGTTGGTCCGGGCGTGCGCGTTGGTCCGGGCGCGCGCGTCAGTCCGGGCGCGCGCGTCGGTCCGGGCGCGCGCGTTGGTCCAGGCGCGCGCGTTGGTTCAGGCGCGCGCGTTGGTCCGGGCGCGCGCGTTGGTCCGGGCGCGCGCGTTGGTCCGGGACGCGCGTTGGTCCAGAGGCGCGCGGTGGTACGAGCGCGCGCGGTTGTCCGGGCGCGCGCGGTGGTCCGGGTGCGCGCGTTGGTCCGGGCGCGCGCGTTGGTCCGGGCGCGCGCGTTGGTCCGGGCGCGCGCGTTGGTCCGGGCGCGCGCGTTGATACGGGCGCGCGCGTTGGTCCGGGCGCGCGCGTTGGTCCGGGCGCGCGCGTTGGTCCAGGCGCGCGACTTGGTCCAGGCGCGCGCGTTGGTCCAGAGGCGCGCGGTGGTCCGAGCGCGCGCGGTGGTCCGGGCGCGCGCGGTGGTCCGGGCGCGCGCGGTGGTCCGGGCGCGCGCGTTGGTCCGGGCGCGCGCGTTAGTCCAAGCGCGCGCGTTGGTCCAGGCGCGCGACTTGGTCCAGGGGCGCGACTTGGTCCAGGCGCGCGCGTTAGTCCAGGCGCGCGCGTTGGTCCAGGCCAGGCGCGCGCGTTGGTCCAGGCGCGCGCGTTGGTCCAGGCGCGCGCGTTGGTCCACGGGCGCGCGTTGGTCCAGGCGCGCGCGTTGGTCCAGGCGCGCGCGTTGGTCCAGACGCGCGCGTTGGTCCAGGCGCGCGCGTTGGTCCAGGACCGGCGCGCGCGTTGGTCCAGGCGCGCGCGTTGGTCCAGGCGCGCGCGTTGGTCCAGGCGCGCGCGTTGGTCCAGGGGCGCGCGTTGGTCCAGGGGCGCGCGTTGGTCCAGGGGCGCGCGGTGGTCCAGGCGCGCGCGTTGGTCCAGGCGCGCGCGTTGGTCCAGGCGCGCGCGTTGGTCCAGGCGCGCGCGTTGGTCCAGGCGCGCGCGTTGGTCAAGGCGCGCGCGTTGGTCCAGGCGCGCGCGTTGGTCCAGGCGCGCGCGTTGGTCCAGGCGCGCTCCTTGGTCCAGGCGCGCGCGTTGGTCCAGGGGCGCGCGTTGGTCCAGGGGCGCGCGTTGGTCCAGGCGCGCGCGTTGGTCCAGGCCCGGCGCGCGCGTTGGTCCAGGGGCGCGCGTTGGTCCAGGCGCGCGCGTTGGTCCAGGCCCGGCGCGCGTTGGTCCAGGCGCGCGCGTTGGTCCAGGCGCGCGCGTTGGTCCAGGGGCGCGCGTTGGTCCAGGCGCGCGCGTTGGTCCAGGGGCGCGCGTTGGTCCAGGGGCGCGCGTTGGTCCAGGCGCGCGCGTTGGTCCAGGGGCGCGCGTTGGTCCAGGGGCGCGCGTTGGTCCAGGCGCGCGCGTTGGTCCAGGGGCGCGCGTTGGTCCGGGCGCGCGCGTTGGTCCGGGCGCGCGCGTTGGTCCGGGCGCGCGCGTTGGTCCGGGCGCGCGCGTTGGTCCGGGCGCGCGCGTTGGTCCGGGCGCGCGCGTTGGTCCGGGCGCGCGCGTTGGTCCGGGCGCGCGCGTTGGTCCGGGCGCGCGCGTTGGTCCGGGCGCGCGCGTTGGTCCGGGCGCGCGCGTTGGTCCGGGACGCGCGTTGGTCCGGGCGCGCGCGTTGGTCCGGGCGCGCGCGTTGGTCCGGGACGCGCGTTGGTCCAGAGGCGCGCGGTGGTCCGAGCGCGCGCGGTTGTCCGGGCGCGCGCGGTGGTCCGGGCGCGCGCGGTGGTCCGGGCGCGCGCGTTGGTCCGGGCGCGCGCGTTGGTCCGGGCGCGCGCGTTGGTCCGGGCGCGCGCGTTGGTCCGGGCGCGCGCGTTGGTCCGGGCGCGCGCGGTGGTCCAGGCGCGCGCGGTGGTCCGGGCGCGCGCGGTGGTCCGGGCGCGCGCGTTGGTCCAGGCGCGCGCGTTGGTCCGAGCGCGCGCGTTGGTCCAGGCGCGCGACTTGGTCCAGGGGCGCGACTTGGTCCAGGCGCGCGCGTTAGTCCAGGCGCGCGCGTTGGTCCAGGCCAGGTGCGCGCGTTGGTCCAGGCGCGCGCGTTGGTCCAGGCGCGCGCGTTGGTCCAGGCGCGCGCGTTGGTCCAGGGGCGCGCGTTGGTCCAGGCGCGCGCGTTGGTCCTGGCGCGCGCGTTGGTCCAGGCGCGCGCGTTGGTCCAGGCGCGCGCGTTGGTCCAGGGGCGCGCGTTGGTCCAGGGGCGCGCGTTGGTCCAGGCGCGCGCGTTGGTCCAGGCGCGCGCGTTGGTCCAGGCGCGCGCGTTGGTCCAGGCGCGCGCGTTGGTCCAGGGGCGCGTGTTGGTCCAGGGGCGCGCGTTGGTCCAGGCGCGCGCGTTGGTCCAGGCGCGCGACTTGGTCCAGGGGCGCGACTAGGTCCAGGCGAGCGCGTTGGTCCAGGCGCGCGCGTTGGTCCAGGCCCGGCGCGCGCATTGGTCCAGGCGCGCGCGTTGGTCCAGGCGCGCGCGTTGGTCCAGGGGCGCGCGTTGGTCCAGGCCCGGCGCGCGCGTTGGTCCAGGCGCGCGCGTTGGTCCAGGCGCGCGCGTTGGTCCAGGCGCGCGCGTTGGTCCAGGCGCGCGCGTTGGTCCAGGCGCGCGCGTTGGTCCAGGCGCGCGCGTTGGTCCAGGGGCGCGCGTTGGTCCAGGCGCGCGCGTTGGTCCAGGCGCGCGCGTTGGTCCAGGCGCGCGCGTTGGTCCAGGGGCGCGCGTTGGTCCAGGGGCGCGCGTTGGTCCAGGGGCGCGCGTTGGTCCAGGCGCGCGCGTGGTGGTCCAGGCGAGCGCGTGGTGGTCCAGGCGCGCGCGTTGGTCCAGGCGCGCTCCTTGGTCCAGGCGCGCGCGTTGGTCCAGGCGCGCGCGTTGGTCCAGGGGCGCGCGTTGGTCCAGGGGCGCGCGTTGGTCCAGGGGCGCGCGTTGGTCCAGGGGCGCGCGTTGGTCCAGGCGCGCGCGTTGGTCCAGGCGCGCGCGTTGGTCCGGGCGCGCGAGTTGGTCCGGGCGCGCGCGTTGGTCCGGGCGCGTGCGTTGGTCCGGGCGCGCGAGTTGGTCCGGGCGCGCGCGTTGGTCTGGGCGCGCGTTGGTCCAGGGGCGCGCGTTGGTCCGGGCGCGCGCGTTGGTCCAGGCGCGCGCGTTGGTCCAGGGGCGCGCGTTGGTCCAGGCGCGCGCGTTGGTCCAGGCGCGCGCGTTGGTCCAGGGGCGCGCGTTGGTCCAGGGGCGCGCGTTGGTCCAGGGGCGCGCGTTGGTCCAGGCGCGCGCGTTGGTCCAGGCGCGCGCGTTGGTCCAGGCGCGCGAGTTGGTCCAGGCACGCGCGTTGGTCCGGGCGCGCGCGTTGGTCCGGGCGCGCGCGTTGGTCCGGGCGCGCGCGTCGGTCCAGGCACGCGCGTTGGTCCGGGCGTGCGCGTTGGTCCGGGCGCGCGCGTCAGTCCGGGCGCGCGCGTCGGTCCGGGCGCGCGCGTTGGTCCAGGCGCGCGCGTTGGTTCAGGCGCGCGCGTTGGTCCGGGCGCGCGCGTTGGTCCGGGCGCGCGCGTTGGTCCGGGACGCGCGTTGGTCCAGAGGCGCGCGGTGGTACGAGCGCGCGCGGTTGTCCGGGCGCGCGCGGTGGTCCGGGTGCGCGCGTTGGTCCGGGCGCGCGCGTTGGTCCGGGCGCGCGCGTTGGTCCGGGCGCGCGCGTTGGTCCGGGCGCGCGCGTTGATACGGGCGCGCGCGTTGGTCCGGGCGCGCGCGTTGGTCCGGGCGCGCGCGTTGGTCCAGGCGCGCGACTTGGTCCAGGCGCGCGCGTTGGTCCAGAGGCGCGCGGTGGTCCGAGCGCGCGCGGTGGTCCGGGCGCGCGCGGTGGTCCGGGCGCGCGCGGTGGTCCGGGCGCGCGCGTTGGTCCGGGCGCGCGCGTTAGTCCAAGCGCGCGCGTTGGTCCAGGCGCGCGACTTGGTCCAGGGGCGCGACTTGGTCCAGGCGCGCGCGTTAGTCCAGGCGCGCGCGTTGGTCCAGGCCAGGCGCGCGCGTTGGTCCAGGCGCGCGCGTTGGTCCAGGCGCGCGCGTTGGTCCACGGGCGCGCGTTGGTCCAGGCGCGCGCGTTGGTCCAGGCGCGCGCGTTGGTCCAGACGCGCGCGTTGGTCCAGGCGCGCGCGTTGGTCCAGGACCGGCGCGCGCGTTGGTCCAGGCGCGCGCGTTGGTCCAGGCGCGCGCGTTGGTCCAGGCGCGCGCGTTGGTCCAGGGGCGCGCGTTGGTCCAGGGGCGCGCGTTGGTCCAGGGGCGCGCGGTGGTCCAGGCGCGCGCGTTGGTCCAGGCGCGCGCGTTGGTCCAGGCGCGCGCGTTGGTCCAGGCGCGCGCGTTGGTCCAGGCGCGCGCGTTGGTCCAGGCGCGCGCGTTGGTCCAGGGCGCGTGTTGGTCCAGGGGCGCGCGTTGGTCAAGGCGCGCGCGTTGGTCCAGGCGCGCGACTTGGTCATGTGGCGCGACTAGGTCCAGGCGCGAGCGTTGGTCCAGGCCCGGCGCGCGCGTTGGTCCAGGCGCGCGCGTTGGTCCAGGCGCGCGCGTTGGTCCAGGGGCGCGCGTTGGTCCAGGCGCGCGCGTTGGTCCAGGCGCGCGCGTTGGTCCAGGCGCGCGCGTTGGTCCAGGCGCGCGCGTTGGTCCAGGGGCGCGCGTTGGTCCAGGGGCGCGCGTTGGTCCAGGCGCGCGCGTTGGTCCAGGCGCGCGAGTCGGTCCAGGCGCGCGTGTGGGTCCAGGCGCGCGCGTTGGTCCAGGCGCGCGCGTTGGTCCGGGCGCGCGCGTTGGTCCGGGCGCGCGCGTTGGTCCGGCCGCGCGCGTTGGTCCTGGCGCGCGCGTTGGTCCGGGCGCGCGCGTTGGTCCGGGCGCGCGCGTTGGTCCGGGCGCGCGCGTTGGTCCGGGCGCGCGCGTTGGTCCAGGCGCGCGCGTTGGTTCAAGCGCGCGCGTTGGTCCGGGCGCGCGCGTTGGTCCGGGCGCGCGCGTTGGTCCGGGCGCGCGCGTTGGTCCCGGCGCGCGCGTTGGTTCAGGCGCGCGCGTTGGTCCGGGCGCGCGCGTTGGTCCGGGCGCGCGCGTTGGTCCGGGACGCGCGTTGGTCCAGAGGCGCGCGGTGGTCCGAGCGCGCGCGGTTGTCCGGGCGCGCGCGGTGGTCCGGGTGCGCGCGTTGGTCCGGGCGCGCGCGTTGGTCCGGGCGCGCGCGTTGGTCCGGGCGCGCGCGTTGGTCCGGGCGCGCGCGTTGGTCCGGGACGCGCGTTGGTCCAGAGGCGCGCGGTGGTCCGGGCGCGCGCGGTTGTCCGGGCGCGCGCGGTGGTCCGGGTGCGCGCGTTGGTCCGGGCGCGCGCGTTGGTCCGGGCGCGCGCGTTGGTCCGGGCGCGCGACTTGGTCCAGGGGCGCGACTTGGTCCGGGCGCGCGCGTTGGTCCAGGCGCGCGCGTTGGTCCAGGCCAGGCGCGCGCGTTGGTCCAGGCGCGCGCGTTGGTCCAGGCGCGCGCGTTGGTCCAGGCGCGCGCGTTGGTCCAGGGGCGCGCGTTGGTCCAGGCGCGCGCGTTGGTCCAGGCGCGCGCGTTGGTCCAGGCGCGCGCGTTGGTCCAGGCGCGCGCGTTGGTCCAGGCGCGCGCGTTGGTCCAGGCGCGCGCGTTGGTCCAGGGGCGCGCGTTGGTCCAGGGGCGCGCGTTGGTCCAGGCGCGCGCGTTGGTCCAGGCGCGCGACTAGGTCCAGGGGCGCGCGTTGGTCCAGGCGCGCGCGTTGGTCCACGCCCGGCGCGCGCGTTGGTCCAGGCGCGCGCGTTGGTCCAGGCGCGCGCGTTGGTCCAGGGGCGCGCGTTGGTCCAGGCCCGGCGCGCGCGTTGGTCCAGGCGCGCGCGTTGGTCCAGGCGCGCGCGTTGGTCCAGGCGCGCGCGTTGGTCCAGGGGCGCGCGTTGGTCCAGGCGCGCGCGTTGGTCCAGGCGCGCGCGTTGGTCCAGGGGCGCGCGTTGGTCCAGGGGCGCGCGTTGGTCCAGGCGCGCGCGTTGGTCCAGGCGCGCGCGTTGGTCCAGGGGCGCGCGTTGGTCCAGGGGCGCGCGTTGGTCCAGGGGCGCGCGTTGGTCCAGGCGCGCGCGTGGTGGTCCAGGTGAGCGCGTGGTGGTCCAGGCGCGCGCGTTGGTCCAGGCGCGCTCCTTGGTCCAGGCGCGCGCGTTGGTCCAGGCGCGCGCGTTGGTCCAGGGGCGCGCGTTGGTCCAGGGGCGCGCGTTGGTCCAGGGGCGCGCGTTGGTCCAGGGGCGCGCGTTGGTCCAGGCGCGCGCGTTGGTCCAGGCGCGCGCGTTGGTCCGGGCGCGCGAGTTGGTCCAGGGGCGCGCGTTGGTCCAGGGGCGCGCGTTGGTCCAGGGGCGCGCGTTGGTCCGGGGGCGCGCGTTGGTCCGGGCGCGCGCGTTGGTCCGGGCGCGCGCGTTGGTCCGGGCGCGCGCGTTGGTCCGGGCGCGCGCGTTGGTCCGGGCGCGCGCGTTGGTCCGGGCGCGCGCGTTGGTCCGGGCGCGCGCGTTGGTCCGGGCGCGCGCGTTGGTCCGGGCGCGCGCGTTGGTCCGGGCGCGCGCGTTGGTCCGGGCGCGCGCGTTGGTCCGGGCGCGCGCGTTGGTCCGGGCGCGCGCGTTGGTCCGGGCGCGCGCGTTGGTCCGGGCGCGCGCGTTGGTCCGGGCGCGCGCGTTGGTCCGGGCGCGCGCGTTGGTCCGGGCGCGCGCGTTGGTCCGGGCGCGCGCGTTGGTCCGGGCGCGCGCGTTGGTCCGGGCGCGCGCGTTGGTCCGGGCGCGCGCGTTGGTCCGGGCGCGCGCGTTGGTCCGGGCGCGCGCGTTGGTCCGGGCGCGCGCGTTGGTCCGGGCGCGCGCGTTGGTCCGGGCGCGCGCGTTGGTCCGGGCCGCGCGTTGGTCCGGGCGCGCGCGTTGGTCCGGGCGCGCGCGTTGGTCCGGGCGCGCGCGTTGGTCCGGGCGCGCGCGTTGGTCCGGCGCGCGCGTTGGTCCGGACGCGCGCGTTGGTCCGGGCGCGCGCGTTGGTCCGGGCGCGCGCGTTGGTCCGGGCGCGCGCGTTGGTCCGGGCGCGCGCGTTGGTCCGGGCGCGCGCGTTGGTCCGGGCGCGCGCGTTGGTCCGGGCGCGCGCGTTGGTCCGGGCGCGCGCGTTGGTCCGGGACGCGCGTTGGTTCGGGCGCGCGCGTTGGTCCGGGCGCGCGCTTGTGGTCCGGGCGCGCGCGTTGGTCCGGGACGCGCGTTGGTCCAGAGGCGCGCGCGTTGGTCCGGGCGCGCGCTTGTGGTCCGGGCGTGCGCGGTGGTCCGGGCGCGTGCGTTGGTCCGGGCGCGCGCGTTGGTCCGGGCGCGCGACTTGGTCCGGGCGCGCGCTTTGGTCCGGGCGCGCGTGTTGGTCCGGGCGCGCGCGTTGGTCCAGGCGCGCGACTTGGTCCAGGGGCGCGACTTGGTCCAGGCGCGCGCGTTGGTCCAGGCGCGCGCGTTGGTCCAGGCCAGGCGCGCGCGTTGGTCCAGGCGCGCGCGTTGGTCCAGGCGCGCGCGTTGGTCCAGGGGCGCGCGTTGGTCCAGGCACGCGCGTTGGTCCAGGACCGGCGCGCGCGTTGGTCCAGGCGCGCGCGTTGGTCCAGGCGCGCGCGTTGGTCCAGGACCGGCGCGCGCGTTGGTCCAGGCGCGCGCGTTGGTCCAGGCGCGCGCGTTGGTCCAGGCGCGCGCGTTGGTCCAGGCGCGCGCGTTGGTCCAGGCGCGCGCGTTGGTCCAGGGGCGCGCGTTGGTCCAGGGGCGCGCGTTGGTCCTGGCGCGCGCGTTGGTCCAGGCGCGCGCGTTGGTCCAGGCGCGCGCGTTGGTCCAGGCGCGCGCGTTGGTCCAGGCGCGCGCGTTGGTCCAGGGGCGCGTGTTGGTCCAGGGGCGCGCGTTGGTCCAGGCGCGCGCGTTGGTCCAGGCGCGCGACTTGGTCCAGGGGCGCGCGCGTTGGTCCAGGCCCGGCGCGCGCGTTGGTCCAGGCCCGGCGCGCGCGTTGGTCCAGGGGCGCGCGTTGGTCCAGGCGCGCGCGTTGGTCCAGGCACGCGCGTTGGTCCAGGCACGCGCGTTGGTCCAGGCGCGCGCGTTGGTCCAGGCGCGCGCGTTGGTCCAGGGGCGCGCGTTGGTCCAGGCGCGCGCGTTGGTCTAGGCGCGCGCGTTGGTCCAGGGGCGCGCGTTGGTCCAGGCGCGCGCGTTGGTCCAGGCGCGCGCGTTGGTCCAGGCGCGCGCGTTGGTCCAGGCGCGCGCGTTGGTCCAGGCGCGCGCGTTGGTCCAGGGGCGCGCGTTGGTCCAGGGGCGCGCGTTGGTCCAGGCGCGCGCGTTGGTCCAGGCGCGCGCGTTGGTCCAGGGGCGCGCGTTGGTCCAGGGGCGCGCGTTGGTCCAGGGGCGCGCGTTGGTCCAGGCGCGCGCGTGGTGGTCCAGGCGAGCGCGTGGTGGTCCAGGCGCGCGCGTTGGTCCAGGCGCGCGCGTTGGTCCAGGCGCGCGCGTTGGTCCAGGCGCGCGCGTTGGTCCAGGCGCGCTCCTTGGTCCAGGCGCGCGCGTTGGTCCAGGCGCGCGCGTTGGTCCAGGGGCGCGCGTTGGTCCAGGGGCGCGCGTTGGTCCAGGGGCGCGCGTTGGTCCAGGCGCGCGCGTTGGTCCAGGCGCGCGCGTTGGTCCAGGCGCGCGCGTTGGTCCGGGCGCGCGAGTTGGTCCGGGCGCGCGCGGTGGTCCAGGCGCGCGCGTTGGTCCAGGCGCGCGCCTTGGTCCGGGCGCGCGCGTTGGTCCGGGCGCGCGCGTTGGTCCGGGCGCGCGCGTTGGTCCGGGCGCGCGCGTTGGTCCGGGCGCGCGCGTTGGTCCGGGCGCGCGCGTTGGTCCAGGCGCGCGCCTTGGTCCGGGCGCGCGCGTTGGTCCGGGCGCGCGGGTTGGTCCCGGCGCGCGCGGTGGTCCGGGCGCGCGCGTTGGTCCGGGCGCGCGCGTTGGTCCGGGCGCGCGCGTTGGTCCGGGCGCGCGCGTTGGTCCGGGCGCGCGCGTTGGTCCGGGCGCGCGCGTTGGTCCGGGCGCGCGCGTTGGTCCGGGCGCGCGCGTTGGTCCGGGCGCGCGCGTTGGTCCGGGCGCGCGCGTTGGTCCGGGCACGCGCGTTGGTCCGGGCGCGCGCGTTGGTCCGGGCGCGCGCGTTGGTCCGGGCGCGCGCGTTGGTCCGGGCGCGCGCGTTGGTCCGGGCGCGCGCGTTGGTCCGGGCGCGCGCGTTGGTCCGGGCGCGCGCGTTGGTCCGGGCGCGCGCGTTGGTCCGGGCGCGCGCGTTGGTCCGGGCGCGCGCGTTGGTCCGGGCGCGCGCGTTGGTACGGGCGCGCGCGTTGGTACGGGCGCGCGCGTTGGTCCGGGCGCGCGCGTTGGTCCGGGCGCGCGCGTTGGTCCGGGCGCGCGCGTTGGTCCGGGCGCGCGCGTTGGTCCGGGCGCGCGCGTTGGTCCGGGCGCGCGCGTTGGTCCGGGCGCGCGCGTTGGTACGGGCGCGCGCCTTGGTCCGGGCGCGCGCGTTGGTCCGGGCGCGCGCGTTGGTCCGGGCGCGCGCGTTGGTCCGGGCGCGCGCGTTGGTCCGGGCGCGCGCGTTGGTCCGGGCGCGCGCGTTGGTCCGGGCGCGCGCGTTGGTCCGGGCGCGCGCGTTGGTCCGGGCGCGCGAGTTGGTCCGGGCGCGCGCGTTGGTCCGGGCGCGCGCGTTGGTCCGGGCGCGCGCGTTGGTCCGGGCGCGCGCGTTGGTCCGGGCGCGCGCGTTGGTCCGGGCGCGCGCGTTGGTCCGGCGCGCGCGTTGGTCCGGCGCGCGCGTTGGTCCGGGCGCGCGCGTTGGTCCGGGCGCGCGCGTTGGTCCGGGCGCGCGCGTTGGTCCGGGCGCGCGCGTTGGTCCGGGCGCGCGCGTTGGTCCAGGCGCGCGCGTTGGTCCAGGCGCGCGCGTTGGTCCAGGCGCGCGCGTTGGTCCGGGCGCGCGCGTTGGTCCGGGCGCGCGCGTTGGTCCAGGCGCGCGCGTTGGTCCAGGCGCGCGCGTTGGTCCAGAGGCGCGCGGTGGTTCGGGCGCGCGCGGTTGTCCGGGCGCGCGCTGTGGTCCGGGCGCGCGCGTTGGTCCGGGCGCGCGCGTTGGTCCGGGCGCGCGCGTTGGTCCAGGCGCGCGACTTGGTCCAGGGGCGCAACTTGGTCCAGGCGCGCGCGTTGGTCCAGGCGCGCGCGTTGGTCCAGGCCAGGCGTGTCAGAAAGAACGAAATAGGAATGATTGAACTAGCACAAAGTTGGGTACAAGTAGGAAACCCTAAGTTTGTGTACCCCCTAAGGCTAAACCCACTATAGCCTATACAAGGTAAACATACAATGTTTGACACACCCCCATAGGTGAAGTGGGAGACAACCAGAGGGCCACAAGACCAGTCAAAGCAAAGCAAAGCAAAGCAAAGCTCAGGGTGGATCTCAAGGATACCACACAAATTCCGAGCACAAGCAAGTGGTCACAAGACCAGTTCACATGCAGTTTGATAATAGAACAAGAGGTACAGTGATCACAACCTAGCAAGTGAAAGCATGCAGGTATATATATAGAGATCACAGTACAAGCAGAGTCAAGAAGTGAGCAAGTGAGGGAGAGTAGGCACAAGGCCTAGAACAGTACAGAAACGCTGATGGTCACAAGGCTGAAGCGCCTTGGTGAACACATCAGCAGTGTTGGCCCGAGTGGCCACGTAACGCAGACGAAGCTGACCACGCTGCTGCAGCTCTCGAGCAAGGAAGTAGCGCAGAGCGATGTGCTTCGTTCTGTGCTCCAGTCTGTGCTCCTCACACAAGGCAATGGCTGCCTTGTTGTCGACGTACAGCACTGGAGGAGAACGAGGCCGCTCTCCGAGGTCGGTCAGCAGGTAGGTGAGCCAGCATAGCTCCTGGGTAGCCATGGCTGTGGCGTAGATCTCAGCCTCACAACTGGAGCTGAGAACAGAGGAAGAGCGTGTAGAACGCCAGGAAACAGAGCCAGAGCCAAGGCTGAAGGTGTAACCCTGAGACGACCGCTGCGTAGCCTGGTCGTCAGCCCAAGAAGCGTCTGAGTGTCCAGTGAGGACAACGTCGCGCCGTCCTCCAAGCACAAGCCCCATGCCCGACGTACTGCACAGGTAGCGCAACACCCTCTTAGCGGCATCCATGTGCTCCTTTCAGTGACGGCCAGGAGCGACATAGCGTGCTAGGATGCTAAGAGGATAGGCTAGGTCAGGTCGAGTGCAGGTCATCAGGTACATGAGGCAGCCCACAAGCTCTGGATACGGGCCACTCGGCTCTACGGACTCATCCGAAGGCAGAGCTGAGAGCGAGTGACCGGTAGGCAGAGGAGTGGGCTGAGGCGAGGAGTACGTGAAGCGGAAGCGCTGAAGGACCTGCTGCACCATGTGTGACTGAGTCAAGGTGATGGTGCGCTGTGCTCTGTCCCGGGTGATCCGCAAGCCAAGATAGCTTGTCAGCTCACCCAGGTCTGTGCACGTGTGTCTCTTCTGCAGCTCCGACTTCACGTGGGCAAGTGCCTCAGTGTCAGCAGTAGCAAAGACCAAGTCGTCTACGTACACGAGAACGTAGAACGGCGGCAGAGTGGTGTCGGTGCGTAGAAACAGCGACGGGTCAGCAGTAGAAGGAGCAAAACCAAGAGCAGCAAGAGTAGTCCTCAGTGTGTCGTGCCACTCACGGGGCGCCTGGCGGAGACCGTAGACCGGCCGCCGGAGGCTCCACTGGGTACCAGGAGGGAACGACCCAGTGAAGCCAGGTGGGCGGCGCAGCCAGATCTCCTCGTGCAGGGTGCCCTGTAGGAACGCAGTGCTGAAGTCAAGACAGTGGAGCTCGTAGTCACGCTGAGCGGCGACGTGCAGCAGAACCCGAAGAGTGGTCATCTTCGGGGTCGGGGAGAAGGTCTGGAAGAAGTCAACTCCCTGTCGCTGACTGAAGCCTCGTGCAACGTAACGCGCCTTGAAGGCAGGCGGAGAACCCGGCGGCCGCTTCACCCTGAAAATCCACATGCCACTGACGATGTTCGCCCCAGGTGGGGGAACCTCGTCGACGTAGGTGCCTGTGGACTTCCAGGAAGCCATCTCTGCGTCCATGGCTGTCTGCCACTGAGAGGAGTACTCACCCTCCATCGCCTCTGCGTAGGAGCGTGGGGTCGGGATGTCTGGTGCATCCGGGTCTCCCTCAGGGGCAATCAGCATGGACACGAGATGAGGTAAAGCAGCAGCAAAGCACTCAAACTCCTCCTGTCTGTCCTCAAGGACGTCCGTGCCAAGAGCACACTCACCCCCGACGGACGGAGGACAGACAGACTCAGACTCAGACTCAGCAACAAGGCTAGCGGCGTAGTCTAGACGACAGGCTGCAGCAAAGTCAACAAGCTCAGCGACCAGAGCAGACGCAGCAGTGGACTCAAAGGTAGGGTCAGTGACAACAGTGGCAAGGAGACGCGCGACAGTAGGACTGGCAGCACGAGTAAGGTCTGACGGCGGGTCGGCAACGTCAGGAAGAGAGGACGCAGGAGGAGACGGCATAGGTACGCGCTGTGGAGCAGTGGAAGAACGCAGGGTCATATAGTGAGTGCCAAGGACAGGAGGAGGACGCTGACGCGGAGCACGACGACCAGTGCGGGCAGTGCGGACAGGCGACTCTAGACGAGACTCAGGAGACGCAGGACTGGACTCAGGCGACGGAGGACGAGACTCAGGCTCACGACGCTCCGTAAAGCTACCTGTTGGCGCAGTGTAAGGAGAAGGACCAGACAGTGGAGAGGCAGGCTGTAACTGTGACTGCGACGGGACAGGTGGTGGACTCAGTAGGGGAGGAGGAGGAGGACCAGGAGAGGGCGGGAGACCAAGAATCTGCTGAAGGAGCGGAACGTAGTACGGCCGCAGTCGCTCAGCACCTCCAGCGCCAACCCCCTCAGCAGCTCCAGTCCCAGCAGCTCCAGTACCTCCAATACGAGCACCTCCAAGACCGGCGGCTCCAGCAGCTCCAGCACCAGCAGCACCACCAGCAGCACCAGCACCTCCAGCAGCTGCAGCAGCAGCAGCACCTCCAGCAGCACCTCCAGCAGCTCCAGCAGTACCAGCAGCACCAGTACCAGCAGCACCTCCAGCAGCGCCAGCAGCACCGCCAGCAGCAGCAGCACCTCCTGCAGCTCCAGCAGTACCAGCACCAGCAACACCTCCAGCAGCTCCAGCAGCACCAGCAGCACCTCCTGCAGCTCCAGCAGCACCAGCACCAGTAACACCTCCAGCAGCTCCAGCACTGCACCGGGGTCCGCGACGCGAGGAGCGCCACTCCGGAGACTGCAGTGCCGAGCGTACCACTCGCGGAGCTGCAGGGGAGAGGGCAGCGCCCGCCTAGGAGGGGAAGCACTAGCACCAGCTCCAGCAGCGCTCCGAGCGCCAGAAGCACCTCTCCTGAGGCTGCAGTACTGTAAGTACCACTCACGCAGCTGCTCGGAGGAGAGAGCTCCTCCAGGTGTAGCACTCCCAGGCTCAGCACCCCCAGACTCAGCACCCCCAGACTCAGCACCCCCAGTCTCAGCACCCCCAGACTCAGCACCCCCAGACTCCGCAACCCCAGGCTCCGCACCCCCAGGCTCCGCACCCCCAGGCTCCGCACGCTCAGGCGCAGCACCCCTAGCAGGACGAGAGTCGACAGCTACCTCGACAGGGTCAACCGGGTCTACCTGGGACACACCTGAGGGAGCGGCACCCTGAGGGGGGAGGGGGTCTACCACAGCAGCACCTGGCGCGAGGAAGAGAGGCGGGGGAGGGAGCGGGGCAGTGCGGTAGGGGAAGAGGCGGTAGTAGGGCACCGACTCGTCAAAAGTGACGTCCTGAGAGGGCAGGACATGGCGCGAGGTGGCGTGGTAGAACTGCCAACCAGACGCGTCCGAGACAAAGCCAAGGAAGACACAAGGAACAGCGCGGGAGGAGAGCTTGTCCGCAGACGTATCGCGGACAAAAGCTTGAGATCCCCAGACCCGAAAACGCGACGCATCGCCAACCTCCCCCGTCCACAGCAGTGTGGGCGAGGTCTCCGGCAAGGAGACACGGGGCCAGAGGTTGAGCTGATGCGCAGCGTAGCGGACTGCAAACGGCCACAGAAAGTGGGGGGCAGCCGCATGGATCAAGGAGGTACGAACGACCTCCATGACCAAGCCAATGCGGCGCTCAGCAACCCCATTCTGTTGTGGAGAGGCCGGAAGCGTGAACGACTGCTCAATGCCGTGCTCCGCACAGTAGGCTGCCAAGAGGTCGGAGGAGAACTCACCACCTCTGTCAGAGTGCAGACGCAAGACAGGAAAGTCCGAGTGGAAACGCTCGCTGAGCTGGAGACGAGAAGCACGGATCCAAGGGATCAAAACAGCAGGGACCTCACCCTTGGTGCGCAAGGGGAAGACCGTGGTGTAGCGCGAGTAGTCGTCAACAACGATCAGGAAGTACCGCTCCTGACCCTGTCCACGGACGCGGGCTGGGCCCCACACGTCCATGTGGAGCGTCTGCAAGGGAGCAGTCGTCGGGGGAAACGAGGAGGAGTGAGGAGCGGCGCGCTGCCGCCCCTCGACACAAGGAAGACAGGGAGGAGCAGGCGAGGGTGGTAGGGGAGGGAGTACCCGGGGAAGACCAGAGACAAGGTACCGTTTGTGCATGGCACGAAGGCGCTGCACGGACGGGTGACCAAGGCGGTAGTGCCAGAGGACAGTCTCGTGCGCCAGAGAGCGACACGAGCAGGGGGCAGACAACTGACCTGACGCAGACGCAGACGCAGCTACCTGAGGGGACTCAGTGGTCAGTGTGTACAGGTCCGACCCCGGCTGCCTAGTGAAGGTAGCGAGGTGACGGCCCGTCCGAGCACACGTGCAGTGTGTCACGCGCTCGTAGGCAGGGGTGAACTGGTGGACACCCCCGTCCTGGAGCGCACAACCCGCCACCAAGTTCGTAGAGAACGAGGGGAGGTGGAGACCTGACAGAGTGCCCGACGGAACCGCAGGACAAGGAAGGACAGTGGAGGAGGTCGCAATGACCGGACCCCCAGAGGGGTCAGCAAGGGAGACAGCAACTGGCCGAGCAAGCTGCTCAAGGGCAGTGCGGTCACGAAAGAAACAGCGAGAAGCGCCTGAGTCTAGAGTGAAGGTGTGCAGTGCCTCAGTGGACTCAGTACCAGGGGGCGCAGACTCACTAGCACCTGGAGCAACAGCCTCACCAGCACCTGGGGCAGCAGACACGTGAGCACCTAGCGCAGCAGCCTCACCAGCACCTGGGGCAGCAGACACGCAAGCACCTAGAGCGGCAGCCTCACTGGTGCGAATGCCCGGGTCGGGCGGAACACGCAGGTACTGATCACCCTCTCCACTAGTAGACAACACATACATGGCAGTGAGAATAGCATCAAAGTCAAGAGCAAAGACATCAATGTTCTTCTTCATCAGATCCCACCAGCGAGGCAGCTCAGTGGCAGTAGGGAACTGAGTGCGCCAAGCGTCGTCGAGGCGGGAGAAGCAGCGCTGCGTGGTGTGCGCCCTCCCACACGTCTGGCCAGTGCGCTCACCAGTGCGGATGACGTACGTGCAGTAAGGCCACCCCCCCCCCCCCGTGCTGAGAGTACCACTCACGAAGCTCCTGGGGAGAGAGAGTCTGCTGTCCGCCAGCGCCACCACGACCACCACCTCCGCCGCCACCACCTCGACCACCACCGCCCCTGCCGCCGCCTCGTCCACCGCCGCCCCCACCACCGCCCCCACCCCGGCCACCTCCTCCGCTGCTGCCGCCACCACCCCCACCACTGCCACTAGCCCCTCCTGCCCCGCCACCACCCCCACCGCCTCCACCGCCCCCACCACCGCCTCCCCCGCCGTCACCTCCACCTCCCTTGCCCCCTTTGCCCTTGCCGCTGCGGCGCCAGCTCGGAGCGGACGCAGTCCCGACCTGCTCAGTACCAACTAGGTCGACAGCAGCAGCAGAGGCGACAGAGGGGAGCAGGGGGGAAGGGGAACACCCCTCGAAGAACGGGGTGCGGGGTTCGCCACGAGAGGCAGCTACAGCGACTATGCTAGTCTCGGCTGCAAGCAGTTCCTTCTCGAGCAGGTCAGCGGTGAGCTCAGTGGGGCAGCGAGCGAGGAAGTGGTCCCTGACCGCACGAAGAGAGTCAGGGAGACGGGTGACAAGGTGGTAGAGAGTGAGCCAGAGCGGGGGGAGGTGGGTGGCAAGAAACTCAGCGGGCATAGCGGCACGGAAGCGAGCCTCACTAGTGCGCAGGTGCGTGGTGAGGTCAGCGACTGTGGCGAAAGCGGACAGGTCTGGGAACAGGTAGGGGAGCGAGAGACGGCCTAGCGCAGCAGAGGCAGGTGGGGAGTAGCGTGCAACTACAGCAGTGTACATTGCCTGTGCAGTCTTGTGCTGGCCAAAGTGCTCGCGCTCATCTACCGGCAGGGAGTTGCGAATAGCGAAACGAGCGTGGGCATCACGAGTCTGCCACTGTGAGCGGGCAGTACTGTCAGCAGTAACAGCAGGGGCAGCAGCGAGGCCTAGTGCGTGATCGTACAGCGAGATGTCCTCCTTGGCAGTGAGCTGGAGGAACAGGTGCAAGTCATCTAGCCAGATCTCGGCAACAAAAGCGAGTACAGCGGGGCTAGCCATAGCAGCAGTAGAAGAAACAGTAGCAGTAGTAGTAGCAGCAGGCGAAACCCTAAAAAACAGCAGTCAGCGCGACCCAGGTAGGGCGGCTCAGTCCAGAGAGGGCCGCTCAGTACGGGGAGGGCGGCGCGGCTCGGTTCGGGCAGCGCGGCTCGGCTCGGGCTGGGCGGCTCGGTTCGGGCGGCTCGGTTCTGGCGGGGCCGTGGCGGTCGCGCGTGGGGCGGCTCGGTTCTGGCGGGGCCGACGGGGCCTCTAAGGGGCGAACGCGGGGCCGACGGGGCCGCTAAGGGGCGGCGCGCGGGGTCGACGAGGCCGTAGGGGGCCGATAAGGGGCCGTGCGCGGGGTCGACGGGGCCGTAAGGGGCCGCTAAGGGGCGGCGCGTGGGGTCGACGGGGCCGTAAGGGGCCGCTAGGGGGCGGCGCGCGGGGTCGACGGGGCCGTAAGGGGCCGCTAAGGGGCGGCGCGCGGGGTCGACGGGGCCGTAAGGGGCCTCTAGGGGGCGGCGCGCGGGGTCGACGGGGCCGTAAGGGGCCGCTAAGGGGCGGCGCGCAGGGTCGACGGGGCCGTAAGGGGCCGCTAAGGGGCGGCGCGCGGGGTCGACGGGGCCGTAAGGGGCCGTTAAGGGGCGGCGCGCGGGGTCGACGGGGCCGTTAGGGGCCGCTAAGGAGGGGCGCACGAGGGCGCTGGGGGGAGGCGCTCGAGGGCGCTCCGACAGTAGGGCGCACGAGGGCGCTAGTAGGCAGTCAGTGTGGTGGGCCCTTTAAAAAATTCGGTCCTAGCGGAGGACCTGCTCTGAAACCATGTCAGAAAGAACGAAACAGGAATGATTGAACTAACACAAAGTTGGGTACAAGTAGGAAACCCTAAGTTTGTGTACCCCCTAAGGCTAAACCCACTATAGCCTATACAAGGTAAACATACAATGTTTGACAAGGCGCGCGCGTTGGTCCAGGCGCGCGCGTTGGTCCAGGCGCGCGCGTTGGTCCAGGCGCGCGCGTTGGTCCAGGGGCGCGCGTTGGTCCAGGCGCGCGCGTTGGTCCAGGCGCGCACGTTGGTCCAGGACCGCGCGTTGGTCCAGGCGCGCGCGTTGGTCCAGGCGCGCGCGTTGGTCCAGGGGCGCGCGTTGGTCCAGGCGCGCGCGTTGGTCCAGGCGCGCGCGTTGGTCCAGGCGCGCGCGTTGGTCCGGGCGCGCGCGTTGGTCCAGGCGCACGCGTTGGTCCAGGGGCGCGCGTTGGTCCAGGGGCGCGCGTTGGTCCAGGGGCGCGCGTTGGTCCAGGCGCGCGCGTGGTGGTCCAGGCGGTTGCCCGGTTTCCCGATGGCTCATGTGCCACCGCTCCCTGCCATCCTCCATGCGCCACGCCCCATAATTCGGCATTACATCCGTCACCGCAAACCCCAGCAGGCCTGGACTGGCACTACTCCTCATAATAGCGGTTCTAGAGTTCCCACCTTGCCAGCCATCTCACCTTGCCAGCCATGTGCCATCGCTCCCTGCCATCCTCCATGCGCCACGCCCCATAGCTCCACACACACACATCACCGCAAACCCCAACAGATCTGCCACCTGTCCGCCTGATAGAGTTCCTTGCCTCTCCCTACCTCCCATCTCCCAGCGTCTCACCTTGCCAGCCATGAGCCATCGCTCCCTGCCGTCCTCCATGCGCCACGCCCCATAGTTGGGCAGCACATCCATCACTGCGAACCCCAGCAGGTCTGGCACCGGTCCTCCTGTCACTCCCTGCTTCACCAGCGCTGCTGCCAGGTCCAGAGCTGCATGTGGAAAGGAGGAGGGCAGGGTTCGGGATTGAATCGTTAGCCATGTTTCATAACTCCCAAAGAGAGGCGCAGCCATGCTCCTCTCCAACTCCCTCCAACTCCCTCCAACTCCCTCCAACTCCCTCCAACTCCCTCCAACTCCCTACAACTCCCTCCCTGCATCACCAGTGCTTGCGCCACGTGAAGACTCCAGACCTGAGATATGACACATTTGAGGCGCCTCACATCTGAGGTGCCAGCACTGGTGTACCAACTGACACGTCACACATGGAAAGGAAGAGCTGTGCGACGTGTCACTAGCTAAGAAAAGCACGTGTCACTTGGTACACCAGTGCTGTCACTAGCTAAGGTGAAGGAATATTGGTATGGCTTTTGGTAAGGAGAATTCTCAAAAGCCATACCAATATTGCTTGGTACACCAGTGCTGCCACTAGCTAAGGTGAAGGAAGGAAGCGTGTAGGGTAGAGCAGACAAGGAGGAAGGAGGTACCTGCAAGAGTGAAAGGGAAGCTTCCCAGTGGTTGCTCGATCTGGAAGCACAGCAGGTGCAGAGGACTCGTGGCAGGCCCTGATTGGCTGGGAGCAGAAGCGGATTGGGTGAACGGGGAGCAGGGAAGGAGGGAGAGAGAGGAGAAAGATCGATGTGTGGAATGTCATTTGAAGAGAGATATGGTGAGGCCAGGGAGGGATGGCAATCAGTGGTTTTCTTTGACTGCAGGTAGGCAGGCTTATGCACAGTTGTGAGGACAACGCACAAATCGGACGGTAGGGCTGATAGGGTCTATTTTTTAGGCGCCTCGAAAAAAAAAAAAAAAAAAAACGCACAGTTGGAGGTCACTTTTGAGGCGCATCAAAAGTCATCTCTCTACCTGCGATAATACGTACAGTTGGAGGTCGGAGGATAGGGCTGATGGGGAGAAGATGGAGGAAGAAAGTGCAGAAGCAACACGCTCAGGATGGCTGCAGGGAGGGAGAGGTGAGGGGAGAAAGAAGAAAGGCGGGGATGAGAGGGAGGGGTGGGAGTGGGAGGGAGGAAGGGGAGGAAAGAAAGCGGGAGAGAGAAGAGAGGGAGGGGATGGCATAGGAGAGAGATGCAGGTGGGAAGCAGATGGAGAGGGATGAGGGAGGGGTGGGGGTGGAGGAAAGGGAGCATAGGAGAGAGAAGCAGGTGAGAAGGTAGGGAGAAAGGACGGACGGAGGGCACAGACAGGAGAGCAAAAACCTCAAATAATTCCTGCCAGCAGGAAGCAGAGGCCAGAGCGATAGCACCAGATGGTGCGTGGGAAGTGGAAATGACTCTCTTGCTGACTCAAAACAGTTCGGGGGAAGGAGGGGGGGCACTCACAGGAGGGCAAAGGCAGCCAGTATTCGCAGGCAGCAAGCAGCCGAGGCCAGAGCGACAGCAGCAGATGGTGATTGAGAGGTGGAGGAGGAGGAGGACGGGGAGGATGAGGAGGAGGAAAAGGGGGAGGAGGGGGCGGAGATAGCAGGGGAGGCGAGGAGGCCATCCAGTATGGCTGTGATGAGCGCAGTGGGGTCCAATCTGGGGGTTACAGGGAGGAGAGGGAGGGAGGAGGGGGGAGGTAAAGAGGGAGGGTACAAAATGAGGGGCCTCGAAAGAAGAGCAGGGGAGGAGAGCAGGCCGTCCAGAATGGCTGTGATGAGCGCGGTGGGGTCCAATCTGGTGGTTACAGGGAGGAGAGGAGGGGGGAGGAGGGAGGGGAAGGGAGTTTGGCAGATTGGCGAAATAATATCTTTGAGGCGCCTCAAAAAGAGAGCAGGGGAGGAGAGCAGGCCGTCCAGTATGGCTGTCTGTGATGAGTGCGGTGGGGTCCAATCTGGGGGTTACAGGGAGGAATGGGCAGGAAAAAGGAGCAGAGATTCAGTAATGGAAAGAAGAGCAGGGGAGGAGAGCAGCCCGTCCAGAATGGCTGTGATGAGCGCAGTGGGGTCCAATCTGGGGGTTACAGGGAGGAGAGGAGGGGGGAGGAGGGAGGGGGAGAGGAGAAGAGGGAATGTGGCAACAGGAGGAGAGTAGGAGAGGAGACGAGAAAAGAACAACAGTCTTGATTTGAGGAACAAAAAAGTGCTAACACGGGCAGAAAAACCTTAAGTGGGTGGGAGGGAGCAGCTGTATAAACATTGCATGCAGCAGAGACCAGGCTCTGTTTACCACACGTACGTCATGCCACGTGGCAGCAGCCCATTGGCCAATGCAGCTGCAACAAGGGGCGAGGAGTGCAGATGCAGGAGCGCCCTCACACACGCCTGATGGGCAGGACATGGGGGGTGCGAGGAGGGGGGAGAGAGATGGTAAGAGCAGAACTGATGGGGAGAAAGAAGGAACAGTGACAGCTACAGACGCAGATGGGAAGATGGGAAGATGGGAAGCGCGGTAATGGTGGGGAGAGAGTTGGAAGATGGAGAGGGGAGAGAGGGGGGTAGAAAAGGAAACAGCCCTGAGGGAAAAGGGGCGAGGAGTGGAGATGCAGGAAGAGATCCCACGAGACTCTTCATGCCCGCACGTTAAATGCTGCTCAATTCTCAGAAGAAATCCCACGAGAAAAAGGCAAGGAATATAAACGGGCGAACAGGTGGGAGAGCAGCAATAGCCCCACTGAGAGCTCCTCCCTCCCTCCCTCACTGCTTCCTCCTCCCCCCCCAACCCCTGCTATTGAATCGCCTCAAAAGATTAAGCATGCCTGATTAGCCGATAGCAGGTTGGAGAGCAGCGACAGCCCCACTGACAGCTCCTCCGCTGCTTCCTCCTCTCCCACCATCCCTGCGGCACCAGCACTGACGTCAGCTCCGCCAATGGCGGACTGCCACGTGGCAGTAGCAGGAGAGGCATCCTGGTCCTGCTGTGCTCGGTGCACGAGGCGGAAGAGCAAGATGAGGAGGGCGCTGAGGGGGACCTGGTGGGGGGATTGAAAGGACGTGTGGGGCAGCATGGGAAGCGGCAGGAGATGCGCCCTGGTCTTGCTGTGCTCGGTGCACAAGGCGGAAGAGCAAGATAAGCAGGGTGCTCAGGGGGACCTGGTGGTGGGAGGGGGTGGAACACGCAGGGGAGGGGAAAGAGGACGGTGGGAAGGAGGAATGACGGTGGGAAGGAGGAATGGCTGTGTAGTTGGGCCCTGCTGTGTGCGGTGCACGAGGCGCAAGAGCAGGATGAGGAGGGCGCTTATAGGGACCTGGTGGGGGGTGAAGGAGTAACACACAAGGGAGGGAAAGGGGTGATGGGCTGTGTAGTTGGGCCCTGCTGTGTGCGGTGCACAAGGCGCAAGAGCAGGATGCGGAGCGCGCTCAGGGGGACCTGGTGGGAGGAAGGGAGGAGTAACAAACAGGGGTGGGGAAGGTGGAAGGGGTGTGTTATGTGGTCCTGCATGCGCGGTGCACAAGGCGCAAGAGCAGGATGAGGAGCGCGCTGAGGGGGACCTGGTGGGGAGAGGGGGGATAACACGCAGGGGAGGGAAGTGGGGAAGGGGGGAAGGGGGGAAAGAGGAAGGGGTGTGTTGTGTGGTCTCACTGTGCTCGGTGCACGAGATTGAAAAGCAGGATGAGGAGCGCACTCAGAGGAACCTGGCAGGGGGGAGGGTGGGGGGGCAGGGAGGAGAGGGGGTAAAGTAGCAGGGAAAATGTGTTGTGTGATAGCACAGCACAGAAGCCACAAGGAGGACTTGCACCATGAGTGGGTGGGGGACAAGATGGCAGGGGAATTGCAGGGGAAGGGGATGTGGGTGGGTGTCGCAGCGAAACACGACACCATAAACAGTGGGGACAGTGAGGAAACAGTTGGGGACAGTGGGGGAACAATGTTTATTGAGAACAGTGGGGAAACAGATGCTCTGTCAAGATGCTCTGTCTGTCAAGATGCTCTCACCAACTGTTTTTCAAGAGCATCATGACCGTCAAGATGCTCTGTCACCCCTTCCCCCACAACCCCCTGCCCTTTGCCACCTCTCCCTTTCCCCATTGCTCACCTCGAAGTGCACGAGTGCGAGTCCATCCCTCCCTCCCCCTTCCACCACCTCACCCCACGCCCCAGCAGGAACCAGCAGCCCCCCACAGCGCGGCAGCAGCAGGGGCTGGGGGGCGGAGAGGGCGGAGAGGGCGGAGAGGGAGGCACAGACCCTACCTTCCCCTCCATTGCTCACCTCAAAATGCACCAGTGAAAGTCCGTTCTCCCGTTCCACCACCTCCCCCGCGCCCCAGCAGGAACCAGCAGCCCCCCACAGCGCGGCAGCAGCAGCGGCTGGGGGGCTGAGAGGGCGGAGAGGGAGGCACAGGCGGGCGGGAGGGGGAGGAGGAGCGCTGCTCCCATAGTGCTCTCGAGGAACTCAAAGCTGAGATGTAGCCGTAGGCAGGGTTGGGAAGGGGGAGGGCGAAGGGGGGGAGGAGGGGGGGACCGGAAATGGGCAGATAAACACGACAAGCGAGAGGATAGCAACTCACGTGCAGACGGCGGGTCAGGGGTCATGGGAGAAACTAGCGTGCGAAGGGCAGAGAGGAAATGCAGGAACGGAGGGGGGTGGGTGGGGTGAGATGAGATGTCTCCGTATGGCGAGCAGGAGACTGCAAAGGCAAGGCAACGATCATAACTCACGTGCAGCGGGCGGGCCATGAGCCGTGGGAGAGGGCAGAGAGGAGGCGCAGGAAGGGCAGGGGGCGGGCGGGGAAGTCCCGTCTGGTGGCGGCTAGGAGCGAGCGGAGAGGGGCATCGGATGGAGATGCTGATGCGTCCCAGAAGTCAGTGCATAGCGACTCCTGGGAGAAAGGTAGGTGAAGAAGGGGCGGGGACGGGGGCAGGAGTGATGAGGAGGGCACAGAAGTTAGACGGGTGGATTCTTTTTCCTGACGGAACAAAGCAAAGAGCAGATGGGGGCGTCAGAAGGGGAGTCTGTGAAATACTAGAGTGATATTGAGGTAGCAGAGAGAAATTCCCAGAAGAGCTCACAGAGAGTTGGGCGGCGGAGAGGTGGTGAGGTGTGTGGTGCGGTGACAAGGCAGTGAACAGAGGTGAGATGGTGTTGAGACAGGTGGTTACATGTCATATGTGGTGCATCTGGTGCCATGAGGTGCTGTGCGGTGCCACACGGTAACAAGCACTGACCTGCTCTGAAAAGGCACGGCAGATTATCTCCAGAAGAAGGGCATATAGCCGAGTGCCTTTCTGAAACCGGGGTACAACAAGAAAAGGGTTTGAGAAAAACTGACACAAAGAGCCGATGGTAGAACTACAGACATATCAAAATTAGTAAATACAGATAAGCACAGAAGCCCGGGAAGGTACAAACCTGGTTGGAAATGTCAAATGCAGTGAGGTAGGCTGTGCAAAGCCCCTTGACGCATCGCTTCACCACCCCCTGCATCACCTGCCCTTGCACACACCAGGTCACAGGGCAAGCATGGGTGTGGGCATGGGGAGGTAGGGACGGAGGCAGGACTACTTATGAGACGTCTCAGGATGCAGTGAGGTAGGGCGAGGTTGTAAGGAGCTCTTACGGAGTTAACAGTTGAAGAGTTGGTTGTAAATGGAGTTGATTGTTAAGTTGACTGAAGGCGTTGAATATTGGAGGGTGACTGTACAGAAGGTGACTATAACTTGTAAGCAAGCTACTCCTCACAGAAAGAGGTACCTGTAAAAGAAGACGTGACTCACAGGGTCGTTGGAAGGGTGGGAGGCGAGGGAAGAGGAGAGCAGCGAGGAGAGAATCCAGTCCAGCGCTCCTGCTGCATAGGCTGCTTGCACACACACACCCGGGTTCAACACAGGTGGCTGCAATGGTGTGGCAAAGAGGAGAAGAGAGGAGAGGAGATGGGAAGGGCAAGCCGGATACGTTTTAAGCATTCTGAAAAATGGGCAGAGCCACAGACACTGCTTGAGTGCAACGTGAGTGAGCGTCACAGAGAATGCTCTGAAGGCAATCCACAGGTGTTGCTGTGTGTGTGCATCGTGAGTGAGCAGCACAAGAAACATGTGTCAGGCCAGGCCTATTGTGCTGACACCACCAGGGAGCTGAACTGAAAATATTGTGCATCATCGGGTTACCAGCAGCTAAGAGGAGGTCTATAGCTGGAAGCCCCCTACGTCTCCCGTGTGTTACCATACCGGTAGCTGTGATGCATCTGGCAGCCACTGCAGCAGCATACGCACGAGGCCCCATGCGAGCAGCAGCATGGGAGACACGAGAATATGTGAGCAGCACAGGGCACACAGAGGCCTGATGATAGGTGATGATAGCTCACCGGCAGGTGAGAGGAATCCGGCAGCCATTGCAACAGCATGAGGACTAGACCCCATGCGAGCAGCACAGGAGACACATCTGACCCAGCACCGGCACTACCAGTTTGCTGATAGATCCCTCTTGTGCATAATGTCTCACCGGCAGGTGAGAGGAATCCGGCAGCCACTGCAGCAGCATGCGCACGAGACCCCATGCGAGCAGCACAGGAGATACGTCTGACCCTGCTCCGGCACTACCAGTCCCCCCCCCCACCAACGGCACCACTGCATTTAAACCAGTGAGTCCCCGCTCCCCCCTTCCCCCCCCTCCAAAGTCCTCCTCCATTCCCTCCTCTGCCACCCCCATTCCACTGCCAAACTCAGGGCTCTGGCCTGCCCCTCCCGGCCTTCCCTTGGCGGCAGCGGCAGAGAGAAGGCAAGAGAGCCACGCAGAGAGGCATTGATCCACTTCCGAGAGGTCGGAGGGCGAGGAGAGCGGGTGTTGCGACGTGCTGTAAAGGGGAGAAGATTTACAAAAAGCCACGTGTGGGGGAGCGGACAGGAACGGAGGTTGTGAGAGAAAATGCCAGTGTCAGTGAAGTGACACTGTGAAACCAACAAAAAATGGAGAGCTAAAATCAATGAACGTTGAGAAAGGGAGATTATGAAACACACCTGAAATTCGCCCCCTGCGCCAGGGCCACGACTACCCCCTCCACGTCCACAGCTGCGATTAACAGGAGCACAGCACGGTGCAGTGCGGTGCAGAGGAGTGACTCGGCCGCTGCACTGATGGCTAGCGAGGCGAGAGATACGGAGGAGGAGAGCGAGGAGGAGGAGGGAGGGGTGGAGTATGGAGATGAGGAGAGGGGCTGTGGAGAGGGAGTGAAGCCAAAGAAAAGCTCCTGGTAGGGGCCAGAAGGGGTTGGCAAGGGGTTGGCAAGGGGTCAGAAGGGGTTGGCAAGGGGTCAGAAGGGGTCAGGTAAGAGGATGGGAAAGTGGAAGGGAATTTCCCGTTTTGGATTATTCGGGGTTAAACATCACTTAACAAAGTGGGCATTGAGAGAGAGAATGGAAGGAGCGAAGGAGGGAACAAGAGGGGGAAAGAAAGAGGGAGAAGGGAAAAGGAGAGAATGAAAACGGTGTATTGAAAGAGAGTGTGCAATGCTGAACCAATCGAGATTGAAATCAATGGTAAGACTGAACCAAGGATGGGCACCTGAACGAGTTTGATTATATCCGGGATGTCTGTAGCGCGGCAGCCATTAGACGAGGCGATGAGGATGAGGATGTCTAGTAGCAAGCATGCTTGTAACGAGGATGCTTCTGCCCATCCCGCCATTCCTGCCCGATCCTGACGAAAAAAGGAAGAAGCCAAAAGCATGGAGGTTCAATCAAGATGATAAGCTGAAAAACAGCTTGAAAGATGGATTAAATGGATTTCAATCAGTCAGCCTAGAAAGTAGGAAACATTGGTTGCGGTCCTCAAGTCCTTTGGGAGAGTTCTTACTTCTTTCAGATTTAGAACCTAAAATCATGAGGTATGAAGGCGTCATGCAATGCGACAAACAGCAGGTTGCTCACCCAGCCATGACATCATGTCAGTCAGCATCACAGCAGCACGTACCAGAGCCTTGGGGGGTTGGGATCGCGGGAGCGACCTGAGCTGAGCCATAACGTATGACAGCAGCCCCTCCTTCAGCAGCACGCTCACTCGCACCTTCCCCCTCAATGGCAAACGCTATCATGGCATGCGAGCATGAGCAGCACGTACCAGAGCCTTGGGGGGTTGGGATCGCGGGAGCAACCTCAGCTGAGCCATGACGTTTGACAGCAGCCCCTCCTTCAGCAGCGCGCTCACCTCCCCTTCAATGGCAGCTGAGCTGACCTTAGAGTGCGTCAACTCAAACGCTATCATGGCATGTGAGCATGTCAGCAGCACGTACCAGAGCCTTGGGGGGTTGGAATCGCGGTAGCGACCTGAGCTGAGCCATAAGGTTTGACAATAGGCCCTCTCCCAGCAACGCGCTCACCTCCCCCTCGATTGCAGCGGCATAAGGGGAGGAAGAATCAGCTGGGGGTAGGGTAAGCGGAGGTTGGGAGGAGCTGAGGTTATGTTGGGTTAAGAGGAAGTGGGCATGCATGCGGAATGAATGATGCAGCAGTTGAGGTAGGCTGCACATACTTATACAGCACGGTACTGCCATGCCATGCAATGAGGATGAGGATAAGGATGCAGTAAGTCAGAGATGCCAGTAACGTGATCAGCCATAGACTGATCACGCAACAGCGCCATGAGATGAAGCTATAAACCACGCAGAACCACCCATAAGTCAGAAACCATCAACAGTGACTGCTGCAAAGCAGCGCACCTTGCATGGCCAGCAAAAGCCGCAGGCATTTGAGCAGGCTCTGCCTCTCCTCCTGATACAACGCCACGATCTGCACGCATTCAGAGCAAGCATGTGAACGGATGGAGGGGGAACGACGCATGAGAAGTCTCAAAAGTCTTCCTGATACAGCGCCACAACCTGCACTTGCACAGTGCATGGGGAGGGAAGTAGGGAGGCTGATATAGAAAGGAAATTCGTGTCACATTGCATGTGGTGCGCGAACGCATGGCCTCGTTTGCTATGCAGTCCAAAGCACCACACATGCAGTCCAATCTCCGCTGCTCTTCCTTCTCCTCCAACCCCCTCTTCCTCTCTCCTCCTCCTGCTCCCTTCCCCGCGCCCTCCGCCTCTGCTTCCCCCACCAGCGCCCTCTCCCCTCCGCCCACCCTATCCGCCAGAAAATATGCCTGCGTCTCATCCAAGCCCTGTAAACACACACAACATACACACGCACACATGATGTAGTGAAATAGAAGTTCTGAGACGACACAACCAGCCAGCGCCCTCTCCCCTCCCGCCACTCTATCCGCCAAAGTGTATGCTTCTCTTGGACTCCCCACACAGGGATGGGATGGTCACTGCTTTATAACCCTCTAACATCCTTACAACCCTGTTCCTTCCCATCCCCACTTACAATCACAGCGCTTGCAGTCACAGCAGCTTCTCTTAGCCGTCCAACCACTGGGATCGTCACTTGCAAAGCGCCAGCTGCTCCCCCCACCCCCACCTCCAGACGAGCCGCGCCAATGGCGTCGCGGGATCGGCTGCTGGGAGGCTTGAAGCGCGCCAAGCCGTGTAGCAGCCACGTGTGATGCTCTGATAGGCTCCTGGCCTGCCCGAGACGGATCACCGGAAGAGAAGGGGAGGGGCAAAGGTGTTACGGAATTCGATTGCATGGATATGATTCCCAGCTATGAAGGCTGGACTCGGGTAATGGCTGGCCTCGTCAGAACCAGGACCCTGTATCTGAATCTGAAGTGTCACGGTCAAGGTGTCTAGACTACAAGCGAGTCATACAGACTCGTTGATGAGCTTGACTGAGGGCTCTGATAGCGTCAGGCTCACAACCAGACCCCCAAATCCTCAGGGTCACTGCGCCTACGGACTCTGATTGTGAGACTGACGCGATGAGGGAGATCACGTACGAACCAGACGCGATAGCTAGTCTCCGTCAGTCTCCGTCAGGCCTGTATCCGACGCGCGTTGCACTCGACTTGTCTATGAACGTTAACCAACGACAAACACCGCTGGTTACAGAGCTTGTTAAGAAGTTTGCTCACTCTCGTAACACGTACCAGCTCGCGACCATCCTCCTCGACATTGTCACTCCCTCCACTGTCAATCGCCTCGAGTCGCGCCAGCAAGGCACCGTGTGAGGACCACCATAGATCCGCATCGACTTTCGACGACGACGCTCTATTGATCGCCGCTGCCACGCTGGCCATGACAAGTGTCGAGCTATGACCTGGCGATGTGACGCGATCGCGAGGCGCGCGAACGGACTAACGAGTTGGACTTTTCAATCTCGCAATACCTTCCCGTAGCTAACGTAGCACTCTAAGCGGAGTGCTGGTTCAAATCGAGCTAGGTCGTAGGGAAAGAACTCCGCGAGGAGAGGTCGCTGCGAGAAGGTAGAGCGTTCCGATGACTCTGCAAACAGAATCAATGGTTTCGCAAAAAGCGCGACGGCAAAGCATCGGTAGTTTTTCTCATCGTTGATTCCTGCTTAGCTCGTGCGGGGATCACGGCGCAACTGAAAGTCACAAGCATTGACGATCACTGATAACCAGGGTGTCATATACTTCTAGCTCAAAACCGTACTCAACCGTCGTGTAAGCTATCAAGACGTTCTGATATATACGATTATCACAGCCAACCGCATTCCAGTTACACGTTCAGCTGCAGAAATGGTAGAGCAAACTCCAAGGCCAGGACAAACTCAAGCCAGTGCTTGAAATCGAGAATCCCGCTAGTGTCAGATGTCAGAGTCTACAGTACACCGCATGAAGCATCTACGGTATCCGCTAAGAAACTCGATCATACTTGAAATACTTCCCCATAATCGAACCACCCCTAACATCCTCCTCCGGAACCGATTCCCACCACTCCAACTCATTTTTGCAACTCTCCCTTCCCCATTCGCCCCGAAAACCCGCCCCAACCTCCCCACTTTCCACACCCCGCTTCACAACCTCCCCGCTTTCCATTTGCAGTTCCGCTTCCTGCGCACCCCCACCTTCGTTCCCCTTTCTCCCCATGCTCTTCCCCCCCCGTGTGCTGCCCGCGCACACCCAGCCTCCCCTCCCCTTCAAATCCCCTCTCACTTTTCCTCTTACCTCTTTTCTCCCTCGCCTCTTCTCACTACGCCCTAGAACCTTACCTCACCCACGCGGGTGTAGGAGCCTCTTGACACGTCAGCGGCAGCCATCGTCGGCGTAGCACGCACGAAACCCTAGCACCATGGGCGAGCGCTTCACATACCGCCGCAGGCACCCCTATGCCACACGCTCGAACCTCCGCCGCACCATCCGCACCCCAGGCACGATCCTTTTCTCACCTTACCTTTTCTTCGGAAACCCTAATTACCTCCTGTTCGTTCCGTTTTAGATCGTTCCGCGCACGCCACGCTTGCGTCGCAGTATCTAGTTAACGGCATCTTGCGGACTCGTTATAAGCGCACGCTGTATTCAAAAGGCCTGAGATTTTTATTCCTGGCTGACTGCGCTTTCCCGTGCGACCGATCGCGGATCATATTTTTACGTCGCATCTCGGCATGTCGATGGATTGGCGCGTGAAACGAATATTGCACCACCCATATCCCCCGCTTATCCCCTGATTGAGGAATGTTGGGGCGCCGAGAAAATCGTTCGTATTCTCCTGGTTATCCCCCTCTCAACCGTTGTGTTTCGCCCATGTTACATCTGCCCATGTTTGTCCCGCTCTGTTGTTGCGCGTTGACCTGGAGCAGGAGGCAAGCTCACAATCCAGTACATCGCCAAGAGAGCCAATGGCGTCAAGTGCGGCAAGTGCCCGCGCATCCTCCCTGGTGTAAGTCCCGCTACTATTACAGCCGCTCTATTTTTTTCCCTTCAACAGTCAACTTTATCACGTTTAATATCGCGCGACATGGTCAAGTCCCGCTGCCCGCGCGCGCGCTTATGTGTCGCACGGCGTTCTGCAGCGCGTCTGACTGTTTCGTTCCCGTTCCCGTTCCGCCTGCGCGTTCCCCCATGCGCGCAGGTCCCCGCGCTCCCCGCGCACAAGCTCACGCGCAACCTGATGTCGCGCAAGCAGAAGAGCGTCACGCGCATCTACGGCGGCGCCATCTGCGGGAAATGCGTGCGCGAGAGGTGAGGCGCGGGGAGCAAGGTGGGAAAGAGGGAGAGAAGGGGGGAGAGGAGGGGAGCGAATGGGAGGGGGAGGAGGGAAATGGAAGGGGGTCGCACGGGGTAAGACGGAAGGGGATAGACGCGGGATGCGCGGTGCGCGGGGTGCTAGAAATGATGCGGGTGAAAGAAGCGCCAGATCGCGGGAGGTAGAATGCATAAGGATGCAAAAGGCGGCGGAGGGGAATGGAAGGGATCAGTTAGGGGGAATCGGAAGGATGGCGGAAGCAAGGCAGAATGAAGGGGAGAGGAAGGGGGAAGCGAGAGGGGATGGGGGAGGAAGGGGAGACGAAGAGATGCTTGTACGCGGAAGCTGATGCAAGGGGAAAAGCAAGTTCACCGCTATAGCACTCCTTTGCCTCATTTCCTCTTCACCATTTTCCGGTCAACGTCCTTCTGCCCTGAGCCCACGTTCTGTCCTTTCACTTACGCCCCTCCGCCCCCATCCCCCACCTCCTCGATTCCCCCCTGCCCCATTCCCCGTCCCCTGATCCCCGTACGCCGTTTCCCGCTCTCCCCTTCACATTCATTCTCCTCTGCCCATCACCACTCTTGCGACTCTGTTCACGGTTCTCTCCGCCTCCCTCGCTGCATCCCCTTGCACAGAATCATCTTCTAACCCTAACCTTCTCTCTTTGCATTGTTCCTCTACACATCACATGGCCAAACAGAATCATCCGCGCATTCCTGGTGGAGGAGCAGAAGATCGTAAAGAAGGTGCTCAAGCTGCAGAAGTCCAAGGAGAAAATTGCCTCCAAGGTCCCCGCTTAAACCTTTCAGCTGAATGAAACTGCACACACCGCCGAAACCACCTGAACTGCCTACGTTTCTGAACTGCCTGAACGGGTTTGAAGTGCCTGAGGTGCCTGGGTTACCACCACAGGGTTAAGCTCCTGCAGTAGGCGCGTAGACAGTGAGATGCCGCAGGGAATGTTAGGCAGAAATTTTGGTTTCGTTGGTGCGCTAATGTCCATTGTTCATTGGATGTAAGGTTAGTAAGCAAGTATGGTTTACGCCACTGTCCCGCTTCAGCTATTGGCTTTGCTTAGTATTTTGACTTGAAAACCACCTTGCTTGCTTGCTTGCTTCCAACCTACAGGTCACAGAGAGACCAGGTGATGGAATAGAATTCCTGATAGCGGATCAGCAGCAAGCAAGCTCACTGCACTGCTAAAAATAACAAACACCAAGACTGGTCCGGGATTTTTTTGTTCCATTAAGTTTACTCAATAAAGTTGAAACAGCAAAACCAAACTTCAATAATAATGATGAAGTCGTACAAAGATCTAAACTCCACCTAAGATTCTTACATATCAGCTCCAGAAACTTCTAGAATGTAGAGAAAACTTCAATTGGAATCTTCTATACTGGAACTTGGATCTTGGACTCTTGAACTTCGATGCTTGGAGAGAAGTGTTCAATGGACCTTGGTCTTCGGTCTTCGCATGGACCCCTCTTGGCCGCTAGAGGACAAGCCTCTAGCGTTCACCCTAACACCACGATGAGGTGGAGGTCCTTCGTTAGGGAACCTGCAAGAAAAACACTAAAACAAAGAGGAGGGACGGTTAGTAGGATTAATGTAAATGCCAGCGAGCGGAGAACACCTCGGAGCTTGAAGTAGCTTCTCTGTTGTCAGGTTGTCAGGTTGCCGCGGTGAGCCACAAAAAGTGGCGGGAGTAAAGAGGAGGAGGAAACCCATCGCCTACCCACCCAGTCGCGTCGCGTCCCCATCGCCTACCCACCCAGTCGCGTCGCGTCCCCCATCGCCTAACCACCCAGCCCACACCGCCCTCGTCTGTCCAGTCTGTGGCTGATCTAACGCTCCTACGGTCTGATCTAACGCTCCTATACGGCCCACCGGTAACCATGTGCTGCTGCTGCTGCAGTTGTTGCTCCACCTTCTGAGAAAGGGAAGGAGGGGAAGCGGGGAGTCAAGCTCCTCGTTGCTCCTTGCTTCTCCTTGTTGGTCCTCGTTCGATCCTCGCTTTGCGCTGCTCCTTAGCTCCCGACTTCCTGCACGACAGAGAACGACTGAAAAAGACGTTAGTATCTTATAAAACAAAGCCATCAGGAAAAAAATACAACACTACCGTGTGAGAGAGGTCCGCCGCGAGAGTCCTTGCTCCATGCTCCTCCAGCTTCAAGGCGAAGTCTTCTCTCCTCGTTCTTCGGTCTTCACCTTCGTTGTTCCGTCTGTCTAACACGCACAAGGAGAAAAGGAAAGACGTGAGTAAATCAGATAAACAGAAACACTAAAAATGGACAAAACTTACCAAGGCGAAGTCTTGTCTCGTTGGTCGGTCTTCATCTTCGTTGGTTGCTCCGCCTGCCTAACACGCACAAAGTGAAAACGAAAGACGTAAGTAAATCGGATAAATAAAAACACCAAAAATGGACGACACTTACCAAGGTGAAGTCGTACGTGTGCTCCTCGCTCCACCCGCTTCGCGCACCACCAGCGCGACTCCTCCTGGACTCCTCGTGCTGAACGCACCAAGAAAAAACGAAGTAAGTAAGTGATATCGAGAAGGTTAAGAATAAGAAACGAACAAGCTAAAAAACAATGAAGCTGAAAAAAAACTGAAAGAAACGATGACGAAGAAGAGAAATAAAACCGTGCGCCGTGCGTCGTCCTCGGAAAAACGCCGTCCGACGGCAGAGATTCCGCCACCATGCGCCACGCGAGAAGGACCACCATTCCGCCGCGAACGTCGCGCCGTGAAGTTGTGCTCCTCGCTCCACACGCTTCGCACACCACCAGCGCGACTCCTCCTGGACTCCTCCTGCTGAACGCACCAAGAATAATCCAAGTAAGTAAGTGATCTCGAGAAGGATAAGAATAAGAAACGAACAAGCGGAATGATAATAAAGCTGGAAAAAAGCTGAAAGGAACGATGACGAAGAAGAGAAATAAAACCGTGCGCCGTTCGTCGTGTGATGGGAGAAGCGCCGTCCGACGGCAGAGATTCCGCCACCATGCGCCACGCGAGAAGGACCACCATTCCGCCGTGAAGATTTCGCCCGGCCGTGGAGATCGGTTTCAAGAGACTCGCCGTGGAACAGAATCTTCCTCAGGCAACTAGCGTAGTAAAGGTTCAACCCAGGCAGCAGGCAGCTCGCTCTCTCACGACTCTCTACCCAACCCGTCCCGACACCCACTCTATAGACTCTCAACGCTGCCGCGTGCCATTGGGTTTTCGCCAGTACTAGCCGGAAGCCTTTCGGAAAGATTAGCTTGTTCGGTGAACACAATGGTTCATAAGTAGTCATGGAAGGGATGTGTGGGAATGATGGAGCTGGTGGGAGAAGCGGTGGCGCGCTGAAACACGAGTAGAAGCGTCCTCGGTGATCCATGTTCTTCCGACTCTACCTTTCCCTGGCAAGAGTCGCTTAGTCGGGTTGGGTGGCGGCCGCTGCGCGCGAAGTAGAGCGGTTTCAAACCATATCGTGTGGAAGTTCTGAAATGTTTAACCAGTTTGGCTCGGCTGCAGTGCGGTGCGACGCGACACGGTGCTGCATTGGCGGCTACGGCGCGGATACTTGGAACAATATGAACACTTGGATGGTGGTGGAGTTACGCCTCGAACGGTGACGATCTGCTTTGAACCATGGTATGGATGTGGCTTCATGGCATGGCATGGTGATGTTTTCAAACCAATTGTGGTGGGTGTCAGGAAGTATTGAGGTGTGGCACTGGTGAAATGTTTACCCAGTTTGGCTCCGTTTGCTGGGTGCAGTGCGGTGCGACGCAATGCTGTGCTGTAAATTTGGCGGCCATAGCGCGGATATCTGTAGGAACAGTATGAACAGTTGGAGATGGTGGTGGAGTATCTCCTTGAACGGTGCGATTTGCTTTGAGCCATGATATGGTATGGATGTTGCATCGTGGCCTGGCATGGTGATGGTGTGTGTAATTGTGGGCCAACAAATTTCCCCGCCCATGACGGCAGACACTGGATGCCTCAGGAGGGAAATTCGAGCGGCGGACTTTTTGCGGCGACACAATTTTTGTACGCTGTACGAGCGGATCCAATACCTACCCAAGTTTAGATTGGGTTCGAAACACACACACAATTGTTGTCAAGTTGGGCTGTGCCTTGGTTCACACATGCAGGTTTAGTTTGGTTTCGTCTAGTTTGTTGCAATCGAAACTGTCGATGGCGCGTAGTGCTGTTGTAGAGTTTTGGCATCCACCCAGGTTTGGATGATGGATGGAATATGTTTGGCACGGATGGACCTAGGGCGGGCTGGAACTTGTTAGGAGCCGTGGCATTTGGTAATTATTCTCTTCTCGCCGACGAAATTTTGCTGCGTGACGTGCGGGACGGCGTTGGTTGGGATGGTCCAGAAATTTGTGCGTGATTGAACAAGCAGCTATTCAGCTGCCCTCGCAACCGGTTTTGCTGCTCGCAATCCGTGCTGGGCAGCTGAAAATGCAAGGGATGCTTGACAAGAAATTTGCGCGAGCCAATAGCAGTGAAGGGCGTTTTTGTTATCGTGGCACAGCCAGCTAGCACAACCTTATCAACAACCTCAATCATCCACCTCACATTCTTCCATCTCCCGCACCTCATTCTTCGAACCCTCGTTGCCTAGTTATGCTCGTCAAGGGTGGCTTGGATTACCTAAAGTTAGTTTCGTCAGATTGAGGCACCTTGGATTAGTTTCGCGTCGCATTCGTCAGATCTACTCGGTAATAGGTTAGCCTTTCGTCTTGATCCTAAAGCCGCGACTTTAGTGTCAGTGGCGACTTAAGTCTAGCTAATGACAGTCGCGCTATCCGTGGTCCTTCACACGTCTGCTACCGTAACTATCATTCATATCGGGTTTTTTTATGGCGTGGTGTAAGTTGCGCGATTCAGGCGTTTGACTGGTAGTCACTAGTTGTTTATACCTGACGTTGTTTGGAAAAGGTAGCGATCTCAGTTTGCGGACTCATTCTCAGTATTTATTTTAGATGCTTGTTAGCGTCGCTTCAGTGCGTCGCCTGGGTCCGTTAGGCAGGCGGAGGAAGCCTCAGGATGGCGCGTTTCTGGAAAGCCTCAGGATCGCGTTTGCACACGATGGTTGGGGGAGAAAGAGGGGAGGCGAAGGTAGCGGGAATGAGATGGTCAGAACCTGGCGGGAGGCCATTTTTCCGTGGCGAGAGACGACGCTGTGGCGAGCGGTAACGCTGAGGCTCCTCGTTGAACCCCCTTCTCCGTTTTGCACCTCGTGACAGAAGACTGGTGAGAGGCAACGTGGCGGACCGCCTTCTTTCCCCGTTTCCCCCCCCCCCGCCCCCCCCCCCCCCTTCCCCTCCCCTTCCCCTCCCCTCGCTTTCTCCCCAACCCTCCCCTTCCCCCTCCCTCCCCCATTTCCTTCCCCTTCTCTCTCGTCCCCACCCCCCGTTCTCCGCTCATCCTCCCCCCCCTCCCGCCCCCCCCTCATCTCCCCCCTCCTCCCCCTCTCCGCTAATCTCCCAGCATTCGAGGGTTTCGACATTTGAGTCGACTCGAAAGTCTTCCTCAGCACGTCTGAGGGTTTCGCTCCCATGCCCGCGTCTTCGCATTTCTGCCTGCGCTTCCCCCCATCGGCGCAGGTCCCCGCGCTTCCCGCGCACAAGCTCACGCGCAACCTGATGTCGCGCAAGCAGAAGGGCGCCACGCGCATCTACGGCGGCGCCATCTGCGGGAAATGCGTGCGCGAGAGGTGAGGCGCGGGAAGCAAGGTGGGGAAGAGGGAGCGAAGGGGGGAAGGGGAGGGAAGGGGAGGGGAAGGAGGGAAATGAAAGGGGAGGGAAGCAGGGAAGGAGGGAAGGAGGGGAAGGAACGGGGGGGAAGGGGAGGGAAGGGGAGGGAAAGGGGGGAAGGGGAGGGAAGGGCAGGGGAAGGAGGGAAATGGTGGGGAAGGGAGAGAAGGGGGGAAGGGGAGGGAAGGGGAGGGGAAGGAGGGAAATGAAAGGGGAGGGAAGGAGGGAAGGAGGGGAAGGAAGGGGGGGGGAAGGGGAGGGAAGGGGAGGGGAAGGGGGGAAGGGGAGGGAAGGGGAGGGGAAGGGGGGAAGGGGAGGGAAGGGGAGGGGAAGGGGGGAAGGGGAGGGAAGGGGAGGGGAAGGGGGGAAGGGGAGGGAAGGGGAGGGGAAGGGGGGAAGGGGAGGGAAGGGGAGGGGAAGGGGAGGGAAGGGGAGGGGAAGGGGGGAAGGGGAGGGAAGGGGAGGGGAAGGGGGAAGGGGAGGGGAAGGAGGGGAAGGGGAGGGGAAGGAGGGGAAGGAGGGGAAGGAGGGGAAGGAGGGGAAGGAGGGGAAGGAGGGGAAGGAGGGAAGGAGGGGAAGGAGGGGAAGGAGGGGAAGGAGGGGAAGGAGGGGAAGGAGGGGAAGGAGGGGAAGGAGGGGAAGGAGGGGAAGGAGGGGAAGGAGGGGAAGGAGGGGAAGGAGGGGAAGGAGGGGAAGGAGGGGAAGGAGGGGAAGGAGGGGAAGGAGGGGAAGGAGGGGAAGGAGGGGAAGGAGGGGAAGGAGGGGAAGGAGGGGAAGGAGGGGAAGGAGGGGAAGGAGGGGAAGGAGGGAAGGAGGGGAAGGAGGGGAAGGAGGGGAAGGAGGGGAAGGAGGGGAAGGAGGGGAAGGAGGGGAAGGAGGGGAAGGAGGGGAAGGAGGGGAAGGAGGGGAAGGAGGGGAAGGAGGGGAAGGAGGGGAAGGAGGGGAAGGAGGGGAAGGAGGGAAGGAGGGGAAGGAGGGGAAGGAGGGGAAGGGGAGGGGAAGGAGGGAAGGAGGGGAAGGAGGGGAAGGGGAGGGGAAGGAGGGGAAGGGGAGGGGAAGGAGGGGAAGCAGGGGAAGGAGGGGAAGGGGAGGGGAAGGAGGGGAAGCAGGGGAAGGAGGGGAAGGAGGGGAAGTAGGGAAGGAGGGGAAGGGGAGGGGAAGGAGGGGGAAGGAGGGGAAGGAGGGGAAGGGAGGGGAAGGAGGGAAGGAGGGAAGGAGGGGAAGGAGGGGAAGGAGGGGAAGGAGGGGAGGGGAGGGGAAGGAGGGAAGGGGAGGGGAAGGAGGGGAAGGGGAGGGGAAGGAGGGGAAGGGGAGGGGAAGGAGGGGAAGGGGAGGGGAAGGAGGGGAAGGAGGGGAAGGAGGGGAAGGAGGGGAAGGAGGGGAAGGAGGGGAAGGAGGGGAAGGAGGGGAAGGGGAGGGGAAGGAGGGGAAGGAGGGGAAGGAGGGGAAGGAGGGAAGGGGAGGGGAAGGGAGGGGAAGGAGGGGAAGGAGGGGAAGGAGGGGAAGGAGGGGAAGGAGGGGAAGGAGGGGAAGGAGGGGAAGGAGGGGAAGGAGGGGAAGGAGGGGAAGGAGGGGAAGGAGGGGAAGGAGGGGAAGGAGGGGAAGGAGGGGAAGGAGGGGAAGGAGGGGAAGGAGGGGAAGGAGGGGAAGGAGGGGAAGGAGGGGAAGGAGGGGAAGGGGAGGGGAAGGAGGGGAAGGGAGGGGAAGGAGGGGAAGGGGAGGGGAAGGAGGGGAAGGGGAGGGGAAGGAGGGGAAGGGGAGGGGAAGGAGGGGAAGGGGAGGGGAAGGAGGGGAAGGAGGGGAAGGAGGGGAAGGGAGGGGAAGGAGGGGAAGGAGGGGAAGGAGGGGAAGGGGAGGGGAAGGAGGGGAAGGAGGGGAAGGGGAGGGGAAGGAGGGGAAGGAGGGGAAGGAGGGGAAGGGGAGGGGAAGGAGGGGAAGGAGGGGAAGGAGGGGAAGGAGGGGAAGGAGGGGAAGGAGGGGAAGGAGGGGAAGGAGGGGAAGGAGGGGAAGGAGGGGAAGGAGGGGAAGGAGGGGAAGGAGGGGAAGGGGAGGGGAAGGAGGGGAAGGGGAGGGGAAGGAGGGGAAGGGGAGGGGAAGGAGGGGAAGGGGAGGGGAAGGAGGGGAAGGGGAGGGGAAGGAGGGGAAGGGGAGGGGAAGGAGGGGAAGGAGGGAAGGAGGGGAAGGAGGGGAAGGAGGGGAAGGAGGGGAAGGAGGGGAAGGAGGGGAAGGAGGGGAAGGAGGGGAAGGAGGGGAAGGAGGGGAAGGAGGGGAAGGAGGGGAAGGAGGGGAAGGAGGGGAAGGGGAAGGGAAGGAGGGGAAGGAGGGGAAGGGGAGGGGAAGGAGGGGAAGGGGAGGGGAAGGAGGGGAAGGAGGGGAAGGAGGGGAAGGGGAGGGGAAGGAGGGGAAGGATGGCGGAAGGAAGGTGGAGGGAAGGGGGAGGAAGGGTGAGGAAGCTCACTGATAGCACTCGTTTGCCCCACTGTCTCATCACCCTTTCCCTGACATCGTCATTCTGCCCTGAGCCCACGTTCTGTCCTTCCATTTACGCACCTCCTCCTCCCCCCACCCCAATTCACCTCTGCCCTATTCCCCTCCCCGCGTTACCTCCCTCCAACGCCATAATCCGCCGTTTCCCACTCTTTCCTTCTCCATTCATTCTCGTCTGCCCATCACCGCCCCTGCGACTCTCTTCACCGTTTCTCTCCGTCTCCCTCGCTGCATGCCCTTCCACAGAATCATCCGCGCATTCCTGGTGGAGGAGCAGAAGATTGTGAATAAGGTGCTCAAGCGTGTTCTGAGACATTTCAAGACACAGATACTGAAGAAGAAGGTGCTCAAGCTGCACAAGTCCAAGGAGAAGATCGCCTCCAAGGTGCTTAAACCCCCCAGCTGCAAGCTGAGATGAATGAAACCGCTCACACCGCCGATACCACCTGAACTGCCTGCTGTCTGATCTGCCTGAGAGGGTTTGAATTGAAGTGCCTGGTCTGCCTGAGCTGCCTGAATCACCTAGGGGCTGTCTAAGCTCCTGCAACAGGCGCACAGGGACACAGTGGGATGCTGCAGGGAATGCCAGGCAGGAATTTTGGTTTTGTTGGTTGGTGTGCTAATGTCCATTGTCCATTGGATGTATGGTTTCCTCCACTGGCCTGCTTCAGCTATTTACTACTATTGGCCTTTCAACAATTGGCTTTTGTCTGGATCAGAGAGTGTGAGGCTCAGCACTTGCTAGAGCCCCTGCATAAATTTTCACAAATCCAATTGAAGATGCCAAGTTGCAGACTCTGCTTCTTGCCATGACTAAACCGCGCGTGAAACTTGCCATGGATGGAGATATACGGTACCCACAGTACTCATGCATCCAGCTTTGCCGAAAGCCTGCTTCTTTTGTTGTGAAATTGCTGCTATAAATCACTGATGCTGCTAAATCGGTATCTTGGTGCTGCACTTCCACAGGACGATGCACCACTATCCACAATCAGCAGCAGCAGCATAATCTGTCAGCGGCAGCAGCAGCAGCGCCAGCAGCAGCACATTTGGGATTCCTATCAACAGCCGCAGCACGCATAAGGGGTTTTTTTTTAGCTTTCTCAACGTCTGCTGTCACAGCTTGCGCACATGACGAGGCTCCAGCCACGGCAGGCTCATGAAGTCAACAGATCACCTTAGCAGCGGCAGCTGCATCACGTTTGGGATTCCTATCAGCAGCCGCAGCAGCACGCATATAAAGGTTTTATTGGAACTTTCTGCTGTCACAGCTTGCGCACATGATGAGGCTCCAGCCACGTCAGTCTCAAGAAGCCAACGAAGCACTCCAGCAGCGGCAGCTGCAGCAACAGCATGTACCGGTCTGAGAGAATCCTTTCAGAAGCTCTGCAACATTCTAGGATGCTGCTCTGCTGTCAGAGGTTGCGCTCGTGAGGTTCCAGCCACGGCAGTCGCAGGGATTCAACAGGGCACTGCAGCAGTGGCAGCATCAGCAACAGCAGCATCATCAGCAGCAGCAGCATGTACAGTATAAGGAATTCAATTTCAACCTTTGCAATCACAGGTTGCGCTCGTGAGGTTCCAGCCACGGCAATCCCAAGAAGTCAAACACCGCCCTCTCACTCCCGCACGGCACTGACTTGCCTGCCGCAGTGGCTGGTACCTGCAAGCGGGTGATGGCGTAAGACCAGCAAGTCAGAGAGAATACAGGCGGATTGAGTTGACTCCTATACCAAATGGGAATAACATGAGAGTAATTCCGTTGGGGGTGACGGGGTAAGAATAGCATGTGTGCAATCTTGTTGGGGATGTGAGTTACTGAAATCTGGGGATGCAACTGATGCATACGGCATGGGTTGGGAGGTATGGGATGGGAGGCATGTAACACAGCATCTCGCATATTCTTGGTGCCCCAGAAATTGTATCAACTCACAGCATCTCGCAGCACGAGCCCATGGTCGTCCAGTCGGTACCCCTTTGCCTCTGCAAACAGCCGCATGCTGGGTGGGTGGGGGGCATGCATGGGTGGGTGGGGGACACGTCACACGCGTGGAAGAGGAGAGAAAAGGGCATGGATGTGCATCTTACAGCACAAGCCCATGGTCACCCAGTCGGTACCCCTTTGCCTCTGCAAACAGCCGCATGCTGGGTGGGTGGGGGGCAAGGGGGGCACGGTGGGTAATGGAGGGACAAGGGCTTGGGTGTCAGAATGTCATCAACCCCGTCCTCCTGGATGCTCTTACTCTTATGATGCATTTGTATTTGTTTTGTTCTGTAACGAGTGATCCGATTCAACATAGTAACTACCAAACCTGGAGATGCCTGGGTATCGCACAGCCATATTTTGAGTCGACTCAAAACAATATTTTTGTTCTGTAACAAGTGATCCGATTCAACATAGTAACTGCCAAACCTCGAGATGCCTGAATATCGCGAAGCCTTCCCCGCCCATGGCAAACAACTTGCTATCCCGGCCATCCATTCCGATCTCCCCACCCTCCTTGATGCCTAATGCTGCCGCCTCACCATCTTAGCCGTCCATTCCGAGCCCTACACCATCCATCCTACGATCCTCACCGTCGATTGAGCACATCGTTGCCCGTCCACTGGATGAGCCCGAAAGGGTACTGCTCCCATGGGTACACCTGCAGGAGAACAACACATAGAATATAAGGAAAAATGTGCATCCATTGGCTTCACTACAATCCATATTGTATGACGTCAAACGGATACTGCTCTCTTAACTACACCTCCACACGGATTTGTATCCGTGTATTGACTAAAATAAATAGAAACCACATTCCAGGCAATATGAAGCAAAACGAATACTGTTTGCATAGGCAGAGAAGCACGAACGATTCAGTAAACAGGTACAAGCACATGAGAAGATCCTTATTCCGGTTCCCCAGCAACCACAGGAGGATAACGCAGCAGTGGCACCAGTCGCAGCACCTAAAAGTCGATACGGCGCCGCTGCTCCCTGCCCGCCTGCTTGCCTTTCTTAGGCGCCTCAGAAGACGACATTTGAGGCGCTTCAAGAGGATTACACAGCGGGGACAGCAGTGGCAGTACCTTGAAGTCTATTCGGTGTCGCTGCTCCCTGCCCGCCTGCTTGCACAGCCCAAAGAAGGTGTCCACACCCTTGCCCTCCCCGTGGGGCTGTTGGGGGAAATGAAGGAGGCAAGGAAAGGAAGAAAAATGTGTTTCAGTTCGTATACCGTTGCTGCCTCCCTACACCTCACATCCTCGATCAGTGAGAGCGCATCACCTGCTGCGAGTGGTGTGCACCCACCACCAGGTTTTTGTTAAAAAGCCCACATGCTTCAGTCGACACACGCGATAGTCCATCGCTACATCCTCGCACGCACCCTAGACCCTCATCCTTGTGTACCTTAGCACAGAGAGTATGCCACCTGCTGTGAGTGGTGAGTGCCAACCATCACGTCTTCTGTTAGAAACCCCACGTGCTTCAAGCGACACACCATCAACCTCTGATTCACGTCCCTTTCGCGCCCTCACAGACAGACCCCCAAGCATTGATGAAGGCTCACCTGCTGTGAGTGGTGCGTGCCGACCATCAGGTCGTCTGTCAGGAAGCTCACTTGCTTCAGACGAGAAACCAGCCTGTCCAGGAACCCGCGATGGTGTGGCAAGATGACAGAGAGATGTGGAGCGGGGGCAGAGCAGGACGAGATGGGAAGCAGAAGGTAAAGGGGTGACCAGTAGGACCTCTGTCAGACCAGACCACCAGTCTTGATCCTATTGCTTAAGCGTTTTCTCTTGGTTTGCTGCTACTCCCGCCATGAGTTTGGACGGGATGGGAAGGAGAAGGACAAGGGGTGACCACCGGGACCTCTGTCAGACGAGACCACCAACCCCACGTGCTTCAGTCGACCCACCAGCCTGTCTAAGAAGCCGCGATGGCTGCGATTACATGTGAGGGCGATGTGGGGTGGGCACAGCGGGACGGATAGGAGACGGAGAAGGAGATGGAGGGGACAACGAGGTCCTTTGTTACAAATCCCACGTGCTTCAGACGACACACCAGCCTCTCCAGGAAGCCGTGATGACTGCGGTGAGAAGACAAGGAGATTTTGGGGTGGGCACAGCAGGTGAAGGAGATGTGGGAGTTGAAGGAGATGTGGTGGGAGAAGCAGAAGGAGGGACCATCAGGTCTTCTGTCACGAATCCCACGTGCTTCAGACGACACACCAGCCTCTCCAGGAAGCCGTGATGACTGTGGTGAGAGGGAGATGTGGGGGGAGGATTCGAAGCATTGCGGGGGGACATGGAAGCATTGTGGGGGGATGTGCACACACACACTCACACACACACACCCACACACACACCCACACACACACACACACACCCACCCACACACACACACACACCCCTGAGCATCTGGGTGTGTGATAATGAAGTCCATGTCGCCTGATGTCGCCACCACAAAAAGCTCCCATCCCAGTACCCACACACCCACACACGTTTTCCAATATGCACCGCCCCAACACACACCCCCACCAGCGCACACCCACCTGGCACCGTCCGGGTGTGTGATAATGAAGTCCACGTCGCCTGCTGTCGCCTTGCACTGGCAACACTCTGGGCACATGCACGGCCCCAGCACACACCACACCCTCTCCCCGCACACACACCTGGCACCGTCCGGGTGTGTGATAATGAAGTCCATGTCGCCTGATGTCGCCTTGCACTGGCAACACTCCATGTCGCCCCCAGCGCACACACACACACTCACGCACCTGGCACCATCCGGGTGTGTGATAATGAAGTCCATGTCGCCTGATGTCGCCTTGCACTGGCAACACTCCATGTCGCCCCCAGCGCACACACACACACTCACGCACCTGGCACCGTCCGGGTGTGTGATGATGAAGTCCATGTCGCCTGATGTCGCCTTGCCTCGACGGTACGACCCGCCACAGATGATTGAGATCTGCACACATGCGCGTGACGGGCGTGAAGAGCCACGTGTTTGAAGAAGTGTTTTGAGAAGAAGTGTTTGGAGAAGAAGTGTTTTGAGAAGAAGTGTTTTGAGAAGAAGTGTTTTGAGAAGAAGTGTTTTGAGAAGAAGAGTTTTGAGAAGAAGTGTTTTGAGAAGAAGTGTTTTGAGAAGAAGTGTTTTGAGAAGAAGTGTTTTGAGAAGAAGTGTGTTGAGAAGAAGTGTTTTGAGAAGAAGAGTTTTGAGAAGAAGTGTTTTGAGAAGAAGTGTTTTGAGAAGAAGTGTTTTGAGAAGAAGAGTTTTGAGAAGAAGTGTTTTGAGAAGAAGTGTTTTGAGAAGAAGTGTTTTGAGAAGAAGTGTTTTGAGAAGAAGTGTTTTGAGAAGAAGAGTTTTGAGACGAAGTGTTTTGAGAAGAAGTGTTTTGAGAAGAAGTGTTTTGAGAAGAAGTGTTTTGAGAAGAAGTGTTTTGAGAAGAAGTGTTTTGAGAAGAAGTGTTTTGAGAAGAAGTGTTTTGAGAAGAAGTGTTTTGAGATGCCTCAAAACACTTCTTCAAACACGCGACCCGCCACAGATGATTGAGATCTGCACACATGCGTGTGAGGGGCGTGAAGGGCGTGCATGGATGTGCATGTATGGCATGCAGGATCAGCCTCAAACAAGAGATCACACACATCCTGCCTCAAACAAGAGTAGCCACGAGCTGCACCCACCCCAAGCAGCACCCACCCCTGGCTGCAAAGCCTCTCCTTGCTTACCAGAGCTGCCATCGTCGCCACTTCATCCCTCGGGATGCGAATCTTGATACCCTCGTGGAACCGCAGTGCAACCCGCCCAACCCAATCCAAGCAGCACCCACCCATGGTTGCAACGCCTCTCCTTCCTTCACCACCAGAGCTGCCATTGCCGCCACCCAATCCCTCGGGATGAGCCTGTTGATGACCCTGTGGAACCGCAGTGCAACCCACCCCAAGCAGCACCGCCCACCCGGCGGAGCACCCATCCCAACCACGACCCACCCCTGGCTGCAGCGCCTCTCCTTCCTGCACCACCAGAGCTGCCATTGCCGCCACCTCGTCCCTCGGGATGCGCTTGTTCATATCCTCGTGGAATGAGGGGGTGTGAGAGGCATAGGATCAAAACTTGCCCCAACCGAGACTCACCCCTGGCTGCAGAGCCTCTCCCTCCTGCACCACCAGAGCTGCCATCGCGGCCACCTCATCCCTCGGGATGCGCTTGTTCATATCCTCGTGGAACCGCAGCGCGATTCGCTGAGTTGGCGTGAGCCCCGGGTCGCCTGCCAGCTGGCGCAGCGAGCGGTGGCCGGCGGAGTAGAATCGGCGGGTGGTGCGAGGCCCCACGCCCCAGACCGTGCCAAAGAGAGCGAGCGTGCGAACCTGTGGGCATGCATAATAAAGAGGGAATGCATGGGAACTGGTGCAGCGAACGGTGGCCGGTGGAGTAGAATCGGCAAGCGGTGCGGGGACCCACGCCCCAGACCGTGCCGAAGAGAGCGAGCGTGCGGACCTGAGAGGGAGAGAGAGAGGGACAGAGAAGGAAGGGAGGGTACGGAGAGAGAGGGAATGCATGAGAGGTGCTGCAGCGATCAGTGGAAGGAAGAGTATATGTGGCGGTCTTTCACAGGTGCGCGCAGCATATGCATGATTTCTGAGACGTCTCAAAACAGGGAGAAGTAGACGTGGCAGTCGTCCGTGGGGACGAGGGCCTGTGGGTCGCAATGGCAGCAGTGGGGGCAGGCAATCCCCTCCCCGGGGGGGGCAGGCAGGGAGCAAGGATCCGGCCTATCTCACTCACTCCCCCTCCTCCTCTCCCAATCATTTCGTTTCATACATTCACCTCACCATTTCGTCGGCTTGATACGCCCGCAGCTTCTTGATCATGCCGTAGGACAGTATTTCCTGAATCTGCAACGTGGGTGGCAGCATGCATGCACGTGGGCAGCATGCATGCACGTGGGCAGCATGCATGCACGGGGGCTAGCATGCATGCACGTGGGCAGCACCATGCACACATGGACACATGCAAAGAACAGGCTTAGAAAAAACACGGCATTCAAGGAACACGAAAAATCAACAGACTTCAAACAAGCGTTTGTCTCCCACAACCAGTATCACCATCCCCCTCCCTCACGTCTTCAAACAAGGGAGCAAAGATTACACCTTCCCTCTCTCTCCTTGGCCCTACAAGTCCCCCCTCTATCCCCATTACCCAGCTCCTTCTCGCTCCCCTTGTGCTACACATCCCACCATCCATCCCCACGACCCAACTCCTTCGCCACTCACCTTGCTGTGCAGTCACAGCCCGATGCCAGGCAGCTTCTGCACTTGGAGTTGCTCTGCAACACTCGCCTTGCCCTGCAAGTCCCTCCCACTAACCAACTCTCCCTCACCTTGCCCTGCAGTGAAGACCCTATGCTGGGCAGCCCCTGCACCTGCTGAGCGGAGCGGATGCGGAAGGGCAACTTCTCAAGCACGCTGAGTGCCTTGTAGTAGCTGAACCACCGCCACTCGTCGCCCAGGCCTTTGGGGGGGAGAGTGGCACGGGGGAAGCAGGGGAAAGAGGCGGAATAGGCGGAAGGGGCAAAAGTGAGCCAGAAGGGCAGCTTCTCGAGCACGCTGAGAGCCTTGTAGCTGAACCACCGCCACTCGTCGCCCAGGCCTGGGGAGCGAAGGGGGGGAGAGGGAAGAGAAGTGAGGGGGATGTGGGGAAATAGGCAGGAAGGGAAGTGGAAACAGAAGGGAAGCTTCTCGAGCACGCTGAGTGCCTTGTAGTAGCTGAACCACCGCCACTCGTCGCCCAGACCTGAACCGAGGGTGGGGGGCAAGGGGGAGAGCGGGGAAGAAGAAGGGAGATATGCGTGAAGGGAGAGGGATGGGAGTTGAAGGGCAGCTTCCCAAGCACGCTGAGGGCCTTGTAGAACCACTGCCACTTGTCGCCCAGGCCTGAGGGAGTGAATGGGGGGAGAGGGACGACGGAAGAGGGGGAAGCGGGGAAAGAGGGAGGGGAGTGGAAAGAGGAGGGCAGCTTCCCAAGCACGCTGAGGGCCTTGTAGAACCACTGCCACTTGTCGCCCAGGCCTGAGGGAGTGAATGGGGGGAGAGGGACGACGGAAGAGGGGGAAGCGGGGAAAGAGGGAGGGGAGTGGAAAGAGGAGGGCAGCTTCCCAAGCACGCTGAGGGCCTTGTAGAACCACTGCCACTTGTCGCCCAGGCCTGAGGGAGTGAATGGGGGGAGAGGGACGACGGAAGAGGGGGAAGCGCGGAAAGAGGGAGGGGAGTGGAAAGAGGAGGGCAGCTTCCCAAGCACGCTGACGGCCTTGTAGAACCACTGCCACTTGTCGCCCAGGCCTGAACCGTACACGACATACCCATCCCACGCACACCGCACCTCTTTGCACCACACCGTATCGTCCTTGTATATGTTCTTCAGCTCGTTGTTGACAAACTTCCTTATTCAGGTCAGGCGGCAGGTACAGCCCCCAGCAGAAACACACCCCATCATACCTATCCCACCGCAAGCCACACCCCTCTGCACCGCACTGCAACACACGGTACCGTCCTTGTAGATGTTCTTGAGCTCGTTCATCTGCTGGCAAATCTCCTTATTCAGGTCAGGAACGAGGTACAGCCCCCGGAAGAAGCACATCCCCATACCCATACCGCCACACACCACACCCCTTTGCACCATACCACATTGTACCACACCGTACCGTCCTTGTAGATGTTCTTGAGCTTGTTCATCTGCCGGCAACTCTCTTCATTAGTCAGCCAGCAGGTACAACCTCCGGCAGAAGCACATCCCCATACCCATCCCACCACACACCACACCCCTTTGCACCGCACTGTACCGCACCATACCATCCTTGTACATGTTTTTGAGCTCGTTCATCTGCCAGCAGGCGGCAGGTACAGCCCCCGTCAGACGCACATCCCCATACCCATCCCGCCACACACCACACCCCTCTTCACCACACTGCAACACACCGTACCGTCTTTGTAAATGTTCTTCAACTCGTTCAACTGCCGGCAAATCTCTTTATTCAGGTCAGGCGGGAGGTACAACCCCCGGCAGAAACACATCCCGCCATACAAATCCCACCGCACACCACACCGCACTGCACCGCAACGTACCATCCTTGTAGATGTTCTTCAACTCGTTCATCTGCTGGCAAATCTCTTTATTCAGGTCTGGCGGGAGGTACAGCCCACGGCAGAAGCACCCGCGCCCTCGCAATCGCTCCCACCCCGATGCCCCTTGAGCCGATTCAGAAGCTACCCCTGGGACTGAAGCCGCCCCTGGGACTGAAGCCGCCCCTGAGACTGAAGCCGCCCCTGAGACTGAAGCCGCCCCTGAGACTGAAGCCGCCCCTGGGACTGAAGCCGCCCCTGAGACTGAAGCCGCCCCTGAGACTGAAGCCGCCCCTGAGACTGAAGCCGCCCCTGAGACTGAAGCCGCCCCTGGGACTGAAGCCGCCCCTGGGACTGAAGCCGCCCCTGGGACTGAAGCCGCCCCTGGGACTGAAGCCGCCCCTGGGACTGAAGCCGCCCCTGGGACTGAAGCCGCCCCTGGGACTGAAGCCGCCCCTGGGACTGAAGCCGCCCCTGGGACTGAAGCCGCCCCTGGGACTGAAGCCGCCCCTGGGACTGAAGCCGCCCCTGGGACTGAAGCCGCCCCTGGGACTGAAGCCGCCCCTGGGACTGAAGCCGCCCCTGGGACTGAAGCCGCCCCTGGGACTGAAGCAGCCCCTGGGAATGAAGCCGCCCCTGGGACTGAAGCCGCCCCTGGGACTGAAGCCGCCCCTGGGACTGAAGCCGCCCCTGGGACTGAAGCCGCCCCTGGGACTGAAGCCGCCCCTGGGACTGAAGCCGCCCCTGGGACTGAAGCCGCCCCTGGGACTGAAGCCGCCCCTGGGACTGAAGCCGCCCCTGGGACTGAAGCCGCCCCTGGGACTGAAGCCGCCCCTGGGACTGAAGCCGCCCCTGGGACTGAAGCCGCCCCTGGGACTGAAGCCGCCCCTGGGACTGAAGCCGCCCCTGGGACTGAAGCCGCCCCTGGGACTGAAGCCGCCCCTGGGACTGAAGCCGCCCCTGGGACTGAAGCCGCCCCTGGGACTGAAGCCGCCCCTGGGACTGAAGCCGCCCCTGGGACTGAAGCCGCCCCTGGGACTGAAGCCGCCCCTGGGACTGAAGCCGCCCCTGGGACTGAAGCCGCCCCTGGGACTGAAGCCGCCCCTGGGACTGAAGCCGCCCCTGGGACTGAAGCCGCCCCTGGGACTGAAGCCGCCCCTGGGACTGAAGCCGCCCCTGGGACTGAAGCCGCCCCTGGGACTGAAGCCGCCCCTGGGACTGAAGCCGCCCCTGGGACTGAAGCCGCCCCTGGGACTGAAGCCGCCCCTGGGACTGAAGCCGCCCCTGGGACTGAAGCCGCCCCTGGGACTGAAGCCGCCCCTGGGACTGAAGCCGCCCCTGGGACTGAAGCCGCCCCTGGGACTGAAGCCGCCCCTGGGACTGAAGCCGCCCCTGGGACTGAAGCCGCCCCTGAGACTGAAGCCGCCCCTGGGACTGAAGCCGCCCCTGGGACTGAAGCCGCCCCTGAGACTGAAGCCGCCCCTGGGACTGAAGCCGCCCCTGAGACTGAAGCCGCCCCTGGGACTGAAGCCGCCCCTGGGACTGAAGCCGCCCCTGGGACTGAAGCCGCCCCTGGGACTGAAGCCGCCCCTGAGACTGAAGCCGCCCCTGGGACTGAAGCCGCCCCTGAGACTGAAGCCGCCCCTGGGACTGAAGCCGCCCCTGAGACTGAAGCCGCCCCTGAGACTTGCGAGTCTTGATGCGAGGCATGGCATGAGGCCCGGTGCGAGTCCTGCTGCGAATCATTCTGTGAGTCCTGAATCGTTTGCGAGGCCTGCTGTGAGTCTCTTTGTGAGACCTGTTGTGAGTCCTTCTGCGTTTGCGAGTCTCCACACGGCTCAATCAACGCAGACTGCGACCCATCTCGTTGCCCCTGCGAGCCTGCACTGTCATAGCCGCACGAGAATTTCTGCAAGTCCCCACATATACGCTCATAACTGTCGGAGTTCTGTGTGTCCCCCTCCCTGCTTCCCCACTCCCTCCCCTCCCTGCTTTCCCTCTCCCTCCGCTCTCTGCTTTCCCTCTCCCTCCCCTCGCTGCTTCTCCCCTCCTCTCGTTCCTCCCTGCCTAACCTGCCCTCCTCTGCGCTTTCAAATGACTCCCCTTCCGTCCCGCCCTCCCTCCCCCCTTGCGCCACTTCCCCACGCTCTCTCTCCACCCCATTCTCTCTCCCACCCTCTTTCTCATCCTCTCTCTCCCCGCCAGACACGCACAGCCCCTGGGTGTGACCCAGCACCTCCTCCCCCTCCCTCACACCCTCCCTCCTCCCCTGCGCCACTTCCTCCCTCCCACCCTCTTTCTCATCCTCTCTCTCCCCGCCAGACACGCACAGCCCCTGGGTGTGACCCAGCACCTCCTCCCCCTCCCTCACACCCTCCCTCCTCCCCTGCGCCACTTCCTCCCTCCCACCCTCTTTCTCATCCTCTCTCTCCCCGCCAGCCACGCACAGCCCCTGGGTGTGACCCCGCACCTCCTCCCCCTCCCTCACCAGCTGAATCACCCGCCCAGACAAGCCCATGCCCCCCACCCCATCAATCTCGTCATCTCCGCTTCCCCCCTTGCCTCTCTTTCCCCCCTTCTCCCCTTTTTCCCCCGCATTCCACCGCTTCCATTCCGCCCCGAACCTGTCTGTACCACTCACAAACCTCCGCTTCCCCCCTCCCCCTCCCCATCTCCCACCCCCTCTGCCTCCTCCCCCCCATCCCCGCTTCCCCCGTCCCCCAACCCCCCGTTCGCGCCCCTCCCCTTCCTCCACCCCAGCAACTGCCGCCCATGCTGCACTCTCAAATATCACCTCCATCCAAAACGCCTTCTCCTCCTCAGAAAGCTCCAAACCCTGCCGCCCACCTTTGACGACAGCATGACCCACCGCCGCCCCATTTTCTTCCTCCTCATCACTCCCCTCCTCCTCCTTTCCTCCTATCCTCCCCTCCGGCAACTGTCGAGCCAAGGTCAAACCCGAACCTCCCCCATTTCCTTCCTCATCCTTCCACTCCCCCCCATCACTCCTCGCACCCCCCTCATCTCTCCCCGCGCTGTCACCTGCAGCGTCCACGTGTCCACTCCTAATTCGCTCAGAAAAATCCCTGCTCTCCCTGCCAGCAGGAAAATCAGCATTGGAGGGGCTATCTCCCCCAACGCTAGTTGCTGCAGCTTGGTGTGACTGTCGGCCGTGCGAGGCGTTGTGTGAGGCACTGTGTGAGGCGCGGAGCAAGAACTTAGCTTCGGGAAGGCGAGACCCGTGCTTTAGACAGCTCTCGATCCATGCAAACTCCACCACTGCCACCTGGTGATGACATGTTGCGGGAGCAGCACACACACACAGGGAACCAAGAGGGGAAGCAGGACACTAGAGTCACTCAGAAAAGGAAGGCAGAATCCGTGCTTGAGACAGCTCTCGATCCATGCGAACTCCACCACTGTCACCTGGCGGTGGCAGGTCATGAAAACAGTGCGCATGGGGAAGAAACAGGAATATCAGGAATGGTGCGAGTGGGTTCTAGGACGTCTCGAAGAGCAAGACCCGTGCTTGAGACTGCTCTCGATCCATGCAAACTCCACCACTGGGACCCGGTGATGGCAGGATGCGGGAGCCGGACACACACAGGGAACCAAGAGGGGAATCAGAACAGTAGAGTCGCTCAGAAGAGGAAGGCGCGACCCGTTCTTGAGACAGCTCTCTATCCACAGAAACCCCACTGCCACCTGGTGGTGACAGGCCGAGAGATCAGCGCAAACAAGAGAAACGACTAGTGGAAACACGTCCTACGGACAATGACTAGAGGGCAATGAACAAGTAAGAGACCTCCACACACAATGAGCCAGAGCTCTAAAGACAATGTGTCACTCACCTCCACTCACCCCCAGAAACAACACCCCAATAACTATGGTAAACGGCTACTCACACCCCACTCACACCCCACTCAACCCCAAGGTAAACACTTCGGGATATGCTCAACCAAAAAACGCCACGTTGATTGAAAAATAAACCACTCACCCCTGATGGAGGGACTTGCCACGAGGTGGCTTGCTGCACTTTCCGCCAATCAGCGGCCAGCACGTGCGTGACACATGCCTCCGTGGGGCCTGCTGCGACTCCCCCCCCTAACTGCACAAGCTTCCGCTTCCACACCTGGCGGAGGGGTGCCGAGGCAGGGGAGGAGAGCGGGGAGACGGAAACGACAGGTGGAGGATGGAGAGGATGGAGAGGTTTCTGAAGTTCTCATGCTATGAGAGAATTCATGCAAACGCTGGCTATCAAACACGACTGGCTCCGTGCAATGCAAACGCTAACTAACTGAACTGATTGTCTGATTCTGAATCTATACAAGGAACTCGCGCACTCCGTTTCATCTCCCAGCCAGGCTCTCTTATTTGTAACTAAGTCTTAGGTTTAAGAACAGATGGTTGACAGTATAAAGATCCCAACGGTCCAAACTTGCAATAGCTTTCTAAGTTGTCACCTGGATCCGCGCCTTGTGCACTCCGCCCTCTATGAAGCACGCAACCACGCTCTGAAACATGGGAACGCGGGGCGGACCGAGGCAGCTAGGGTCAACCCGGGTTCAAAGGGTTTCAAGCTCGCTTCGACGAATTCGATTGACTTGAAAAGGTCAGCGGAAGCCGTCGATTATGTCAGAGGAACGCAGGATTTGGATGAGTGATCTTGGGAAGGAATTGCTGTTGTTGGCGTCATGGTGACGAGGAAACCCTCTGCAAACTAACCCAGTACCAGCAGTTGTACCGCAAGCAGTGTCTAGTTCTATATTATATAAAGAGAAGCATGATGAGCAAATGCTGTTTTGAGCCCCCTGGGGAAGGGATGTTCCTTTTTTACGCAATAGATCGAGGACATGTTGTAATTTAATTATACTGCTGTCTTAATATCTATCATCTGAATAGTACGTCTCTGGAAATTGTATGAACAGGAATTGTTTCATGTATGCAATGTTGGCCCATACAGTACCGAACTATTTTCCGATGTAAGAAGGGAAAGAATACTTTGGGGTAATTACATTCTGGGTAACCAACATCGAGCCCGCTGACGTCAAAAGTCACCTACGTGGCTCGATGGTACCCGTCAGATCATGCGCACCTCTTGGTGGTACCCATCTTCCCTCCGTGGTACCCATCTTCCCTGCGTGGTACCCATCAACTGTGCGTGAATTCCCTGACTGGTACCGCAACATTTCAACCGAGCTGTACACCGTACAACAAGGGTTTCAATGCGATTTTCACTATATTATACCAACGTTTTCTGTCTGCAATTGAACATTAATACATTTGAACATTAATACCTTTGAACGTGCCTTACACTGGATAGAGTGCAACCTAGAAAAAATCAACTCCCCTTCTAAAATCCTCACGTTACCTCCGAACCTTTGTAAGCTCACATCACTGAGCGATAGGTAGCGTGAATCTTACGACCATGTTTCTCAGCGCGCAGTTGGTAATCTGAACAAAGTTCATAAGGTTGTATGCAAATAAATTGAGCACGTACCCCCACAGCTAAATAGAAAAGCATAAACAAATAATACGTACATTCGTTGGTTTCTGGAAACAAAACAATACCCATTAATGAAAATCAAATAACCTTAAGTCAATATATATATTACGTGTCAGTTGATCGTTTGTTACACGGATGTTAATTTTTGTGTTTCGGTTGATGCAATATATCTGTGGTGATTTAAATTATAGCACGTTATAATGTGGATGTTTATGAGCCTAAAGAAATCTACACAATAAATGTTTTCCTAAATTCAGCTTTTCTTCTACACTTTATTATAGGTAATGCGCTTGAAAATTTGACCCGATTATGTGGCACTTCGGGCTTCGGACTCTATTGAGCTTGTAAACGTTAAGACAATATAGTGAAAAACGCATTGACACCCTTGTTGTACGGTGTACAGCTCGGTTGAAATGTTGCGGTACCAGTCAGGGAATTCGCGTACAGTTGATGGGTACCACGCAGGGAAGATGGGTACCACGGAGGGAAGATGGGTACCACCAAGGGGCGCGCATGATCTGACGGGTACCATCGAGCCACGTAGGTGACTTTTGACGTCAGCGGGCTCAATGTTGGTTACCCAGAATGTAATTACCCAATACTTTGGATCAAGCATCCACGTTGTAGGGTGTAGATGATAGCGTGCCCGAGCGTAATTGGGTGCAAACCTGACACCAATTTGTCTGGGGTAATATCATTCGGATGGTGGGAAGAGCACAACTCTGATATTTTATATCAGGCGGTGGGATCGCCATGTCAGCTTGCCTGGCAAGGTGGTCTATGTGGCAAATATATTCCACGTCATAGCTATTCTGCCCTGAACCTCTCCACGTCCCCAGATCATCATTCACCTATCCCACCATTCTAGCCCATCATCTCTCGCCGGCTCTTCCACCACTCCTTCGCCAATACCCCCAGCTTCCACCATCTCCTGTCAATTGACCTCATCACATTTCATCATCAGTTAGTGCGGTCTTTCACTCACAGCTCCAGACTTTTCTTCCTTGTCCTAAGTTTTCTAGCCAACCATGGCCTCCCTCGCCTTTGTTGTTGCCCCCACCGCCCCTTGCGGCCTGAGGCGGTCAACTGCCTTCTCTCAGTCCGTGAAGAGCGCCGTGACCGTGCGCGCTACTCCTTCCCGGTCGTTGAAGGTGTTCGCTAGCTCGCAACCTGAGCTTGACAAGGTCATTGAGGAGAAGATTCAGGAGGCCAAGAACGTCTGCGCAGACCCGAACTCGGGATCTGCGGAGTGTGCTGTGGCGTGGGACGAGGTTGAGGAGATCTCTGCCGCTATTTCGCACAAGGAGGCCCAGAAGTCTTCCGACCCCCTTGAGCAGTACTGCGACGAGAACCCTGATGCTGACGAGTGCCGCATCTACTCCGACTAGATGTATTTAAATTGAGTACGGGTTTCTCTGTGTTTATTCTTAACTATAGTGGAACAATCTTCGCAATCTTTTTCCATCCCGCACTTCTCTCACCGAAGGAGTCCTGACCCTGATAGGTGGCATGGCAGCTACACTATCTCCTTGTGGTGGTCTTGACACTGCTATGTCAGCTACATTTCAAAACATGATTACTGTGTCTATGCCTTCAGGAGGAGTTAAAACTATTTTTTAAGGAGCAGTGCAAATAATAATGAAATATGTACAAAGTTTACAATATTCACAACCAGATAGCTACCAACATTCGTAGCTGAACTAATTACAGCAAATGAAAATGTTTTAATATACACTATTTACGGCACAGTGCCCACCTCTGATACTTCTGGAGGAGGCTGTCTGTTGGATGTACTGACTGGAGTTGACCCTCAACGAAGATAGCATATGCATCTGCAACATATCTGGTGAGTACGACAGTGTCAGTCAAATTTACAAAAACGATGGATTAAATCAGACAAGGCAACCAACATACGTACCTGCCAACTCCTGGAAGGTCAGTTATCCGAGCCCAGTTTCCTGATGAGAATTCTCGGGTGAATATAAGCAAGTTCTTAGCCCATCTCTCATGAAATCCTGCACTGCCTACGATTTGTTGCAGTGTCTGAATGTCAGAAGATAAGACGTCATCTGCTGAAGGAAGATTCTGAAACAACCTCCTTACTCCAAGCCGCACCTGCCATGATAGACGGTACCAGGATGTTAGTTGCCATGCTATGACACTGACCAAACCGAACTGGCGAACTTATAACATACCATATTAGAAGGATGACCTTCCAGAAGCATCGATGCGACCAAGACCCTCCAGGGATCATTAGTGAGCCCCTCCTGGATAAGGTTGTAAGGAGAAGCGCTGAGAATCTCCTGATTCCTAATCATTCCACATGGAAGCTTCATGTGACAACGAAGTGCAAGGTCAGAGGTTGTGTTATTCTCCTCCTTCCCTGCTTTAGGTGGAGACTCCTCAGTGCCAGGACTTGCATGGCAGCGCCCTTCAGAACAGTCACTAGACGAACTAGATGTCTTGAAAGAGGACCCCGATCCAGCAATCTCAGGTACGCACAGTCTCAATGCTGCCGCAACAGCAGCTGCAACTTTCTTGTCTGAACGCATCTTGTCATGAGTACCCAGAGCAGCGAGTCTGCTGGTTGAAGGACCAGCACATACACTGTACGGCTCTGCTTTCAACATGCGGGGTGTCCCAGGACTAGTTGATGCCTTCCTGTCTTCAAAAAGACGCAACTGTACATCTTTTGAGAAGGACGAAGTCGCGTCATCCTCCTTGCTGCTACCAGGTCGAAGTGTCTCCAGCTTCTCGATGGAGACTTCGCTTGCACAATGCTCGTCAGATTCCAAACCAGCAGCTGATACACTCATTCTATGTTGATTAATCACAGGAGGCTCAGCTGCTGTTCGCGGAAGAACACATGGGCTGACCGCCTTGCATGGGGAAGATGGCTCAATTAGCGGGCTGAAATCAATGCCCGAATCACCCCTTGATGGAATGCCTTTGCGAGAAAGCTTTCGTCGAACTGGAGTGTGCGGAACAGACGCCGAGCGAGGGGAAATAGAATCTTGCAGTCTTCCAACAGAAAATAAGCGCTCATTGGCAGGTGAATTGCTCACACCTTCCCCCATGGCATATTGAAATGCGTCTGCAGACCCGGAAAGCCTCAGTCCCGGCTTGGGTAGCCCATCCTTATGTCCGACGTTTGAACGGCAACCGAGAGTGCTATCCTGCATCTGGTATGTAAAGCTCCTGGATCCACGAATCCCAGGAAATGGCAAATGGCTGTCATGCAGGAAAGTTGGTTGCTGCTCCTCACCAACGGAGTATCTCGGCAGCTTGTGCCTTGATGGAAGTTCCAAGTTCTCCTCAACTTGATGTGGCACAGCATGCACATCCTGCAAGAGAAGAAAAAAGTATATGAGATGCTGTAAAAAAAAATCAGAACGACAGATATACTATGAAGTCAAATCGTACCGTCACTTTTTCTCTTCGAGCAAAGGCTTGTGAATGGCACTCTTGAAGAACGTCCTTGGATCTAGCTGCTGAAGAATCGCGTTTGAAAGCCGACCTGCTCTTCCTAGGGGTCCACGGCAGCTCAGTGGGAGATAAGTGCTCGTCTTTCTCCTCAGAACTATTAACGGCTGGTTGATCATCTGATGCAGGGAGTCTCGGATCTTGAGAGGTCCCAGAGCTTTGCTGCTGTGGAGGCGTTGGCACGTCACTTGAATCCGATGGCGAATGGGAATGTGAATCCTCCTCCTCTTCCTGAAAGTGAGAAATTATGTAGTAGGTTAGTATGATAACTGAGTCAAGGGGTGCCTAGAACGCATCCAGAAAGAGCACCAAAGGCACGACCTTCTTTAAGATTGCACACAAGCCGAGAGCGCCTTCATATGCTTCATTATCTTGAGGAGTGCCTGCCAGCGAAAAAGAGTCAGTGAGAACGTGGATTTTGAAAATAAGACGGTCAAGTCTCACCATCACCCACTTGATGAAGCTCTTCCAGTGTGAGACACCCCAGGAGTAGAGTCGTCATCAGCATGCGAGGAGCCACTAATGTGAAGGTCTTCAATTCCCTTACCAAACTCGAATCCACTGGTTTCCTCCCTGCAGGACACGGCAAGAAAGACTCGGTTACATCACCTACGGCAAGTCCGACCATGCGCGGAAACAGGATGCACAGTTGAGACAAATGAGAAATAACCTGGGCTGGTTTTTCCCTCGTCTCTGCCTTCCGTCCTTGTTTCTTCTCTGAACACATTTGTTGCAAGGACACACATCGTCACACCTGGCCACAACGAATACAGGAAAGAAGCATTACGGCATGAAATTGGTCGTAGGCTAGGAACTGATACTAAGCTAATCAAACTTGGTGGATCCCGTGGAGACCAAAGTAACGAGGCATAGTGAGTTCTTCTGGATATGTTAATTTACCTTGGACATCGCCAAGTCCCCCTTTTGGCTGCCATAGAAGCTGCGGCTATAAACGACAGGTTTTTGTGGAGCTTTGTGAGGATGCACCTATGGCACCACGGGCCATGTTTAGCTCCACCTTCACCTTGCGACGCTCCACATGGAATTAGCTCAGCGGTTGGTCTCTTTTGCCGGCAACAATGACAATGCTTTCCCAGGCCCCTAGGAGCAGCATGCCTCACCATTTCTACCTATCTTATCGTATTTCTACAACAAGGCACGCGAAACGTGGTTAACGCAAATGACGGAGCCTGAAATTCGAGAAGGAAGTGAAAGCATTACTATCACACTGATGCTCGGCAACGTAACGGTAAGTGTCTATCGAATTAACCCAGTCTACACTGGAAACATGGACCCTAGCCAGCTCTGAACACCCTGGTTAGAGGGTGTGCCTGGTCCATAGATCAGGCTGACCATTGAACTGGATAAAGAAGCCCACCCACAACACTCCTCTAGCACTTCCTGAAAGAACAAACCAGGGCTTCATCAGCAAGAGCCATGTGTCATCCTTCAGATGATGGAGAAAGGCAGCAACCGCCTTCGTTTCCGTCCGTGCAGTAGACCATCGTCTCGAGAGGATTCCTCAACTCCTCGCCTCTTCCGGAACTGAGTGCAAACACGCAGTGCCTTGAACAGCTAGCTGGCTATGTGCAAAACCTGGGTTTGGTCTGATTTCATCCAGCCTCGGCGAGCACGTGGCCCGCCTTGGTGCACTTCGGTTGTGCTGGGCTGCCCGTCGAGGCAAAGATACCTGTGTTGAGAGATGGCATTGGTTGGGGTTATTCAAACTCTCTCAGTCTCGTTGAAACCATACCTCATTTTGAAGCTGGTTCCCTGCTTCGGCAGTAATCTAGGCCAATCCGAGAAGTTTAAATCCTCAAGCCCTGGAAAACAACACCCAATCAAATAGCCTCTCTGGTATGGTGGTGGCATGAGCTTGGCAAAGCTGAAACGGTGACGAGAATTTGGCCTCAACCTCGCCCTTCCGAGCCGAGTTTTCCGCTTTGGCATGTCGGCCCAAGCAGACTGGTCTGATGCGTGTGAGCGAGCGTCGCCACGTCAATCAGAAGCTTTTCTTGTGTGAGGTGACGTCAAGGCATGGCGGAGCTGCTCCTCTGACTGGCCACCAGCATGTTGATCTGCCTGGAAGTGTCACCATCGTTTTTGGAACATCCGCCAACTTTCACCTCAATGGCATGGATGCTAGAACAACATTATTTCCATCCATGTATCTAAGTAGTGTTGACATACATGGGATTCAAACAACACATCTTATTTAGCTGAAGTTGTACCATGACTGGCGTTCATGGGATATCCGCGCGCATGTAGTAGCACAGATTCGGCTGGTTCCGATTGATGCTTTCATTCTCTTGGTGGCGGTAGCGTTTCTGTGGCGTCTGCTGCGCATCCGTCTGTCGCTCCATTCCCTCCATGACCAAACCTTGACGAATGCGAAGTGCGTCGTTGCATTCCTTGCGTAGGCCCATATCGACTCCTAATGTTGTTTCATGCTACATCTCAGTTTCTTCGAGTGAGTCCATTGTTTGTTAGATCGTTCACTTTGAAGACTGGATCGCGTAACGCATTACTGGGCGTTGCAGTGGCACCTAGGTTGCCCACATTTGCCTCGTTCAAGCAATTCGCCTGCATGGCATTCCGTGGCTCCATGGCTCCAAATGTCGACGACTCATCTCTGGAAACCCCATCAGGGGACATGCTTGATGACTCCAACGCCGACCGAACGACGCTTTCGGGGGTTGGCGGAGGCCGTATTCAGCAGCAACTGGGTGGTATTAAGCAGAAGCTGGATACGGAAGCGGGTGTCATCGAGAGCAATGGTCATGGTGGCAGCAGGCGAGTGGCTGTGGCGCAAATGACAGCTGTTGGTGATGTTGAGAAGAACTACGCTACATGCAAATTGCTTGTGGAGGTAAGCCTCATGATTGTGACGTGAGGAATCCTTCAGTGCTTTTAGGTAGTTATCATTATTTTGTACTTCCTGCTTGACTCTTACTCTATGTTTTCTCTTACTCTTTTATCGCTCCAGCAAGCGGCTGCAGCTGGTGCAACCCTCCTATGTCTCCCTGAGTGCTTCTCCTTCATTGGTGAACGTGATGGAGAAGCTGCGGCAGTTGCTGAGTGTCAAATGTTAATGTTATGATAGGCTGCAGTGAGGCACTCCCTAGAGGGTACAACATTTGTAGGACTCCTACGGTATTTGTATGCTTGCAAACCCTAATCCCAATCATTCCGTTGCATGTAGATTCTGAGATGGTATCACGAGTAGGTATCGATCCTCCCTCCCCGCCCTAGCCTGCGCGCCCTCCGTTCCGCGCCCTCGCGCCCTCCGTAGCGCCTAGCGCCCTCCGCGCCCTCCGTCACGCCTAGCGCCCTCCGCGCCCTCCGCGCTCCTAGCGCCCTCGCGCCCCTTAGCGCGGCCCTCAGCCCGCCCCACGTCGCGCCCCTTAGTGCGCCCCTCGGCCCGCCTCTCCGTGCCCTCCGCGCCCTCCGCACGTTCGTGCCCTCCGCGCCCTCCGCACGTTAGTACCCTCCGCGCCCTCCACGCCCTCACCGCGCGCCTAGCCCGGCCCCTCCCACTGTCGCGCCCTCCCCCTGCCCGTCGCGCCCTCCCCCCTGACCGTCGCGCCCTCCCCCTGCCCGTCGCGCCCTCCCCCTGCCCGTCGCGTCGCGTCGCCTCCCTTCCCCCTGCCCGTCGCGTCGCCTCCCTTCCCCCTGCCCGTCGCGTCGCCTCCCCTTCCCCTCCCCGTCGCGTCGCCTCCCCTCCTCCTGCCCGTCGCGTTCGCCTCCCCTCCTCCTGCCCGTCGCGTCGCCTCCCTTCCCCCTGCCCGTCGCGTCGCCTCCCCTCCTCCTGCCCGTCGCGTCGCCTCCCCTCCTCCTGCCCGTCGCGTTCGCCTCCCCTTCCCCTGCCCGTCGCGTCGCCTCCCTTCCCCCTGCCCGTCGCGTCGCCCTCCCCTCCCAATCCCGTCGCCCTCCCTTGCCCGTCGCGTCAACCTCCCCTCCCCGCCCATTTCCCACCGTCAGATCCTCCTCCCGCCCATTTTCACCGTCGCATTCGGCCTCCCCGCCCCTCTCTCACTGTTCATCACCTTAGCCCCACCACCGCCTTGTGCGCGGGGCCCTCCCCAGCTCTGCTGACACTGGTCTATCCCTCAGCGGCTGGCAGCCGCTCTCTCTCGCCGGTCACCTAGGTTAGAGCCGTTTTAGCCGCTCATACCTCGCTCCTCGCACTTGTAGCTGGCGATCCACGATTTCATGCCTAGTCTAGGTCGCTCGGTACTCCTAGTCTCTCGCTCCGCCGCTTTCTCTCCTGACGCTCCGTAGTTTTCCTCCTCGTTCTTAGCTCCGCCTCCGCCGTGCTCCAGCCGCCTCTAGCATGGGCTCCGCTATGGAGGCCCGTCGCCTCCGTTTTGATGCGGAGGGACGCCCAATCGAGTTCGGTACCTGGCAGCGCCAGACCACACGCTTCCTCACCAGCCAGCGACAGGACGGCGCCACTCTGTGGGCTCACACGTCTGGTGCCCTACAGGCCCCCCCGTCCCCCGCCGCCCTGCCGACCACCCCGGAGCCGACCCCTACGGCACAGGCGGACTACGACCGTCGGGTCCTGGCCAGGGACGTGTGGCTCTCGCGTGACGCAGCCGCCGCTCTCACTCTGTCGGAGCTTCTCCCCCCGACTGAGGCCGCCCACTTTGACCAGGTGGAGACTGCACAGGGGGTTTGGGAGGCTATTGTTGCTCGCTACTCCACCCCCTCCTCTGCCTCCCTCAGTCGCCTCCTCATGACGTTTGTGTTTCCCGACCTAGGCTCGTTTGCGACTGTTTCCGACCTAGTGACTCACCTCCGCTCGCTTGACGCCGGTTTCCGCACTGCCTGTACCGACGCACAGCTTCTAGTTGCTCCCCCCCCCATGTGGCTCACTGTTCACTGGTTAGTCACCCGCCTCCCTGACCGCCTTGCCACTGCCCGCGACGCGCTTCTTCAGAAGCACCCCACTGAGCTCACTATCGACCTCCTAGCGACTGCTCTAGGGACCATCGAGAGCAGTCTCCTCACCGTTGCCTCCGCCACTGATGCGGTGGCCCCCCGTCTCTTTGCGGGGTGTGCCGCCCCTCAGCTTCCCACTTTCACCGCTACCCGCGCCTCTGCTGCTGTGTCGGTCTCTGAGGACACTGCTGCCGTTTCTGCCGCAGACTGGCAGAAACGGGGCAAGAGCGGCAAGAAGGGCGGGAAGGGGGGGGGTGGGGGCGGAGGCGGCGGCGGTGGAGGGGGCGGTGGAGGAGGCGGTGGAGGTGGGAGCGGCGGGGGTGGAGGTGGCAGCGGCGGCGGTGGTGCACCGGGAGGAGGGGGCCCTGGAGCGGGCGCCGGACAGCCGGGCCCTCCCACTGGTGGAGGCCCACAGCAGCAGCAGCCACAGCGGTACCCACAGCAGCACCCGCCACAGCAGGGACAGCAGCAGCAGCAGGGACCGCAGCAGCAGCAGGCACCCCAGCAGTGGGGGCCCCCGCTGCAGTGGGGTCCGCAGCAGCACTGGGGTCCCCCGCCGCAGTGGGGTCCGGGCGGCCCTGGGAGCACCAGCCGCAGCAGCAGTACTTCCAGCTGGACCCTCGCCCCCCTCGCCGTGACGCTGGCCCGTGCACCCACTGGTGCGTCACCGGGCCGGGGAGCCCCTGTCTCTGTGGTCGCGACGACCACTCTGCCGCGCGGTGCTTCCGCCGCCTTGACGACCTCTACCGGGCTCGTTGGGGCCCTCTGGCGGTCACGCCTCGCTGGTCTCGTCTGTTAGCCCGTAAGATTGATGTCTTTGATTTGTCCATGGACGATGTGCGTCAGCATGCTTTGTATGTTGATGCTTACTTTAGTGCTGATGGATCTGTGTGCTCGCGTGTTCGTAGGTTAGCCTGCTTGCATCCTGCTAGTGTAGCCTTGTGCCTGTCTAGCTTAGGTACTTGTGTTGCTGCTCTAGGTGCTTGTGTAGCGACTGGGTCAGGTGACCCGCCGGCTGAGGCCTCTCTGTCGTTCACGCTGGACTCGGGCGCGTCTCAGTGCTTCTTCCGCGACCACACGACCCTTACACCACTCCTCACACCTGTGTCGGTGGCTCTGGCTGATCCTACCTCTGGACCAGCCGTTGCGCGTAGCTCCACCACCCTCTCGTGCCCTGTGGTCCCCTCTGGTGTCCTGCGCGGCCTCCACATCCCCTCGTTCACTCGGAACTTGGTGGGTGTTGGATACCTCCAGGACAGGGGGATCACGGTTACCTTCGTGGGGGGTGGGCGGACTGCAGTCTGTACAGACGCTACCACAGGTGCTGTTCTGGCCACGTTCACCAGGGAGCCCCGCTCCGGTCTCTACGTTCTCCACACCGAGCGCTCCCCGGTCGCGTCCTCCCCTCAGGTCGTTGCGTCCCCTCCAGCCCAGGTCCCCAGTCCAGTTGCTGTGTCTAGCCAGGTAGTAGTGTCCGGTCCGGTCGCTGTGCCCAGTCCAGTCGCGGCGTCTTGCTCCTGTCGCTCTCTCACCCACCGCACCGTCTTGTGGCACCACCGCCTTGGCCACCCGTCGCTCCCTCGCCTACGTGGCATGCTCAGTCAGGGACTTGTCTCAGGTCTCCCACGCACCTTCCCGTCGCTCCCTCTCTCGCTTGCCCCTCCTTGCTCTCCGTGCGTCGCCGGTCGCTTACGCGCCACTCCCCACTCCTCCTCCCTTCGTCCGGCCACCGCTCCCTTCGAGACTCTCCACTTGGACGTCTGGGGCCCTGCCCCGACGCAGGGGTCTGGGAGGGAGCGTTACTTTCTGGTGGTCGTTGACGACTTCTCCAGGTACACCACAGTGTTCCCTCTTGCGAAGAAGTCCGAGGTGACTGCTACGCTGATCAGGTGGCTTCTAGCCACTGAGGGCACTCGTGGTCGTCGAGTCAGTTGTCTCCACTCCGACCGTGGGGGCGAGTTTCGCTCCGGCATTCTCGGCGGATTCTGCGGCGAACAGGGCATCACCCAGTCCTGGATGCTGCCAGAGTCCCCACAGCAGAATGGGGTTGCTGAGCGCCGCATAGGCTTGGTCATGGACATCGCCCGCACGTCCATGATCCATGCCCGTGCGCCCCATTTTCTGTGGCCCCACGCGGTTCGCTACGCCGCACACCAGCTGAACCTCCAGCCGCGTGTCTCGCGGCCCGAGGTTTCACCGACCAGTCTTTGGACTGGTTCCCCTGGTGTCGGGTCGGCCTTTCGAGTCTGGGGCTGCCTTGCACTTGTTCGCGACACCTCCGCGGACAAGCTCTCGGCACGCGCCGTCCCCTGTGTCTTCCTTGGTTTCCCAGTGGACTCTGCCGACTGGTCCTTTTACCACCCTCCCCTCCACCACTTCCTAGACTCCCGTGATGTCCGGTTTGACGAGTCAGTGTCCTACTACACCCGGTACCCCTGTCGAGGTCTCCCGGTACCCGCTCCCCCTCCTTTCCTCGCACCCTCTCCTCCTCCTGCTCCCCCTCCTCCGGTACCCCCGCCCCCCCCTGGTCCTACCCCGTCTGGTGTGTCTCACGTTACCCCTCTACCCTCGGTCGCGCGTCAGGTACCGTCTCCCTCCCCACAGTCCTCCTCACAGTCCCCTCAGCAGCCTTCGGCACTTCCGCGACAGGTTACTGTGGACTCGGTTGGTGTTGGGGCTGGAGGTGCAGCCACTGGCGGTGCTAGGTCTGGGGGCACTCGGTCACGGGGTGCTGGAGCTGGAGGTGCTGGCGCAGGTGGCGCTAGCTCTGGGGGTGCTGGAGCTGGAGGTGCTGGCGCAGGTGGCGCTAGCTCTGGGGGTGCTGCAGCTGGAGGTGCTGGCGCAGGTGGCGCTAGCTCTGGGGGTGCTGGAGCTGGAGGTGCTGGCACTGGTGGTGCTAGTTCTGGGGGTGCTGGAGTTGGAGGTCCTGGCACTGGAGGTGCTGGTACTGGGGGTGCTGGAGTTGGAGGTCCTGGCACTGGAGGTGCTGGTTCTGGGGGTGCTGAGTCTGAGGAGTCTGACCCTGGTTCTGCGGAGTCCACTCCGCCTCCCCACCGCCACGACACACGACTCCAGGCTGCCCGCCGGCGTGAGCGTGAGGAGCAGGAGCGGTTGGAGAGGGAGCGGCAGGAGCTGCGGGTGCTGGACCTTCTGGAGCAGCAGCGGCAGCAGCAGCAGCAGCAGCAGCAGCAGCAGCCGCAGCAGCAGCCGCAGCAGCAGCCGCAGCCGCCGCCGCAGCAGCAGCAGCCGCAGCCGCCACCGCAGCTTCCTCTGGAGCGGCAGTTGTTCCCACCTGTGAGTGGCCTGCGGGCCCTTGGCTTTTCCTCCTCTCCTCCTGTCCGCTCCCAGTCTCCTCCTGTGTTTGTTCCTCCGTTGCCTCCTCCTGACGACCGTCCGGCGGTCTGGTCTTCTCCTCCTTCCCAGTCTCCTCCTCCTTCGGTCCGTCGCGACTTGGTCACTCGTTGTCCTCCGCGTGCTCGTCACTCGTCCCCTGTTACTGACCTCCACACTGCCCTCCTTTGTACGTCTCGTCGTCGTTCTCCTTCTCCTGTGCCCGTTCTCCCGTCTCCTCCTCCGTCCTCTCTCCTAGCCCTCCCCACTCCTATCACTGACTACTACCGCACTGTTCGTCCTGTTGCCGCACGTGTCCTCGCCACTCTTGTCACCGACTCTCGTTTCCCTCCGTCGTCGGTCTCTGCTCTCACTGCCGCTGTCGCTGAGTTTGCTGCCGCCAGCCGCCTTGACTACGCCACCCGTGTGGTGCCAGCTCCTCCCTACCGTCCTCTGTCCGTCGGGGGTGAGTTTGCCCTTGGCTGTGACGTCCTAGAGGACAGAGAGTCTGAGCTGGAGTACTGGGCAGCCGCTTCTCCCTCTGTGTGTGCCATGCTGCTCTCCCCTGAGGGAGACCCCGACGCCCTTGACATACCGACTCCTCGCACTTAGCGCGAGGCAGTGTCAGGGGCGTGGGCCTCTCAGTGGAAAGCGGCTATGGACTCAGAGTTGGCGTCTTGGAGATCCACAGGCACCTACGTCGACGCAGTTCCTCTCCCAGGGCGAACGTAGTCGATGGCATGTGGCTCTTCAAGGTGAAGCGGCCGCCTGGAGCACCGCCAGTGTTCAAGGCGCGCTACGTGGCTAGGGGCTTCAGTCAGCGTGAGGGAGTTGACTTCTTCCAGACCTTCGCCCCGACCCCGAAGATGACTACTCTTCGGGTGTTACTCCACATAGCAGCGCAGCGAGACTACGAGCTGCACTCCCTCGACTTCTCCACTGCGTTCCTCCAGGGCCGACTGCACGAGGAGATCTGGCTGCGCCGTCCTCCTGGCTTCACTGACACCTTCCCACCTGGGACCCAGTGGAGCCTGAGGCGACCAGTCTACGGTCTCCGCCAGTCGCCCCGTGAGTGGCACGACACTCTTCGCTCCACGCTTCGTGACCTTAGGTACAGCCCGTCCTCCGCCGACCCGTCGCTGTTTGTTCGAGCGGGTTCTACTCCTTTCTTTATCCTTGTCTACGTCGACGACTTGGTGTTTGCTACAGCAGACAGGGCAGCCCTGGCTCAGGTGAAGTTCGAACTGCAGAAGAGACACAAGTGCACTGACCTGGGTGAGCTGCAGCGTTACCTTGGCTTGCAGATCACCCGGGACAGAGCCGCTCGCACCATCACACTGACGCAGTCACACATGGTGCAGCAGGTCCTTCGGCGGTTCGACTTCCAGTTCTCCACCACACAGCCCACTCCTCTTGCTGTTGACCACAGACTCACTGGCCCCTTTCCCGACGAGCCTTTTGAGTCCAGTGGTCCCTACGCAGAGCTGGTGGGCTGCCTCATGTACCTGATGACTTGTACTCGACCGGACCTCGCCTTTCCCCTCAGCGTCCTCTCTCGCTTTGTTGCGGCTGGGAGACACCGTCCTGTCCACTGGACAGCTGCTGTGAGGGTGGCGAAGTACCTGGCGACTACATCAGGCATGGGGCTTGTGCTTGGAGGGACTCAGCCAGTGGCGTTGACTGGTCACTGCGACTCTTCCTACGCTGACGACGTGGAGACTCAGCGTTCGACTCAGGGTTACTGCTTCAGTCTGGGAGCTGGTGCTGTGTCGTGGAGGTCTACTCGGTCGTCGTCTGTGGCTACTTCCAGTGCAGAGGCAGAGATCTACGCTGGTGCCATGGCGGCACAGGAGCTTCGTTGGTTGACCTTCTTGCTCGCCGACCTTGGTGAGCGGCCTCGCTCTGCACCGACCTTGTACGCTGACAACAAGGCCATGATCCTCCTGTGTCGAGAGCCTCGACTAGAGAGCAGAGTGAAGCATATTGACGTGAGGTACTTCCTCCTGCGAGAGCTGCAGCGACGCGGCCAGGCACGCCTGGACTTTGTGGCCTCAGAGGCCAACACTGCAGACGTCTTCACCAAGGCCTTGGCGCTTGGTGATCACCACAGGTTCTGTGTGCAATTGGGGCTTGTTGAGGTAGGCCCCCGGTTGCTGTAGTCTTGTTGCTTGCTCTGCTTGTTGTGTTTTCCTATTTGTATCCTAGTGAACTCTTGAACTGGCCTTGTGGCCGCTTGCTTGTGCTCGGAATTTGTGTGGTGTCCTTGAGATCCACCCTGAGCTTGTCTTGCCTTGACTGGTCTTGTGACCGTTTGTTTTCACCTTGCTTGCCCTGGTGTCCCTCACTTAGCCTATGGGGGTGTGTCAAATGTTAATGTTATGATAGGCTGCAGTGAGGCACTCCCTAGAGGGTACAACATTTGTAGGACTCCTATGGTATTTGTATGCTTGCAAACCCTAATCCCAATCATTCCGTTGCATGTAGATTCTGAGACTGAGCCGCTAGATGGTCCACTCATGAAGAAGTACTGCCAACTGGCACGGTACGTTTCATACCACGACAGTGTTGAATGTAGATCTCAAAACCAGCAACAACATTGGATGCAAGCAATCACACTCTGCTGGACAAGCAAGTATGATATGCGGTCGTACCTTATGCCTGCGCCGCCTGTACGCCATCTTTTTTGTGGCTTGCAGAAACTTTTCTATCTGGCTATCTTTCGGAGGATTTCAGGAGGCAGGAGGTCCTGACGCAGGCAGACGTTTCTTCAACACTCATGTGCTCGTGGATGACACAGGGACAATTCAAGCAGCTTACAGAAAGATTCACCTGTAATGGATCCCTCAACATCTTTTGGCAGTTCCAATCACTCGGTTTTCCTCTGCTGCATTCTGTGCACGCGTACCTCCGTAACATAATTTCATGCTGCTGAACCAGGTTTGATGTGAATGTTCCAGGGGGGCCAGTCCTGACGGAGAGCAACAGCACACTACCGGGATCAGGCGTTGTCTCTGCTATGTCTCCTGTTGGCAGACTTGGTTTAACCGTTTGCTATGATTTACGCTTTCCGGAGCTGTATCAGCAGCTCCGGTTCGATCATCATTGTGATGTAAGTCCGAATAGTCAAGCAGTTGGCTTGTGTGGTAAGGAGCACATCAATGAGAAGTGTGCTCTGTTTATTTGGGCAGGTACTTCTAATTCCTGCCGCATTCACCCAGAAGACTGGAGAGGCTCACTGGGAAGTTCTTCTGCGAGCACGTGCTATAGAATGCCAGTGTTATGTGAGTGCTCCATTGGCTCCAATAGCAATTGCTTGCTATAGCACTTGGCTGACAAGCTGAGCTTCTACGTGGCAGGTCATTGCAGCAGCTCAAGCAGGCCGGCACAATGATCGCAGAGACAGTTATGGTCATGCCCTTGTCGTAGATCCATGGGGTAAAGTTGTTGCCCGTTGCAATGGTACGTAGTGCTACCCTGGCAGCTGTCCGCATGACGCAAGGAAGCTGCTCAGCAATTGCCTCACTTCTGGTTGCTCTGCTCTACCTGCCTGCAGATTCAGTTGCAACAGGAATTGCAACAGCGGACATTGACATGGACCTTATTGTGTCTACAAGACTACGTATGCCAATTCATCAGGTATTGTACCGGTGGTAGCCCTTGACCAATGTTCTTGATATGCAGCACTTTACTTATTTCTATACATCATTGTGTATGGGTGCAGCACCGCAGAGTTGATGTGTACCAAGGTGCGCACGGGATGTCCAGTGATTTCAGAGGCTCCAAGCTTTGATGTGAAATGAGACAATTCATTTGACATGCAGCATGCAGCATTCTTGTGTCCTGGTGCAGCACCGCCGGCTTGATGTGTACCAATCTGAGCAGAAAGTCCAGTGGTTTTCAGTGACTCCAAGCTTTGATGTGCATTTAAACAATCCATTAGACATGCAGCATATATCCTGCTGGTGTGTATATCAAGTGATACCACTATTGCTGATTCAGCATGTTACTCTCTCGCTTGGATATTACTGGGTGTAGGTAATTCTAACATTGGGAAAGTCATTGCTAGCCATTCTTGGTTCTTGTGCAGCACCGCAAACTTGATTTGTATCACCATGGTGCAAATGAAACTTCTAAGTGACTATCTTTGGTGCCCATGGGATCGGTAGACAATAGACATGCAGCATGATCCGCTTTGGCTAGGATATTATTGGCAATTGTTTAAATTAAGAATTGTATTGAGGACGTTTCATTATCTATTCTTGGAATGTACAGCATTGGTAGCGCTTAGATCACGCCGATGTACTTGAGGCCAAGGGCGATGCCGATGCCAATGCCGTGGCCGACAACTCCGAAAGCGAGCACGTCAGTGCCGGTGAAGCCGGCAGGGTCGTTGGTGCCAAGGCCAGTCTCCCTCTCGCTCAACTTCAGGAAGGCGCTGGACTTCCTGTTCGCCGAGGGAGCAAGGCCGAAGCGGCCAGCGACGAAGCACAGAGCGATGGAGCTCACCATGATCTGGAAAAAGAGAGGTAGACAACGGAGTTGAGTCGAAACTAATACGAAATGTCCAACGAAACCAGCACAGCGAGCAACGGTAAGAAAATAGAGAGACAGAAACATCTAACGTAGCCACAACGGGAACGGACCAGGTTGGTGGGGGAGCCAATGTAGTCAGCGCGGGCACCAAGGGCACCCTTGCCCTTCAGGGGAGCGAACTTCACCACCCGGCTGGGGGTGGCGCTGGCGCGGAGGCCATCGAAGCTCTTGATGGAGCTGGGGGCAACAAAAGCGGAGGTGGACACGGCGGCCATGGCGTCAGCTCTGGTTTAGCTGAAGGGCGTAAGGTGAGTTGGATGAGCTTGCTGGAGCGAAGTCTGGCAAACTGAGAAAGTGGGGTTGTGTGATTACATTACTGGGTCAGGCAAGGGCATCCGCGAAGCCAACCGATCGGCTTCTGGACGTTGTACTGGGATTTCAGTTGCCAACGGATTGGACAGGTCTCACGGAAATGGATTGGGCAATGACTCACAACCAATCAGATAAACGTCGTATGCTTGGTTGATTTGGGCCACGTGTAATGTCGTCCCAAGCACTGTGCGTTTACCAGCCCACCGCACGAGTGAATGCTCGCAACAATCACTTCAAAATCGAATGAAGAATAAAAAGTGTTTGCATTTCTTTACACACCATATGTATGCTAAATAGAAAATCCTTCAACTCTGGTTAACTCTTTATACTATAGATTTGCTTGATGAATTTGAAGGATTTGCAAAAGAAGGGTTCCAAAATTTGAAATTTCAATAAAATAATCCAACAAAAAAATATAGTTCATGTAATTGTTGGCGTATTACGTTTTTTATATTTCACTTACCGGTATCTACTTACATGTCCAGGCTTGTTTGTGTACGCATAATTCTGCTGGCTTGTTTGTTATCTGGTGACAAAGTGGATGCAATATGACTGCAATTCAACCAATCGATCGTTACCTACATACGTACAGACACAAGATCCTGAACTGTAGACCCACACACGTCCCTATGCACATAAGGTACTCAACTACTGGTATAAAGATGATGGTAGGGGAGGTGGAGAATGTGGGGACAGGCATCAGGGGGCTACCGGCTCCATCAGGGGGCTACCGGCTCCATCAGGTTTAAACCCGCTCGTCTGCCATTCACCACCAATCAAATTTGCGAAAGCCTTCTCTACATTTATATACCTAGCTACCAGTATTACACATGTTATTTGTTTGTTTGTTGTATGCCTTACAAAGTACAGAAAGGTGAAGCCTTTTTCTTTGTTTTGTTTCTGTTGTGGCATTTCACTATAGCAACACACCTACTGACTAGGCCCATAAGGGCCTAGTGGTAAAGGTCACAATGCAAAAACTCACCCCCTCCCATAAGGGTGATATTGACTAGGCCCAGGAAACATTCCACCTCTTTCGACTTGAAAGCCTGGATGTACTGGTGAAGGTGGCGGGGGGGCATACGGACCAGCAGGATATGCACCATACGCCCCACCTACATACGTCCCTCCCATTGTGTAGTCTGTGGGCGGACATGGTCCCATTTGAGGGTACCCTGCAGGAAAATTAGGCGGGGCGTATCCTTCACTGGGTTCTGCATACTGGAGCCCAGCATTAGGCAAATAAGCGCTGGCACCTGCTGCTCCACTGAAAGGACTATTTGCTTGATATTGGCCTTCTCCGCCGTAAGAGTCCCCATAGCCAGGGTATGGCCTGTAGCCTGCGCTTCCCATGTACATGGCGGAATAGGGAACACCATAACCACCTACATAAGCAGGGCCATAGCCGTAGTCGCCTCTGTAAGCAGGCATCGGGGCATCTCCGTAGCTCCCCGGAATCCCGTAGCCTCCCGAGCTGTACTCTACACCATGACGACGACCCCGTACTACACCGAAGCCATCATTCCCTCCAGGAGCATCCATTCTCCTGGGCTCCGCTTTTTTCACCTCAACCTGCAAGCAAAGAAATGGTAAGGCAGAGCTAGTAATTCAAACATTGTAATACATATAGGAGGCGTGCTGACTGCAAAAAACAAATTTCGTGGACAAAATTAGCCTGTGTCTTACCTGTTTGTTTCCAAGTTGATGCATTTTTCCTTGAGAAAGGACATTTTCAACGGATTGCTCATTGTCAAAAGTGACGAAGCCAAACCCCCGAGATCGACCAGTGTTATGATCCATCATTACTTGGCGATCCACCACATTTCCGAAATTCGAGAAGTACGCAGCAAATTCCTCTGCAAGAAATGAGAAATACATCAGCGATTGACAATGTAGTGTTTCAGGGAACATGGCGGTCAGGGAAACACATTCAAGTTACCTTCTGTGGTGCTACCAGCAAGGCCTCCGACGAATATCTTCTTTGTCCTCGGACCGCGTCCTGCACTTGCATTTTGTGGAACTGATTTCTTGGCTTCCACCTACACGTAGAGCCAGCAAGAACGAATTTCGCGAGCTTAAGAGACGCCACTATCTATCAATAAACACTCTTTCTTTGCAAATGATCATGATATAGCAAAATCTGACGTCGCCTACCGCTCGACCGCCAATGACGTGTTGATCCTCCACGACTTTATCACACGCTGAGGGATCCTCGAAAGTGACAAATCCAAATCCACGTGGCCGGCCGGTCGCGCGATCCTTCATAACCACCGCATCCACAATAGTTCCATATTGCTTGAAATGCTCGATCAAGTCCTCTGCATGTCAAGGACGGGAAAAGATTGAAGATTCGTGTGCACGTGAAGGACAGGAATACACTGAAGGACGAAACATTGTCTCGACAGTTAGGATAGGAATAAAAAAACAGGATATAACTGCGCACCTGTTTTGGTTTCCCATGAAATGCCCCCTATAAATATCTTTCCACTGCATTGCAACATAACACACGAATCAGCAAGTAGGTCCCGATGAGAAGTTACATTCTCTGATGAGGTACATTCTCAGATTGAAGGTAAAATCTGGAAGAACTAACCCTGATCGGGAAGACGGAGCGGGTTGCTGCAAATCAGTAGCGTGCGAATCTGCTGTAACTTTCTTCTCTTGAGCCTCTTTGCCCTGTGGATGGTTGGATTCCTCTGGAACAGCGGCGTCCGGATTAGAAGACGCATCCATTTTACCTACTGCCATCAACGCCAGCACCGCCTAGCGGCTGGACGGCCCTCTGACAGATCAAGTATTAGTAGCGCTCTTTGAAACTAATGACTGATTGAATTTTCAGGTAGTCTCGGCCTCATGAAACAGAGAAAAGGTGAGCTCGTGGAGGCGGCCCAAGTGTGCCAAAACGGCATCAGGCAAGCTTTCCTGGCTTCCATATCTCCGTGAAATACTCGTAAGGCACAATCGTGCTGCTCGTGTCTTCTGACGAGGTTTGCCTGGAAAGACCAATTTTTGGCTTCCCGAAGCGGCAATTTCATTTTTCCCACAGCTTGCCGAGGCACGGGCGTTCGGGTTAGAAGCTGGTATGGCTGGCTACCGTGGCAGGGGAACTTTACAACCAGACCAAGCACATGGTTTGTCTGATTGGTTGCCTGCTTTGGGGAAGCCTGGTTTGAGACTGATTCGGAGAACAGTGTGCGAGACCCAACCACGTTCGAGAACAAGCTTTGTGGACCAAGCGCGCCTGTCTGGTCTGGTGCGTGGTTAGGGTTACGGGGGCACAAATTCCCGGGGCGACCAATTCGCCCAGCTAATCAGCGAAGTTCCCGCGTGACACCCTCGTGCTATGCCCAAGGCCTGTGGTGTGCTTCAGCACCCCTTGATGCCTTCGGGGAGAGAAGGCCCAATGTGAAGGCACTCTCCCCTTGAGGCTGTGTTGGAGGGAAATTCACTTTTCCCTGACACCCCGATCTCTTGGCGTAGAGCTCAGTTGTGATTGGCGCGTGACAAAGTTTCCGCCTCGCATTGTTTGGATGAAAAAACAACTTGCCCGGACGACCTTCCGCCAATCATTCTCAGCAAGGTTGAACTGCACATTAGTCAAATATTAACACCCTAAAAAAAGGTAAAATTTATCCGTTCCTTTCTATTCATGCGAAGATCCTCCTTACAGAACCATGGTATGTCTTTAGCGGACATCTTTGAAACATATCCAACAGCCTTTGCTTCCTAGAAATAGGCTCCTAGTAGCGTCGTCTGCAATTCGACTCGCCACGCATTTCGCTCAGCGGAATTCTCAGGGAGGCTCCTCCATAGCAGAACTATCCGCACGCACGTCCGCATTCATGGCTTCTCCGCGCGTGTACTTCCCCGCCTCGTCTCCGCGCAGCTTCGCGCCAACCACGCCCACTAGCCAGCTTCTAGGGGATTCCTCCATAGCCCAAGGATCAGGAGGTGGCAGTTCGGTAGGGTTAGAGGAGCTTCAAGATGCGTACTTGTCAGAGCTGCTCTCCTACAGCCTGGATCGGCTGAACAAGGTGCGACAGAGATTGGGGTTGTAAGGTAGAAGGACCTCGGGGCCATCGTCATGGTTCTTGAAAGATTCGGGGAAAAGCGACAAAGACCTATCTTTGAACTTTCGTTCCGGATACATGCATGATTAAAGCTTCCCTCAATTGAGGCCAGACCAATCAGAAACACTGATTCTGCGATTCTTGCCGCTTCTCAGTCTATTGCTACCTATTCAACCTATCTTTTACTCACGTCGTCCTTTCCCCCGTCTCTAACGCTTTGCTTGCGGCAGGAGCCAGAGCTTCTGCGCGCCGATGCGGAGAGGGTGCAGCGGCAGATGCAGGAGGTGGCGGTGGCGCATTACCGCGCGTTCATCACCGCTGCTGACGCCATCCGGTCCATCCACCGCGAGATTAACTCCGTCGACCAACACCTCGGGTCTCTGGTGAGAGGCGATCGTCTGACATTGAGTGATGTAGATTCATCCAGTTATTTCATAATGTGTTACCATCCAGCCATTGCATCATTGTGATTTTGAACGCCGAGTCAGTCACCGATCATTACTATGTATCACAACATGTTCGGCCAATCAACACGTCACGAGGTGACTGTGGAGACCGAATCCTTATAAGCATATCATTGTCAAGATATTCGTCATAACCATTATTGTCGAATCTGACATTGCATCATGTTCCAAAATAAAGCGGATGTGACATCATGTATTGGGAATCCCTACGCTGTTGCCTGATCCTATCATATCTTATCAAATCCTTTCCCACTGTATCTGGCATCAGGTATCGGAGATCCCTAAGCTCACCACGGGGTGCAACGAGTTTCTAGAGGAGGCTCAGGGGGTGATGGAGAAGAGGCGGCTGAACAAGACAATGCTTGCCACCCACCCCACGCTCATGGACCTTTTAGAGATCCCACAGCTCATGGACACGTGAGTGCTGCTACACATGGGTGCTGTGGCTTATGGCCACGTGGGTGCTGGCCACGTGGGTGCTTCTATGGTTCATTGCCACGTGGGTGCTGCTATGGCTCATGAGTCATGACCACATGTTCTGCCTGGGCGGAGTTTGCAAGACTTGTTGCCGTTTCCAGCTGAGCTGTTGCTTCCGTGCGTGAGCCTCTTCTTTGAGACTGTGAATGCGGTTCTGTGTTCAGCTGTGTGCGCAACGGCAACTATGGCGAGGCATTGGACCTGGAGGCGTTCGTTTGTGAAGAACCTGTTCAAATGCCATTCCTGCTCTTCCTCTGCCCCCCCACTGCTCCTTCTCCCGGGTGTGCAGCTGTGTGCGCAACGGCAACTACGACGAGGCGTTGGACCTGGAGGCGTTTGTGGCGAAGCTCACCACCATGCATGCCAGGTGCGTGGGGGGGGTGGGGGAGGGTTGAGTGGGGGATTGGTGTGGGTAGCCGTGAATCAAGTGTGTGGGGGTGATTGGTGTGGGTAGCAGTGAATCAAGTGCGTGGGGGGGGTTGGGGATAGTGAGAGTCAACTGCGTGGGTGGCAGGGTGGAGTAAGAGTCAAGTCCTTTTCCCGCTTTCTCTCCCCGTTCCCTACTCGGTGCACCTGCCACCACCCTCCCATCCTCGCACATCCCATTCTTCATGCATCAACCCACCGCATCACTATTTATGAGGGTAGACGCAACCTAATAAGGTGAGGGTGATGATTTGTATGACTGCTTATAAAAGTAGTCATACAAATCGTCACCCTTACCTTATTGAGAATGAGAGTCGTCGGGTCCCCTCCACGCGCCTCCTATTTATCACGTCACTCATCATCCCACTCATCACCCCACCAGGCTGCCTGTGATTCAGCAGCTAGCAGTGGAAGTGCGGCACACCACCCAGGCCATGCTTTCACAGCTGCTGCTCCGGCTGCGATCCAACATCCAGGTGAGAAGCTAGTGTGGCATTTGAATGAGGGAGCAGCGTGACATTCAGGCGAGGAAGCAACGTGACATTCAAGGAGAAAGGCAGCATTAGCGGAGGCTTGGGAGCGACTCTGTTTGCCACGTGTCTTCTCTCTACACCACCGTTTTGGTCTGCCGTGTCTTCACTTTGCACCAAGCCGTGCGATGCAACCTGCAATCTGACGTGCCAAGCCTTGTTCCCCTCAAATTCCCCCTTTTTTTCTCTTCCCTGAAGCCAACTTCCTATGTGGCTGCTGTGTCATTTCTCCTCTGACGAATTACCTGCTGATGTTTTCCTGTGCCCCCGCACCACCCATTCCCTGCAGCTGCCAGAGTGCCTGCGTGTGATTGGCTATCTCCGGCGACTGGCGGTGTTCTCAGAAACAGAAATGCGGCTTCAGGTGAGCAGCAAGATTCAGGTGAGCAGCAAGATTCCTCAAATGAACCACAACCACAACCATTGTGAGTGCTGCTTGCTACGAGCATTCTCTGCATGATCACATTTGAACTTCGTGTGATGTTGGGCTCTCCCCGTCCTGCAAGCCCCTGCTCCATCCCTTTCTCTTTTCCTCTCATCCTCTCCTCTTCCCCCCTCCCTTCCCCTTCCCCTGTCATTTCCTCTCCTTTTGCCCCCGCCACCTTCCTCTCCCCCCCCCCCCTCCCTCCCTCCCCTCAGTTCCTGAGGTGCAGGGAGGCGTGGCTGGGGGAGGTGGTATCTGAGCTGGACCCGGCCTCCCCCTACGACTATCTGAAGCGCCTCACCGACTGCCACCGCGTGCACCTCTTTGACGTCGCCACACAGTACCACGCCATCTTCGCCCACCACTCCTCCACCTCGCCAGATTCATCGAACCTGGACGAGGATTCGGCCGCGCTCGCAGCTCTGCTAGGGGACGGGGGAGTGGGGGGAGGAGCCGGGGGAGGGGTGGGGGGAGTGTTGGGGAAGTATGGGAAGGGCAGGGCGGGAGGCGGGGCGGTTTTGAACGGGTGGGGGGGTGGGGGATCGGGGGGGGATGGGGGGTTGGTGTATGGATGGGCTATGCACCGGGTGGCTGTGTATTTGGCAGTGCTGGCGCAGCATCTGCCGAGAATCGAGGATGGCGGGTCGCTGGCTAGCGTCCTTGAGCACTGCATGGTGAGATGGGGGGTTGGTGTATGGGTGGGCTATGCACCGGGTGGCTGTGTATCTGGCCGGGTCGCTGGCTAGTGTGCTCGAGAACTGCATGGTGAGATGGGCGGCATGTTGAGATGAGCGGCATGTTGAGATGGGCGGCATGTTGAGATGGCCGGCATGATTAGATGGGCGGCATGATGAGATGGAGACGGGCAGGTGGACATGTGAAGCATGTTGAATTGGTCCTTAGCCCTGTTCCTCTCCTGCTTATGCCTACTTTCTCTCCTCTCCCTGCCTTCAACCCTCTCTTCTCCCTTCTTATGCCGTACCTCATGCCTCTCCTCCACCTCGCCGCACCCCTGTCCCTAAATCCTGCTGTCCCTAAACCTCTCTATGTCCTCCCTGGCAGTACTGCGGCATGAGTCTTGGACGAGTGGGTTTGGACCTCCGAGGCCTCCTGCCTCCGCTCTTTGAATCGTGAGCCGCTCTTGCCGCTACTCATGCTGCTCTGATTCTTCTATTGCCTTCCACTGCCACTGTTACTGATTCGCTGATTCTTTGATTATGACTGCTCCTGTTGCTGTCACCTTTCCTCATCATCGTAACATCACTCCCACCACCCTCATTCCCCTCATATTTCTCTCATCATGCTTCCCATCCACCCCTCTCAGGTGTGTGCTGCGAATGTTCCAGCGCAACATCTCCTTTGCAGTTGATTCCTTCCATGTGAGTTGTGTTTTGAGTCGACGCAAAGCACACAGTTTTGATCCACCCCTCTCATCACTTGGGGGTGTGTGCTGCGAATGTTCCAGCACAACATCTCCTTTGCAGTTGACTCCTTCCACGTGAGTGGACTGCAATGAGTCGACTGCGATGTCCCATGCATGATGTCATTCATCTCATCCATCCACCCATCACCCATCACCCATCATCCATCACCCATCCACCCATCACCCATCACCCATCACCCATCCACCCATCACCCATCACCCATCCACCCATCACCCATCCACCCATCCACCCATCACCCATCATCCATCACCCATCACCCATCCACCCATCACCCATCACCCATCACCCATCATTCATCACCCATCGCCCATCGCCCATCATCCATTGATGGTATGCGCACATGGTGCGTATGATACTTCCTCTGCCCCTTTCCCACCTCGACCATGCGTTGGCCCACACAGGTGCGTGTGCCACTGTCACCGTCTTTCCCTCCGGCTCCCCCCCTCATCCCCCACCCCCGCTCCCCCTCTCCCTCCTATCCACCCAGCATGTGTTGGAGACGCACAGATGGGTGCCTCTCCCATCCATGGGCTCTGCTGCTCGGCTACTCCCTTGCTCCTTTCTCCTCTCCCCTCATTTCCACCCTGCCCCCCTCTCCCCTTCCCATCCCTCTCTCCCCAGCATGTGTTGGAGACGCACAGATGGGTGCCTCTCCCATCCATGGGCTCTGCTGCTCGCATGGGCCTGGGCCTGCGTGGTGACTTCTTTCCTTCCTCCCCCATGCACCCCTCTTCCCTCCCTTCTCCCCACAGCATGTGTTGGAGACACACAGATGGGTGCCTCTCCCATCCATGGGCTCTGCTGCTCGCATGGGCCTGGGCCTGCGTGGTGACTTCTTTCCTTCCTCCCCCATGCACCCCTCTTCCCTCCCTTCTCCCCACAGCATGTGTTGGAGACACACAGATGGGTGCCTCTCCCATCCATGGGCTCTGCTGCTCGCATGGGCCTGGGCCTGCGTGGTGACTTCTTTCCTTCCTCCCCCATGCACCCCTCTTCCCTCCCTTCTCCCCACAGCATGTGTTGGAGACACACAGATGGGTGCCTCTCCCATCCATGGGCTCTGCTGCTCGCATGGGCCTGGGCCTGCGTGGTGACTTCTTTCCTTCCTCCCCCATGCACCCCTCTTCCCTCCCTTCTCCCCACAGCATGTGTTGGAGACACACAGATGGGTGCCTCTCCCATCCATGGGCTCTGCTGCTCGCATGGGCCTGGGCCTGCGTGGTGACTTCTTTCCTTCCTCCCCCATGCACCCCTCTTCCCTCCCTTCTCCCCACAGCATGTGTTGGAGACACACAGATGGGTGCCTCTCCCATCCATGGGCTCTGCTGCTCGCATGGGCCTGGGCCTGCGTGGTGACTTCTTTCCTTCCTCTCCCATGCACCCCTCTTCCCTCCCTTCTCCCCACAGCATGTGTTGGAGACACACAGATGGGTGCCTCTCCCATCCATGGGCTCTGCTGCTCGCATGGGCCTGGGAGGTGAATCCCTTGATGACGTGGCGCCACCCTATTCGCTCATGGAGCACCCACCACTGGCCGCGTTCGTGAATGGTGCGTGCTAGGGGGGGAATGGAGCTGTGCAGATGTGGGACACGGTTTAATGGTTAAGCCTCCCAACCGCCCCCTTGCCCCTGCCCTCATTTGCTCACCGTCCTCAAGAACACTACTCCCAACCCCTCTTTTGCCCCTTCCCTCATCACCTCCCCTCTTCCGCCGTCTTTCCCCTCTTCCCCACTCCCCTCTCCCTCCGTCACCCCCTCTGTTACTTACCCCCGCACCCCCCTCCCCCTCCTCCCTCCACGAGCGGAACAAGGTGCAGAAGTGCCCGCCAACCTGTTGACTTTCAGTCAACTTATAAAATTTCCACCCATTTCCCTCCTCCTCCTTCATATGCAGGCATCCTGGCGGCACTGAACGAGTTGAGGCACTGTGCGCCAACGGCCCTGAAGCAGCAGCTGGCAGGGGAGGTGGAGAGGGCGCTGGCAGTGGTGGCGGGGGCCTCGGGATCCCCACTGGTAAAGGACGACTTGTGACGCGCCTCAAACCCCCCCTCCTCTCTTCCCCTTGCACGAGCAGGCATACTGGCGGCACTGAACGAGCTGAGGCACTGTGCGCCAACAGCCCCGAAGCAGCAGCTGGCAAGGGAGGTGGAGAGGGCGCTGGCAGTGGTGGCGGGGTCGCTGGGTCGCTACAGCCATACACACATAGTCAAGGACTCCGAGGCAGCTCTCTTTATCAGCACGTGCAGGGCGTTTGTGGAGGTGAGTGTGGGGGTTCAAGTGCAAGTGTGTGTGCGGGGTTCTGTTCAGTAGTGTGTGTGTAGAGGTCAGTGCACACGCAGTGGTGGCTGGGTCGCTGGGTTGCTACAATCACACGCACATAGTCAAAGACTCCGAGGCAGCACTCTCTATTAGCACATGCAGGGCGGTTGTGGAGGCGAGAGTGTGATAGTGTGTTTGTGGTCTGTGCGAGTGTGTATAGCGTTCGCTGAACACGATTACCATAAGTTAATCTCATCTGCTCATGAATTCTCCCACTCCCCCCTTCTCCCACTCCCGCATTTTCTCACCCCCCCTTTCCCTCCCCTCGCGCAGGTGGTGTGCCCTTATGTGGCTGTGTGCGTCTCCCGCTGCTACGGCTCCCCTGCCACTCTCGTATCCACACAAGCAGCCTGCGAGCCCGTGAAGCAACTCATTCTCGCCTCCATGCCCCCTGCTGCCGCTGCCGATGCTGATGCCGATGCTGCTGGGGTGGATGAGGGGCAGGAGGGGGAGGAGGCGGCAGAGGGAAGGAGAGGAGATGGGGAGGCTGGGGAAGGAGAGGGGGGTCAAGGGGAGGAGCAGGTGGGTGAGGCTGTAAGGGGTGGTAGTGGAGGTGAAGCTGTTTCCAGTGATGGTGATGTGGCGCCTGGTGACCAATCAGAAGCAGGAGGAGGAAGTAGAGGAGAGGGGGGAGCGGCAGGAGGTGAAGGGACATCCGTGCAAGGGTTCAAAGCAGCTGCACCTGTAGGTACAGCAGCAGATGAGCCGAGATGAGTGATGAATGCAGCTAGACTGGATCAGCTGGTCATGGTGGAGGCGGCGCGCTTGACATAAAAAAGTGGAGTTTATGGGACTAACTGAACAGTAAAGCATGTGGAGGTCAACAACTGGGAGGCATTGTAATGAGATATGTCGAGATGTTTCAGTGCTCACATAGTCGAGTTGCTGCCATGCAGGAATGGAAGAAGTACAAACAAATTCTGTTGGTTTTATGTGATAATGCTGTTTTCCTGTAATTATGGATTCAAATGAACGCATTCGGTTCTGACGTTCGAGTCTAGCACCGAACCTGGCAGACTATGTGCTGCCGAGGCAGGTCCTCAAATCACAGCCCTGCTTTACTCACTGCTTCGCAGCTTCGACGAGTAAAGGAGTTCCCAATAACCGAACCTACTCGATTTTGTTCAGGCCACGTGATTCCCCGAGGGGATCGGGGGCGGAGGTTTGTTCGGGATGGCTGACTTGATTGGTAAAGAGCACCGCACCAGAGAGCACAAAAACGCGCAAAACCATTATGTACAACGCGGAGGCTGACACGACGTTAGTCAAAATTGCTGTTTCAGATACATAAGGCAGTTTACCTTGCATATTTAGGTGGCCTGATAGCTTTATTTACGATACGCTCCTAGAAACTAGCCATTAGGGCGGGTCCAGCGCGTACGTTTTCCGTACATTACAGTTCATTCAGTGCGGTAATTTGTATTGCGTCACGCTTCATAACGGTGAAATTTCAGAACCGCTGTGCACCATCTAATATCTTTTCAAACCACGACGAATGAACTGTATAGTACCTGTAAACGTACGCGCTGGACCCGCCCTTAGCGACACGCGACAATGACGTCTTAGTCAGTTCACCGCTTTATTGCCGTCGGTACCCTCCTTTCTTGTCGGCATTGCGTTCGGCCGGAACTCTTGTTCCCTCAGTCGTCTTTGATCAGGTGGTCAGTGCGCAAGCAACTGGCCTCGTAGTTTTTCGACTCGCGATCTTCAGTTGCACATAGTTCCGCTCCGATGAGACGTTAAACTTTAAACAGGCGAAATGGAGGAGCTAGAGAGGCGTCGTCGCCTTCGTTAAAGTCTTCGTGCGTTAGTGTTGTGCATTTCCGGTCAGGGTAACGAGCAGGCCCCTTAGTGGGGCCTGACTTATCAGCAACCATGAGCCTTTTGGAGATTAAGTATGTCCCGCGGCCTCCGGCAATTGGACAGGGGTGCAATCTGGATTCCATGGTGAGTGGCTGTAGTTCTTAGTACTTAGCTGCGGACTAGGTTACGGTCAAAGTCAGCGTCATGAGCTTACCCTACCTCGATAATGCAGTTTCTAAGGAGGTGGCTTTTGAGTCGACTTGACCGCGGTTTCAGGAGATTGGAGTGTACGGTTTTGTTGAGTGCGATTTCGGATGCCAGGGCCTTGTACGCGATGATAATTTAGTCCGCTTTTTGTTGGCTCAGCGATTCCACGCGGAGTGCTGGCCACTGGGAAGCGTCCCTCGTCCCCCTCCCCACCTCCCTCCCCTCCTCCTCCTCCCCCATTCCTCCCCTTTCCTCCCTAGATTCTGCCGGAGGCCGAGGAGGTGCCCCACTTGCGCGAGTTGGACTTTTGCGTGAACGCGGATTTCGTGCACATAGAGAACAAGTACGGCACGTTCATCTGCGAGCCGCACCTCTCCTTCCCCAACCAAGTCTTCCCCTCCAACCCCTCAGACGCCCCTCCAGGTGAGAATCAGAGGGAGTGGCAAACGGGTATTTGCGAGCGGGGGGGAAGGGTGAGGGAAGGGGAGTTGGGGGGGTTGCATGCACGTCAGCGTACGGGGGCAACGGCTTGTGGGGGTTGCATGCTGGCTTGTGTTTATTTATGATTCTCAAAAGTCTGCTGCAAGAACATCGTGCACATAGAGAACAAGTACGGCACGCCGCACCTCTCCTTCCCCAACCAAGTCTTCCCCTCCAACCCCTCAGACGTGGTGAGAGTCAGAGGGAGGGGCAAACGGGTATTTGCGACGGGGGGTGGGGGGGGGGGGGAAAGAATGCATGCATGTGACGTACGGGGGAAACGGCTGTTGGGTGTTGCATTGCATGCTGGCTTCTGTCTCTTCATGATTCTCAACCCCTCCAACCCCGAAGCTTCCCCTCCAACCCCGCGGACGCCTCTCCAGAGCTTAACCTTGCTTCCACTTCCTTCACTCACGCTTATCCCACTGCTTTTCCTCTCTCTGCTTCCACTGCCTTCCCTCCTTTTGCGTCCCTCGCTCGTTCCTCCCCTTTCTGTGTCCCACTTTCCTGCCCCTTCTCCGCCGGCTATCTGCACCTCGCTCCAAAGCAGGGGGCTACAGGCAGAATGGAGGGGAGGAGGAACCCGAGGACCCTTATGTCGGGGATAGGTCAATGGACGAGGTCAGTGCGCGGTGCTGGGTTAAAGGAGTGTGGGAATTCGTCCAACCTGCTAGATAGTTGTTTGACGGGAGGGCTCGCTGACTGAATGATCTGTTGCCTTCAATGTCCTGCCGATTGATCAATGCCCATATTGTTGTCGCTGCTTGCCACTCCCCCTCTTCCTTCCTCTCCCCCCCCCTCCCCCCCCCCCTCCCCCCCCCCCCCCCCCCGCCCCAAAAATCTTCCTCCCTACACCCCCCCTCCCCCCCCCCAAACTCTTCCTCCCTATACCCCCCCTCCCCTCCCCCTCCTTCCCCCTCTCACCCCCCCCCCCCCTCCCCCTCCTTCCCCCTCTCACCCCCCCTCCCCCACGCTCGCCCTCCTCCTCCTCCTCCTCCTCCTCCTCCTCCTCCTCCTCCTCCTCCTTCACCAGGAACTCTGTGTCTCTTTCACTTACTCATTCCCTCAATGCTGCTTCCCCCCACTATCTCCATTGGTCGCCATGTCATGGCATGGAATGACATGGAGTGGCATGGGTTGGCTCGGTTTGGCATGAGGTGGCATGTGTTGACATGGGTTGACATGGGCTGTCATGGGGTGGCATGGGGTGGCATGGGGTGGTACGGGGTGGCATGGGGTGTCATGGGGTGGCATGGGTTGGCATGGGTTGGCATGGGGTGTCATGGGGTGGCATGGGTTGGCAAGGGGTGACATGGGTTGGCATGTGGTGGCATGGGTTGACATGACTTGGCATGGGGTGGCATGGGCTGTGGGTGCATGGTCGTGGGGCATTGCATGGCGAGCAGCACTACGGGGGGTCGACCATAATGGCGTACGATCCGCTCTTCAACTGGGACTCGGAGCGTGCTGCTGTCATCGGCCACCGCCTGCCCATCCGCCCCATCACCTCCTCCTCCGTGTGAGTCCAGCACTCTGAGGAAGACACATGCATGCATGCTTGCGTGGCACATCCCAAGCAAGCACCATACGTGTGTGGCATGGATTGCCCGTCTCCTCCACCTGCCACCCTTTCTCATATGCTTATGAACTTCCCTTTCCCCTTAACGTATCGGCCTAACCCTGCCCACCCCTTTTCTCCCCAATCCCTTTCCCCTCCATCCACACCGCCTCACTCCGCACCCCCCACCCAACCCGACCCCCCTACTCCCTCCCTGCCCCCCCTTCCCCCCTGCGATCCTCCTGACTCCTCTCCCAGAGGCACGCGTTTCTCCGTGCGCAATCTCGGCCTGACGGTACAAGCAGGACTAGTGGAGCACCATGTGCCCAAACTCCTACTCCCTCCCTCCCTGCTTCCCCCCGCCCCCATGCAATCCCCCCCATTATTCCTTCAGAGGTACACGTTTCTCGGTGCGCATTCTGGGCCTGACGGTGCAAGCAGGCCTAGTGGAGCCAGTGAGCGGCACCATGTGTCTATACCACGCCGAGCGCCGTGAGAAGGCCTCAGAGGACCTCCACTTCCAGTTCCCCTTGCCTTCCCCCCCACTCCTCACCCTCTCCAATTCCCACCCTTCCCGCTCCTCCTACACCCTCTCCCTCAGCGTCTCCCCCCCCCCAACCCTTCCCCCTACTCCCTCCCTCCCCGCTCCAGAGGTACACGTTTCTCAGTGCGCATCCTGGGCCTGACGGTGCAAGCAGGGCTGGTGGAGCCAGTGAGCGGCACCATGTGTCTGTACCACGCAGAGCGCCGTGAGAAGGCCTCAGAGGACTTCCACTTCCAGTTCCTGCCAGCGCAGTGGGAGGGCGAGAGCACGTCCCCTGACAGCCGAGCCATCTTCTCGGTGGATAAGGAGTCGGCGGCGCTGTGCCTGCTGGTGCAGCTCGACAAGGCTGCCAGCGAGGAGAGCGTCAACGGGATCAAGCCCGCTGTGTATACTCGCAAGGACCCCGTGAGTGTGTGCTGTCAGGGTGGGTGGGTGTGTGTGGCTCGAAGGTGGGTTTGGTGCGAGAGTGGGTGAGTGTGGGTTGTGAGGATCCTGCCTGCCGGCGCAGTGGGAGGGAGAGAGCACGGTCGCGGACAGCCGAGCCATGTTCTCGGTGGACAAGGAGTCGGCGGCGCCGTGCCTGCTGGTGCAGCTCGACAAGGCTGCAAGTGAGGAGAGCGTGAACGGTATTAAGCCGGCCGTCTACACCCGCAAAGACCCCGTGAGTTCCTTGGGTGGTTCACGGCGGGTGGGTTTGTTTCGAGGGTGAATGTGCGGTATTTGAGTTGACTCGAGAGCAAGGAGAGCGTGAATGGGATCAAGCCCGCTGTGTACACCTGCAAGGACCCCGTGAGTGTGTGCTGTCATGGAGGGTGTGGTTGGGGTTTGTGTGGTTCATGGGTGGGCGGGTGTGTGTGGTTTTGTGCTGACTCAAAGGCGAGGAGAGTGTGAGTGGAATTAAACCGGCTGTGCACACTCGCAATGACTCCCTGAGTTCCTTTCTTGGGTGGCGAGACAGTGGGAGGAGTTTGCTCAACGTTTTCTTGCTGACGTTTCTGCACTCTCCTAGCGAATGAGCCTTCCTTTAATTTCTATTTTCATAAACAACTTCGTTCTTCTCTTACCCTCCCCCCCATACCCTCCCCCCATCCCGTCCCCACATCCCCCTTCCCCCCCTCCCCCACCCCATCTCTCTCCAGCCCACACTCACGGACAAGGAGGCAGCGCGCCTGTCAGAGTGGGCGCAGGTGATGCCCTTCCGAGAGCCCCTCGCGTGGATCACCATTCCCCTCTTCGACTCCTCCGTCACTGGCGGAGTGGGGGGCTTCGGGGCGTCTGGAGGGGGCAGCTCAGGGGGAGGCTCGTCAGGGAGCCTCGGGGGAGGGGGGGGTGTGCTGGGGGTGGAAGGGGGCGGGATGGGGGGAGGGGCGGGGTCGAGTCCGGTGGTGGATAGCAACGGGGTGCGCGTGCCGGCATATGAGCTGGGGGGCCCGCCTGTGCAGATTGACATTCCCACGTTGAATCGCGCCAAGGAGTGCTACACTGACGACCAACTGCTGGTGAGCTGCCGAACCTTGGCTCTCAGTTATTGTTTTCTAAGTCGACAAAATTGGTGAAGGCTGACTTCCCCTCCTCGTCTTCCCCCCTTTCCTACCCTTCAACACCCCCCTTCCCCCCCCAGGACCCCAAAAAGAAGGCGCAGAAGCCTGTGCGCGTCTCCATGCACTTCGAGGTGGAGAGGCTACCCGGGGGGGCGGCAGGGGGGACCCCTCCTCCCCTGCTCCAGCTCTTCTTCTCACCCACCCCCCCATCCCTCCCTCTCCCCTCCTCCCCCTTCCACAGGACCCCAAGAAGAAGGCGCAGAAGCCAGTGCGCGTCTCCATGCACTTCGAGGTAGAGCGACTACCCGGGGGGGCGGCAGCGGGGGCGGCAGCGGGCGGCAGTGTGACGCCGCGATCCCTCAGCAGCAGCGCGTCTCAGAGGGGGGTGAACCAGGCGCGGTCGCAGGACTCCATGACCTCAGACATGGATGACGTCAACATGGTGCCCAGAAGTCTTTCGGTCTCAAGGTTCCTGACTGGGGTAAGTGCCTTGTGAATCTCCTGCATGCCCTGAACTTCTTGGGGGGAGGGGAGTAGGTTGGGGACAAGGGGGGAGTGAACCAGGTGCGGTCGCAGGACTCTATGACCTCAGAAGGGGACGGTGTCAACATGGTGCCCAGAAGCCTCTCCGTCTCCAGGTTCCTCACGGGGGTGAGTGCTGAATGCCCTGTATGCATGGTGCCGCCTCTGCACGGTCGCAGGACTCTATGACCTCAGACATGGACGATGTCAACATGGTGCCCAGGAGCCTCTCTGTCTCCAGGTTCCTCACGGGGGTGAGTGCCCCGTGAATCTCCTGCATGCCCTGATAATTCTTGGGGGGAGGGGAGTAGGTAGGGGTCAAGGGGGGTGTGAGCCGGGCGCGGTCGCAGGACTCCATGACCTCAGACGTGGACGATGTCAACATGGTGAGTAGGAGCCTTTCGCTTTCCAATGCCTCTCTGGGGTGAGTGCTCTGTGCTGTGTGGATGTCTCTGTTGGTGCAATTCAGTCCTTTCCTTCCTGTCTTCAAAGCAACAACCTCATGTTTTTCTCTCCCACTCCCCTACACTCACCCGCAAGCTCCTCCACCAGTTCCAGGCGATAGACTTCACGGACATGGTGAGAGCGGAGCCCTTCACATGCCTCGTGCATCTGCTCTTTCCCTCCTTCCCTGCCCTTCTCCCCTAAGCCCCTCTTCCCCCCCCATCCTCCCCCCCCTTCACCTCACCCCAGTTCCAGGCGATAGACTTCACGGACATGGTGAGGGCGGAGCCCTTCACGCGCCTCGTGCACCTGCTCTTTCCCTCCTTCCCTGCCCCACCTCTGCAGCTCAAATGACTTCTTTCCCTTCCTCTTCTCCCCCTCCCCCCCTCTCCCCACCCACCAGTTCCAGGCGATAGACTTCACGGACATGGTGAGGGCGGAGCCGTTCACGCGCCTCGTGCATCTGCTCTTCGTGTACCCGCAGCAAGTCGCACTCCCCAAGAAGCTCAACCTCTTTGTGCGCACCGAGCTGCGGGCTGACGATCTCGACATCCAACGGCCGTCAGTGGAGGTGGGTGCCGATCCGACGGCTGTCAGTGAAGGTGAGTGGCGATCCAACAGCGCCCAGAGGACCATGCAGCAAGCAAGCCAGCATCGCGGCAGCAGGTGGCACTGCCCAAGAAGCTCAACCTCTTAGTGCGCTGCGCACCGAGCTGCGGGCCGTCGATCTCGACATCCCACGGCCGTCGGTAGATGTGAGTGGCGATCCGACGGCCATACGGAAATTGCGATCCAACGGCCATCATTGGAGGTGTGTGCTGATCCAACGGTCGTAAGTGATCCAACGGCTGCGGCTAGCAGGGTGGGTGAGGGAAATCCAACGGCCGCTAGCGGAGGTGAGCAGCGATCCAACGGTGAGCAGCATTCCACCAGATGGCACAGGTCAGGCGGTGAACATATACTTGCCTTCAACCCCCCATGGTCTCAAACCCCGCCCTCTCTTCCTGCTCCCCCTTCACAGGCCATTGTCCCCAAGGAGCGCAATGGGCCCCCATGCTTCACACGGTGTCAACCCAGGTGGTGCAGTGCAGGGCGCACAGGAGCCACGTTCCATAGTCCCCTCACCTCACCCATTCCCTCCACACGCCCTTCACAGGCCATCTTCCCCGAGGAGCGCAATGGCCCCATGCTGCACACAGCCTCCACCCACGTGGTCCAGGGAGCACGGCCCGCTCTCTTTCCACAATGAGGTCACTGCAGCTGTCTTCCCACTCTGCCTTCCCTCCTCCCTCCCCCCTCCCCACTCCCCCTTCTTACAGGCCATCTTCCCCAAGGAGCGGAACGGCCCCATGCTGCGAACAGCCTCCACCCAGGTGGTGCAGGGAGCACGGCCCGCTCTCTTCCACGACGAGGTCAAGATGCAGCTGCCAGCCTCTGTGTCGCCCGCACACCATCTGCTCTTCACCTTCTTCCACATCGACCTCTCCCTGCGCTCCGAACGGCCCAAGCCGGTGAGTGGGGGCTTGTAATTATACTGGTAGTGGCGAAGCTTGTTAGGGGTACGCGGTAAGCTTGTGACGGGTACAGAAGAGAAGAGAGGACTGAGCTGCCAGCCTCTGTGTCGCCCTCCCACCATCTGCTCTTCACCTTCTTCCACATCGACCTCTCCCTGCGCTCCGAACGACCCAAGCCGGAGGGTTACATTGGGCAGGGGATGAGGTCATGGCTGTAAGGGGTACAGGTAAGGCTTGTAAGGGGGCTATGGATCGGAGTTGCAGCTTTTTGAGTCGACTCAAAAAGCGAGTCATGGCTGTAAGGGGTACTGGTAAGGCTTGTAAGGGGGCTATGGATCGGAGTTGCAGCTGCCGGCTGCTGTGTTGCCCTCGCACCATTTGCTCTTCACCTTCTTCCACGTCTACCTCTCCCTGCGCACCAAGCACCCCAAACCGGTGAGTGGGAGCCTGTAAATGTATTGGTAAAGCTTTTTAAGCATACGGGATAAGCTTGTCAGGGGTACAGAGAGAGAGCGAGCGGCTCACCTTCATTTACTGACGCAAACTGGTGAGCGCGTGCACGGAGCATGGGGTAAGCTTCGTATGAAGTGGAGATGCAGCTGCCCTCTATCGCCCTCGCATCACCTGCTCTTCACCTTCTCTCGTTTATATCAATCTGGGGACTCTTCACTTTCAAATCTGGGGATCACTTTTGAGTCCCCACTTCAATTCTCTCTTCCGATCTGTGTCTACTTTTCCTGTTCTATGTGCAGGTGGCAGTAGGTTATGCAGTCATGCCTCTTGCTGCTGCTCTACAGTACGTTCCCCTTGCCCTGCTTCGCTTCGCAAAACCACCACTGTAATCTCATGCACATTCCTTTGGATCCTTAACAATCCTAAGGCGCTAAACGTCTGCCATGCGTTGCCCTGCGTCTCATCTGCCATGCTTGTGTGCCAGAGCGTTCAAGGCGGAGGTGAATCTGCCCATATCCAAGGACCTGCAGCCGCGCTACCTGCAGGAGAGCACCAAGGTGAGTGAAGGAGGGCTGCTTCATTGCGCTTTCTATGGTGGTAGCATGTGGTTCGCGTGTTGCAACCTGAATCTACCCATCTCCTTTGACTGTGAGTGAATCTGCCCATATCCAAGGACCTGCAGCCGCGCTACCTGCAGGAGAGCACAAAGGTGAGGCACAGATGACTGCTTCATTGCGTTTGTGCATGCTGGTAGCATTGCATGTGATGTGCATCTGACGTACTGGGAGGAGCGCCTTCTTATGCGTTCCATGCTCCTCCTGCCTGTCCAAACCACTGAGATTTTTTCTCCACACAGTGGGGCAGAGGTGCTTCATGGCTGAGGCGCACACATCACATGCTTTTCAGGAGAGGCACCTGTGGCCTGCGAGGACCTTTCAGAGGCCATCAACGCGCTCAAGACCGTGGATGTGGTCGTGCTCATGCCCCCACTCTCCTCCTCCTCCTCCTCTCCTTCCTGGTTTCTTTCCCTTGAAACCAGACATGAGCAAATGGCGAACACGAACGTGTTTGCCACGAACCTCAACGAGCACCTTAGGTTGGCGAACCGAACCCGAACGGTTTGCCACGAACCAATTTCCTGAAATAGGCGTTCGTGTGTTCGTGGTCACAGGCGAACACTTAGGGTTTGCCACAAACACCTTAGACGTTTGAGGCCAACTCGAACCTGTTCGGGTTTGGTTGCCATCCTACACCGCCGAAACGAGGGCGAAACGCTCTAAACTCCCGTATGTCTTAGAGTAAAAAATGATGCGATGTATCTGCTGATTTGAGCTAAAAAATGAGCTCAAATGACGAGTTTGTAAAAAAATGGCGCGATGGTTCGCGGCAAACCCGTTTTACAGGCGAACGCGTTCGCGTTTGCCCTATTTCTCGCGAACCCGTTCGAGTTTGTCCTATTCTCGCGAACGCGTTCGAGTTTGTCCTATTTCTCGCGAACGCGTTCGAGTTTGTCCTATTTCTCGCGAACGCGTTCGCGTTTGCCCTATTTCTCTCGAACCCGTTCGCGTTTGCCCTATTTCTCGCGAACCCGTTCGAGTTTGTCCTATTTCTCGCGAACGCGTTCGAGTTTGTCCTATTTCTCGCGAACGCGTTCGAGTTTGTCCTATTTCTCGCGAACGCGTTCGCGTTTGCCCTATTTCTCTCGAACCCGTTCGCGTTTGCCCTATTTCTCGCGAACGCGACGAACATCGCGAGCACGTTCGTCACAAACGTTTTCGGCCAACAAAAAAAAAGCCCCGTTCAGTTCGTCACGAACACGTTTGAGACGAACCGAATGGGGGTTCGCGATTTTGCTCAAGCCTACTTGAAACCACCTCCTCTCCCGCCCCTCTCCCCTCACCCTCTACCAGTCTCGCCTGACCTACTGGGAGGAAGGGCGCCCCATCTTCCGCGTGCGCACTCGCCTCTTCTCCTCGCTCCTGCCTCTCTCCGACCGCCTGAGGGACTTCTTCCACCAGTTCGACCGCCACATGCTGGAGACACCCCTGCCCAGAGAGGACCTCCTGGAGGCCCCTCCTTTCCCCACCTTTTTACCCAAACCACCTGCTCTTCTTCATCTCCTCCCCTCCCCTTCCTCTCCTCCCCCCCCTCACCCTCCACCAGTCGCGCCTGACCTACTGGGAGAAAGGGCGCCCCATCTTCCGCGTGCTCACGCGGCTCTTCTCCTCGCTCCTGCCCCTCTCCGACCGCCTGAGGGACTTCTTCCACCAGTTCGACCGCCACATGCTGGAGGCGCCCCTGCCAAGAGAGGACCTCCTGGAGGCGCCTCTTTCCTCTCCCTCTCCTCCCCACTCCCCCTCGCCCAAACCACCCGAATCACCTGCTCCTCTTTCCCCCACACCCCCCACCAGTCGCGGTTGACCTACTGGGAGGAGGGCCGCCCCATCTTCCGCGTGCGCACGCGCCTGTTCTCCTCGCTCCTCCCACTCTCCGACCGCCTGCGTGACTTCTTCCACCAGTTCGACCGCCACATGCTGGAGGCGCCTCTGCCCCGAGAGGACCTCTTGGAGGCAATCAACGCGCTCAAGACGGTGGATGTGGTGGTGCTCATGCAGTTCCTCTACCCGCTGCTCAACATGCTGCTCTGCATGATCGGGAATGGGGTGGAAACGCTGCAGGTGGCTGCCTTTCGAGCCATGGTCAACATTGTTTCCAGGTGGGTGGGTTACTAGAGAGGGCCTCCCAGAGGCGCTCAAGACGGTGGATGTGGTGGTGCTCATGCAGTTCCTCTACCCGCTGCTCAACATGCTGCTCTGCATGATCGGGAATGGGGTGGAAACGCTGCAGGTGGCTGCCTTTCGAGCCATGGTCAACATTGTTTCCAGGTGGGTGGGTTACTAGAGAGGGCCTCCCAGAGGCGCTCAAGACGGTGGATGTGGTGGTGCTCATGCAGTTCCTCTACCCGCTGCTCAACATGCTGCTCTGCATGATCGGCAATGGCGTGGAGACGCTGCAGGTGGCCGCGTTTCAAGCCATGGTCAACATCGTCTCCAGGTGGGCTGCTTTCTCCTTCTCCTGGGTGGGTGCGCGTGCGCATGTAAAAACGGTCCCCCCTTTCTCTCTCGCGCCCATCTCTCACGCCCATCTCTCACCCATCTCTCCTGCCGCCTTTCGAGCCATGATCAGCATCGTCCCCCCTTTCTTTCTTTCTCCTTCTCCTGGGTAGCGTGCCTAGGCTAGGTGTGCCCCCCTCCTCCGCATCACTGCAGCTGGAGGTGGCACCGCAGGTAGCAGCTCCCATGGAGCGGAGTTGCTTCCTTACGCACTGTATGGGCTTCATCTTTGGCTCTCCCCCTCCCCTCGTCGCACCCTCCACACCACCCCCTCCCCTGCGAGCAGAGTGCAGCTGGAGCTGGCACCGCAGGCAGGTGCAGCCCCCATGGAGCGCGGTCGCTTCCTCGTGCACTTTGTCGACTTCATTCTTGATGACCTCGGCCGCAACCGACCTATGTGTGTGCTCCCTCCTCCCCGCCCCACTAAGCAGAGTGCAGCTGGAGCTAGCACCACAGGCAGGTGCAGCCCCCATGGAGCGGAGTCGCTTCCTCATGCACTTTGTCGACTTCATCTCCCCCCCTCCTTCTCGTCTCACTGCTCCCCATCCCTACCCGTGCGCCACTACCCCCCTCCCCCTACTCCCCCCTTCCCCTATTTCGAGAGCAGAGTGCAGCTGGAGCTAGCACCGCAGGCAGGTGCAGCCCCCATGGAGCGGAGTCGCTTCCTCGTGCACTTTGTCGACTTCATATTTGACGATCTCGGTCGCAACCAGCCGCCCGTGTACCCCGGGCTCAGCAACGTGTGGCGCAGCCTTGCGCGCAGCAAGGTGCGTGTGCCACTGGGATGTGTGTGTGCGTGTGGGAGGAGGGGAATGGGGGAGGGGTGAGAGGCAAAGCTTGGTCGCAACCAGCCGCCCGTGTACCTGGGGCTCAGCAACGTGTGGCGCAGTCTCGCACACAACAAGGTAAATTTGTGAACAGTGGGGTATGTTCTCCAGTCTTGCGGGGTTTTGATAGGATCCGGGGTATTCTGAGGCGCGTGACATAACAACACATCGCCTGCTCCTCCCCTCTCTCTCCCCCCACTCCACCCCCAACACTGTGCCCGCTCCCCATGCTCTGCTCCCTGTACCTTCCATTCCAGTCGAGAGGGTTCCGAGTGGGGCCCGTGTATGCGGAGGCGCTGCAAAGGGCGTGGATTGTGCTTCTCGCTCTCACGTGCTTCTTGGTTTCCCCTTCTCCCCCCCAACCACTCCCCACGCTCTGCTCCCCATGCCCCCCAGTCGCGAGGGTTCCGAGTGGGGCCCGTGTATGCGGAGGCGCTGCAGATGGCGTGGTTTGTGCTGGAGCTCATTGTCAAGTCCATGGACCTGGAGCTGGCTCAGGTGCCGCAAGGTGCGATGCGATGCAATGTGGTTTTAACTGGATACTATACGGGAAGGAAGCAGGTGATTATGCAGTCCTCGCTGCAGAGCAGATGGCGTGGTCTGTGCTGGAGCTCATTGTCAAGTCCATTGACCTGGACTTGGCCCAGGTGCCGCAAGGTGCGATGCGATATGATGCGGTACGCTGAGAAAGTTTAGATATGGTATGGTGAGGTAGCAGGTCGTTGTGCAGTCCGCACTGCAGAGCAGACGGCGTGGTTCTGTTTTGAGCTGACCATCACCTTTGACGACTCTCAAGAGCTGATACCCCATGGACCAGGGATAAAATTGCTCACCTGAGGTTGGGGGGCACATTTCTTCTGTGCATCCGGCAGCTCTTTGTGTGCCTGCTGGCCGGGATGCATGTGAATGCTCTCGTTTCACCTATCCCCTCCGCCACCTCTAATCCTCCACCGTTTCCCCCCCCCAATCCCCCCTTTCCTCCCCCGGACATGACACCACCAGCGGACGAGATCGCGCGGCTAAGGCTAGAGGATGAGGTGTTTCTGTGCATCCGACAGCTCTTTGAGTGCCTGCTGGCCGAGGTGCATCACTAAGCTGATGCCCACCACTCCCTCCTTTCCCCACACCCCTTCCTTTTCTCCACTTCCTCCACACAGGGGATGAGATCGCGCGTCTAAGGCTAGAGGACGAGGTGTTTCTGTGCATCCGGCAGCTCTTTGAGTGCCTGCTGGCCGAGGTGCACGAGAAGGCGGTGTCAGACCCGCCCCTGGCCAAGAGCCTCAGCTCCTCCATCTCCTTCTTCTGCTACGACCTCATCTCCGTTGTGGATCCACCGCAAGTGTTTGAACTGGTGAGGCCTCTTCCCTAAAGCGCAGCTATTTCATGAACCAACTTGAGAACATTGGCTCACAGCCAAGAGCCTCAGCTCCTCCATCTCCTTCTTCTGCTACCACCTCATCTCCGTCGTTGACCCGCCACAAGTGTTCGAACTGGTAGGAGGCTTTGTTGGCCCCATTCGCTTGCCTCTTCTTTGTGGTTCCCTCAGCCTGATCGTGTCGGTCTATGTTTCCCTCTTCACACCCCTCTCAACCTTTACCCTCTTCCCACAACCCCCCACTCCCTTTCCTGTTCTCTCCACCCCCTCATTCCCCTGCCCAACCCCTTTGCCCTTTGCTCCATCGCAGGTCGGCCTGTTCCTCTCGCAGTTCGTGGGCGTCTGCCCGCCCATGCACCATATGTTCAACCTGCACTTCCTCCCCTGCTTTCCCCGCACCGCCTCCCCCTATCTCCCTCCCCCCCCCCTCTCCCTCACAACAGGTCGGTCTGTTCCTCTCGCAGTTCGTGGGCGTGTGTCCGCCCATGCAGCACATGTTCAAGCTGCACTTCCTCCGCATTGTCTGCGACCATGACCTCTACATCGAGACGCCTGGCCGAGGCCCTACAGAGAAGTATGGCCTTACGGCTCTAGCGTTCAGGCTCAGGGTTCCGAGTTGAGGGTTCAGTATAATAGAGTCTGGGGTTGAGAGCACCGTCCTTCTGTGAGTCGCGATGCAAATATTTGATTCTGCTGTTTCCCCTTGCTGCCCCCATGTTTCTCTCTGCGATATCTGCTCGCCTCTACTAAATTCTGCGCTTCCTCGAACCACCGCCATCACCGCTCATCACCGCTCTTGACCAGGAACTACCTGACCACAGTGCTTCTCAAGGACCTCTTTGTGAGCCTCGACCACGAGGACCCCAGTCAGCGATCGCTGGTATGCCCCTGCCTCTTTGTATATGTGTAGTTTTCTCTTTGCATGCCTCCATGCATGCATGCATGAATGCACTTGACCCTTTGCATGTCCTTGAATGCGTGCTCTTCATTGCATGTGTCTTGAGGGATCATCTGTCTCTATATAATCCAACCCCCCCCCCCCTGCCACTCTCAGGCTGCGCGCATGCTGGCCTTCCAGGTGGCGAAGCACGAGTACGATGCGCGGTACCAGCAGCCGGAGCTGAAGCTGTACATCGCGCAGCTCTACATGCCCATCGTCAACATGATCCTGGACGAGGTCGAAACCTTCCACACTCTAGGGGTCATTCAGAGGAGGCAGATCCTCGTGGTCATGCTCACAGTGGTGCGGAACTTAGATAATGAGACGCTGCTCAAGGCGTGGAAGCAGAGCGACGTGCGCACTCGCCTCTTCTTCACGCTCCTGCAGCAAGCCCTCGTGCTCTTCCAGGTGAATTCTCAGGTGCCGTGCCGCCTCAGGTGATTTCTTTCTTAGGTGCGGTTTCTGGTGCTGCTTCAGGTGATTGATTTGTGGCCTTGCAGCTGCTTTGCATTTGCTTCTCCTCCCATTCCTGCTATCACCTCATCCATCCCATCCCACCGCTCTCCACTCCACACTACTCCACTCACCCCACCTCCGTCCCTCCCCCTCCTCTTCCCCTCCTTTCCCCCTTTCCCCTAATCACCCACAGCACCCGCCACAGCTGACAGCTGGCAGCAAGCCCCGCCCCACCGCCACCAAATCCAGCCCAGCCACGTCAGCACCCGCCGACGCCACGCTGGCAGTGGAGCCGCCACCAATCCCGATGTACTCGGACCGAGTCTCCCTGGCAACCAATGATCAGCTGGACGAGATGGCCCGGGCAGATCCCAAGGCCTTGCTGGAGAGGGAGCAGATAATCCGAAAGGTCACGGGCAGCGCCGTGTCGGGCGGCAAAGGGTCGGCGGTGTCGTTAAGGGATGTGCTCGCCCGATCGAGAATACCGCCCAAAGATGCCATGGCTCTGATGAGACAAAACCTGCCGCCCAGCGCTTCTGGGAAGCTGGTGAGTTTGTTGGGAGGAGGGAGAGAGGGGTGGGGTCGGGTTAGGAGGAGGTCTGGGGGAAGGGAGTCTGTGATGTGAAGAAGCTATGTTCATCCATTCTGTGCCCTCCCATTCCCGTCTCATGCTCTCACTTCATCCGTCTTCTTTCCCTCCCACCAGCTGATATGGAAATCCAGTGTGGCAGCATGGTGTGGTGTGCGTGCAGGGGAGGTGGTGGAGAAGTTCCCCTTGTCCCATTCCCCCTTCCCCTGTTCCCTCATTCGCTCTCTCCCCTTCTGCCCCCTCCCATCCCCAGCTAACATGGGAATCGAGTGTAGCGGCATGGTGTGCGGTGCAGGTGCTGGAGGTGGTGGAGAAGTTCAGCGACATGGCGGCTGATGGACTTGTTGCTGCTGCATCAACTCACTCTCTTTTTTTCCCCTCTCCCATTCTCCTGTTCTCCGTTCCCGTTTTTCCCCTAAATGCGTATCCACTTGTCAGCTAACATGGGAAGCCAGCGTGGCGGCATGGTGTGCAGTGCAGGTGCTGGAGGTGGTGGAGAAGTTCAGCGACATGGCTGCTGATGGGCTCGTGGCCACCGACTATCAAACCATGGACTGCCTCACTGGCCCTCTCTCCGTCATGCTCGCTCTGCCCCAGGTGGGTAGAACGAGCACACAACCACACACACAAGCACACACACAAGCACACACACAAGCACACACACAAGCACACGTTATGCTCGAAAGAAATGCTCACGTGCGCCACCAACCACATGCCTCACCACCAACCACATGCCTCACCACCAACCACATGCCTCACCACCAACCACATGCCTCACCACCAACCACATGCCTCACCACCAACCACATGCCTCACCACCAACCACATGCCTCACCACCAACCACATGCCTCACCACCGACTATCAGATCATGGACTGCCTCACTGGCCCGCTCTCCGTCATGCTCGCGCTGCCCCAGGTGGGTGTGCTTGTATTTCACCCACACACCCAAACACTGACTCATAATCACGCGCACTCACACATATATGCAGCCCCTTTTCACACACTCTACGCACATATGTATCCGCCTCTCCAACCCCCCTGCCCCTCTTGTCTTCCAGCCCATGAGCTTCTGGGAGCCCTTTGTGCCAGCCTTTGCCGAAATGCTTCGCCTCCATGGCAAGGCCATGCTCCACGGGCCGCCCTCTGCTGCCCTCTCGTGCCTCTCTGCCCCTCTGATATCGCCTCTTCCCTTCCCCCATCCGCCCGTCTCCCCCTCTCCTCCAGCCAATGAGCTTCTGGGAGCCCTTGGTGCCAGCCTTTGCTGAGATGCTGCGCCTGCACGGAAAGGCCATGCTGGACGGCCCGCCCTCTGCTGCCGCGGCTGACACTGCTGACAGTGCCGGGGCAGCAGCTAAGGGGGGCGACGTGTTGCTCAAGGGCCTCTTTGGCAGCCTGCTGAAGCAGATGGCCCTCCGCCCCGAGTTCATCAGGAAGAGAGCTCTGCTCTGCCTGCTGCTTCTCCTGCGCGTGCGTATTCCTGTGCCGGGTTTCTGATATGGCATAGTTGATTACTTTGTTGATGTACTTACAGCCCTCACTGCTGTGCCCTCACTGCTGTGCCCTCTCCCTGCAACCATCCCTTCGTTTGTTTTCCTTCTACACCCAATCACCTTTCCCCATTCCTCCGCTGAACGCCCTGCATCCTCACCGTCACTCTTTATCCTCCCACACACAGAACGCCCTGCTGCACATGAAGGACGTGGAACGGGCGAGAGTCATCCTCACAGTCGCCCTCTCAGAGGTCCTATCCCACATGCGCCTCCTGCACGCACCCTCGCCCTCCACCAATCCCCCCTTTTGCCCAACCTCCCCTCCTCATTCTGTTTCTTCCCACTAACAGAACGCTCTGCTGCACATGAAGGACGTGGAGCGCCTCAGAGTCATCCTCACAGTCGCTCTCTCAGAAGTCCTCTCCCACATGCGCCTGCTGCACGCGCCCTCGCCCTCCCCCGCCCCCGCCTCTCGCTCCTCCAGCGCCTCTAGCATCGCTTCTGCTGCTGGCGGTGCGGGTGGGGGCGCTGGGGAACTGGTAGAGTCCGCAGAGGTTGAGAAACTGAGGCTTTCGCTGGAAGAGCTTGGGACAGAGGATAAGTGGTTTCAGCTGCTGGATGAGTGCGGGTTACCGTCGATCTGCCTGGAGATTGTGGTGGAGGAGGATGAGGAGAAGGAGGAGGAGGAGGATGAGGAGGACGAGGAGGAGGAGTATGAGGAGTGGGATGAAGGGGGGAGTGTGATGGTGGGGAGGAGGAGGAAGAGGGAGAGGGACAGGTGGACGTGGTCGAATGTGGAGGAGACTCAGGACATGCTGCTCACAGTGGTGGATGCGGCATCACAGCACGAACAGCTGGTGAGCTTCGTTTCACAAGCAACTGGGTACTCTTTGTCTTTCATAAAGTCACCTCAATGGACGTCGGCGAATGTGGAGGAGACTCAGGACATGCTGCTCACGGTGGTGGATGCAGCGTCTCAGCACGAGCAACTGGTGAGTCTTGAATTCTGGTTCAAATCTGAAGTCATCTTTTTGCACCAGTAGTGAAGTCAGGACATGCTGCTTACTGTGGTGGATGCCGCATCACAGCATGAGCAATTGGTAGGTCTTGTTTTTTGCCCACCTTGCACGGTTGCCGATGTTGCATGGTTGCCCATGTTGCATGGTTGCCCATGTTGCACTGCTGTTCAACAGGGCACTTGCCTGATCGCAAGGCCTTCCCGTCGTTGTCCCTTCACTCCGTTATGCCCTCCCTTTTCACTCGCAGATGGAGGGCTTGAAAACATCCAATGACAAGTATGCTATTGTGGAGAGCTACTACATTCTTGCACAGGCATACGGGCACGTGCCCGACCTGCACATCATGTGGATGTTGCATCAGCTCAACCCATACCCTGATCCTTCCCCATATGCCTCCCTGCCTATTCTCTCATCTCATCCCATGCAGATGGAGGGGCTGAAAACATCCAACGACAAGTATGCAATTGTGGAGAGTTACTACATCCTTGCACAGGCGTACGGGCACGTGCCCGATCTGTACATCATGTGGATGCTGCACCTGTGTGACGCGCACCAGGAGATGAACCAGTGGGCTGAGGCCGCTCAGTGCGCCGTTTCTGTAGCTGGCATTGTCATTCGGGTAAGGATAGGGAATTCTGCCACCATGGGTTGGTTGGGCATGGGGAGACACGTGCCCGATCTGTACATCATGTGGATGCTGCACCTCTGTGACACGCACCAGGAGATGAACCAGTGGGCCGAGGCCGCCCAATGCGCTGTCTCTGTGGCCGGCATTGTCATTCGGGTAAGTACACTCGTGGCCCATGGTTTGCTGCCTACCAGGGTTGAGGGTTCAGAGGTCAGGGTTTCACAGTTGCGTGAAGTCAGGGTTTGATGAGTGTTTGCTGTTGAAGGTGACGGTGCTCGGGATTATTTCCACCTTTCACTTTTCCTTTCCCCTGTTGCTCCTCCTCCCATCCTGTCGTCAGTTCAGGGTCTGCAAATCGCGTCACAGGAGCCAGTGTGGGACGAGGAGCATCTGGAAGTGCTCTGGAGCATCTGCCCCTTGGCCCACCACCAGTGGCAGTGCCGCTCACACCAATACTCCTCCTCTCGCCCCTCCCTTCTCGTCCTTCCAGGGGTTGCAAATCGCGTCGGAGGAACCAGTGTGGGACGAGGAGCACCTCGAAGTCCTCTGGAGCATCTGCCCCTTGGCCCGTCACCAGTGGCGCGCGCGGGCCTTCTCCTCCCAGTCAGGGTTCGGGGCGGCGTGGGTGACGGTGGAGGGGGCGGTGCAGCACGTGCAGCGGGCGAGCAACCTGTTCTACAAGGCGGAGCTCTTCCACTTCTGCGCTCTCATGCTCTCCCTGCTGCTGCCGCTCCACCGCACCCGCCACGACTACAAGCAGGTATGGATGTGTTTTGGTTTGATTTGGATAGGGGTTGAGTCTGTGCCACTCTCAGTGCAGGGTAAGTCTCAACTTGGACTTCGGAACGATGAGCCCTTAGTTGCACCTTGACTCCTGCCATCCTTGCCTCACTCCTCCCCCTCCCCACCCCCTCTCCCTTGCCTTCGTCAGCTGACCAAGACGCACAACAAGATCGCGTCCATCTATGAGAACGTGGAGCAGCAGGAGACGAGCCCCATCCCCTTCAAGGACGCCTGCTACTATCGAGTCGGCTTCTATGGGGAACGCTTCCGATACATCGATGGCAGGTGAGTGGTTCGACGACACATGCAGGGCAGGTCACTGGTCACAGGTCACAGGTCACTGGTCACTATAGGCAGTTCATATACCGCGAACCAAGGGACGTGCGGTTGGGAGACATAATGGAGAAGCTCAAGGCACTCTACGACGCGCGCTCACCTGACGGGGAGCCCCTTCAAATCATCCACGACTCGCGCCAAGTGGACCCCACCGCCCTCAAGCCGAGGGTCCACCTTTTCATACCTGCACGCCCCCATGCCCATCCCTCTCCCTACTCTTCCTGCACTGCTGTCCTTGTCCCTCGTTTCCCCCTCTGCAGGGAGTTCATATACCGAGAGCCAAGGGACGTGCGGCTGGGAGACATCATGGAGAAGCTGAAAGCACTCTACGACGCCAGCTCGCCCGACGAGGAGCCTCTTCAAGTCATCCAGGACTCCTGCCAAGTGGACCCTGCCGTGTTTTGAGTCGACTCAAAACAGGATTCTCGCCAGGTGGACCCTGCCGCCCTCAAGCGGCACTCAAGACGAGGAGCCACCTTTTCATGCCTGCACGCCCCCCATGCCCACCCTCTCCCTGCTCTCCCCGTTCCCCCCTCCACTGCAGGGAATTCATCTATCGAGAGCCTCGAGACGTGCGGCTGGGAGACATAATGGAGAAGCTCAAAGCACTCTATGACGCCCGCTCGCCCGACGAGGAGCCCCTGCAGATCATCCAGGACTCACGCCAAGTGGACCCTGCCGCCCTCAAGCCGAACCTAGTCTACATGCAGATCACCGCCGTCGAACCTGTGGTAGGTGCGGGGGAGGGTCGGTGGCTCGGCAGACCTCTCGAGCCGCCGATTGCCGGGACTCCCACGTTCAGTTGTTTCTTTTTTGACACGCCGTTTACGCCGAATGGGAAGCAGCAGGGGCGGATGGAGGATCAGTGGAAGAGACGAACGCTGCTGTACACGCAGAGCACGCTCCCGAGCCTGATTAGCCGGCAGCCGGTGGTTCGGTCGGAGGTTCGGGAGTACTCCCCGATCCAGTGCGCTGTGGAGATTATTGAGTCTCGGTCGTTTGCACTAGAGGCCGAAATGGCCAGCCAGTTGGGGGATTCTGGGGCGGCAGGGGCGGCGGGAGGGCCGGCTGGAAAGAAGGATCCGGCAGCGGTTGTAGCTGCAGCAATGGCAGCAGGTTCTGGGCCGCTACAGCTGCCGCGGTTACAAACGCTGCAGCGGTTACTGCAGGGGAGTGTGGCGCTGCAGGTTAACAGTGGTGTGCTGGGGGTGTGTATGGCGTTTTACCAGGCGAATCCCCAAGGGGCTAATCCGAGGGCCAAGGATCCGGAGAAATTACAGCCGTCGGAATTGGAGATGTTGACGTCTGCGATCGTGCGGTTTGTGGTGGTGTGTAAGCGAGCGGTAGTGGTGCATGGGAGGGCGGTGACGGAAGAGGATAGGGATTTCCAGGAGCAGCTGGAGCAGAGCTTAGAAGACCTGGAGAAGGAGATTTCAGCTTTCATTCCAGGGCTAAGGAAACGAGCATCGGCTTACTAAGATCAAGTATTTATTTTGTCGTGTGTTTTGCCTAACACGTTAGCGATGGTGCTCTGCTAGTGATGAGCATCTCTGCTAGTGAATAGTGCATTATTGTTGCCGCTAGGCTTGGCCGCTCCTTTAGGTAATACTGCTGAGTTAGTCCATTCAGCCTCATCAATGACAAGTATGGTACCACTAAAATGTTTTAGCCTAATATCATGTGGTGTAACCCATGCAGCAATTGCATGTGGTATATTCTCTAAAGATGTAAACCATGGGGGCATTCTAGTGTACTAGCATTCTGGTGGTGGACCACGAAGATATTTTGCTTTTCGACACACGTGATCCGCGCAGAGCACTTCACCAGACTTGAGATTCCACGGCCCCGTCAGCACGTACCTATTTAACCGAACCTAACACCCGGATTCGCTGATGCATTTCGATGAGACTTATAACTCGTTACAGGCCGTTTCGACGGGTACGCTATAAGAACCACCAGTTGCACAGCAATGATATTTTCACCTCCAATTGTGGAGCCATTCTTGCTCAGCAGCGGCGAGCAGCTGAAGCTGCTTCTCCCTCGCCCTCGTGCCAATATAACCTCAAGCTCGAACTGTTTCTGCTCGCTTTTCGTCCAGTACTTTCGTTGCTCAGACTTGCATAACTTGTGTTCGGTGCTTCTGCTGCCTCCCGTTTCCTGCTGAAGGCTCGAAGCAGCGATTCTTATCAGCCGCGTGACGATCTACTCACTCAGTTAATCTCTGACAACCATTCGCGATGGCTTTTCTTCGGGGGATCGGCAACGTGCTGAGGAGATCAGTCACACAAGGCAGCGCCAATGACGCGCTCGCCGCGTTCCACGCGCCGCAGCCGCACTTATCGCTGCTCCCCGCCGCCATGACGCAAGCCGTCCGGTTCATGTCCGGCAACAAGCTCTTCATCGGTGGTGCGTTACCGCTTTCGCCACCACTTTCGTTCTTACTTTCGTCACCCACTGGTCCATCCGTTTTTTAGATCTGATAAACCTACCGTGGTACGGATGTCTTTTCTGGAAATGAGGCACGCCGTCCGATGCTCGTGGGGAACACGCAGCTTATCGAAGGCGCGTTCCTCGCTTCCTGTTTCCGTCTCCGACTCCGTTATACCGTTGCCACGTGGATCCGTTGAAGCCCACGCCGTTCTTTAGAGTATAGATCTGTCGCATGTCCAGATCCAGGGATGACTCGAGGTCACTTTTGAGTCGACTCAAAAGTCACCTCGAGCCTAGATCTGTCGCATGCACAGATCCAGCAATGATTCGCGTGGCAGACGGCGACGGCTATGTTCGTCGCGTATCAGATCCGGCAGGAGAGAGCTTTCTTGCCGGCAGTGAACCACGCGGGTCTCTCACGCCTCTTCCCTGCCGTCACGCTTAGGATGCAATGATGTTTGATTTTTTTAACACCACTGATTGGACATGTGCGTGCATTTGTGACATATTGGTCTCTTTACCCCAACGCGTGTGTCTCTCGTTCCATCCGTGCGATTGGTTGAGCAGGGCTCGCATGGGAGGCCGACGAGAAGGCCTTGGCGGATGCTTTCTCTGCCTACGGAACCGTCGAGGAAGGTGCGCCCGCTCTCTCCGCTGCATTTCCGCCGTCCTCCCTCCGCACCCCGCTCTCCGCCCACCGCGCTCTGCTTTCCGCTTTCGGCGAACCCCCCTCCGCCATCCACCATACTCTATGAGCCGCCTGTGACCCCAGCTCTCTTTGTGCAAATCATTCACCTTCTGTTACCAAGATCACCGCTTATACCCCTCCCCCGTCCCCCGTCCCCTTTCCCTAAACTTACATCCTTCCTCGCCCTCGCCCATCGCCCAGCATTGACTTTCCTTTTCGCTTTCAGCTCTCGTTTCGCTTGCGCGGCTTTTTGCTTGTTTTGATTTTAATTCAAAAACTCCTGCCTCCCAATTTCTCGTCCTTCCGTTTCCATTCCCTGTCCGTCCGTTCCCGTCTCCCGTCGTTTCCCTCCTTCAACTTCCAGCCAAGGTGATCAGGGATCGGTTCACGGGTCGGTCGCGCGGGTTCGGGTTCGTGAGCTTCGCGTCGGACGAGGAGGCTGCTAGCGCTTTGGAAGGCGTCAACGGCAAGGTGAGGGGGAGGAGATTTTACAGGAGGGTGGGTGGGTGGGGGCAAGGTGACGGGGAGGGCTTAACGGCAAGGTGAGTATCTGGGCTTTAGGGGCAAGGGGTCAGATCAAGGTTAGCCATTTTCGGCAGAGAGTAGATTCACCAGTCTCAAAGAGGTTAGGGTGATCAGGAATCAAGGTGCGCGAAGGTACCATTTATATAAAAATCAGGGTTTGTGACGTAAGCCTCGTCGCAACTTTCACGCAAGCCCCGATATCCACTCTCCATGTCTTTTTTTGCCGCCATTTTCACTTGACGTGGGAGATCAGTCTGGTTTATTGATCATCAACAAGATATCCACCGTCCGTACCCTTTACCCCCCTAACACCCACACCCCAACCCCCACACCCAAACCCCTCACACTCTCTCCTCTCCCACACTCTCTGCCCCCCTCTCAGACCCTCTTCTCACAACCACTTTGCACTCCTTGTCCCCCGCCATGCCGTGTAGCAGCTGAGTAGAAGGACAAGGACAGTGCACGTTGATTATGCCCCCTGGAGAGATGGAGAGGCCTAAACCCTTCCTTACCACACACACACTCACACACACTCACTCACTCACTCCCACACTCACACTCGCCCATTTATCCTGTCACCTAACCCTTGCAGGAGCTGAGTGGAAGGACAGTGCGCGTTGACTATGCCTCCAGCAGGACAGAGAGAGCAAGGGATGGATAAACTCCTCACACATCCTCACACACTCCCTTCACCCCCCTTGTTGTCGCCCAACCCCTGCAGGAGCTGAGTGGAAGGACAGTGCGCGTTGATTATGCCTCCAACAGGACAGAGGGCGGAGGAGGAGGAGGGGGAGGCCGCAGGGGGGGATACGGCGGTGGGGGATACGGCGGTGGTGGAGGGCGGTACAGTGGTGGTGGTGGCGGCGGTGGGTATGGGGGAGGAGGGGGTGGGTACGGCGGTGGAAGGTATGGGGAGGGAGCGGGTTACCCTGGTGGCGGTGGGTCCCAAGGCGGATACGAGCAATAGAGGGGATAGAGTGTATTCTCCAAAAGGCTTGTTTCTTGGTCTGAATTAGCCTTGACGCTGCTCTAGTTTGCCTACTAGCCTCCATCTGGATTGTCCCAGTAATTCAGAGTTATTTTTACCCCCCTCTGTCTACGGTACTCTTCCTGATGTTGGCTTGTGGAGACTAACGTAATCCTTTTGAGAAATCTAATATATACAGCTCATGGCTATCTGCTATTTCAAATATACAATGACTGGAAAGGTTTGCAGTAAATGGCCACGTACTATAAGGCGTACGAATTCACAGATTTGGTGCTTCGGATACGGGCTGCAATTTTGAGGAGCTTGTTGGTGTGGTTCATGTTCAGTCATGCCCGTACTTCTCGCCGCGCCGCCAACTCTATCTCAAGGACTCTCTCAAGGATACCGCTACCATCCCATACCCCGTCCCCACGCCTCCTCCTCATCGCGCCACCACTTTCGCCTCCCTTTGTCGTCGGTCCCCCCCCGTTTCATTAACGCGAGTTCTCCCTTCCTGCGACGCCGCACGCGTCGCATGGCGTGCGACGATTCGCGTCGCAGCGCGGAGTCGCCCGCCGTCGCAGCGGCCGCGGCGGGCGAGGGAGCGGCGAAGCAGGGCGGGGAGCAGCGGCGTCAGAAGCTATGGGAGATGTACGACCGGATGAGGGACAAGCTCTTTACCGACGTAAGCTGTTTATATATATACGGTAACCTTTGAGCCGGTTCATACGGATAAGCTATGGGGTGGGATGTACGATCGGATAAGGGAGAAGCTGTGCGAAGACGTAAGCGTTGAGCTGGATGATACGGAAGATGCTGAACCTGTGCGATGCTCGGGGCAACTTGTCTCCCTGCGCCGCGCGCCTGAGATGGGCGTGCCTGGGCTGCACCAGATGGGCGTGCCTGGGCTGCACCAGCCGCTGCAGCCGCCCTCTCACAGGCTCACTTGCATGATAGAATTTGGGTTTTGAGCCGTCTCAAAATCTCACAGGCTCACCAACAGCTTCCCTTTCCCCTTTTCCCTTTCCCCTTTCCCTCCCTTTCCGCCAGGTGCCCGAGATGGACGTGACTGAGTTGCACCAGCTGCTGCTGGCGCAGCAGGCAGCGGGTGGGGGAGAGGGATTGGGGACGAACGGGGAGGCGGATGGGGGAGTGGGGAGAGGGGAAGTTGGGGAAGGGGGCTTGAGAGGCGAGGCAGGAGGAGGGGAAGCAGCAGTGGGAGGGGGAGAGAGTGGGCGGGGTGGGCGGCGGGTAGTGGTGGTGGACACACGTACAGAGGAGGAATCAGCAGTGTCGATGATTCCGGGCGGCACACTGAAGCAGAGCGACTTTGAGCGGCAGATGGGACGATTCAGCGATCACCAAGTCGTGTGCTACTGGTGAGAAGGTGGGATGCAGAGGGGTGCAGAGGGGTGCAGAGGAATGCAGGGGGTTTCAGGGTGGTCCACAGGTGCTTGGGGGGAGTGGGGGTGGTAAGAGTAGAAGGAGGTGTGAGAGGTAAGGGGCGATATGGAGCAGGGAGCAACAGGTAATTCTTCACGGCATGCACCACGGCATGCACTCAGCCAACCTGACGAGCTCCATTCACCCTTTCACTAACTTTGCCCCGCTTCCAATACACCTCTTCCTGACCCTCTCCCCCTCGCAGCACCATAGGCTATCGCAGCGGCAACTACGCGCGCATGCTGCGATCGCACCACGGCATGCACTCAGCCAACCTGACGAGCTCCATTCACCCTTTCACTAACTTTGCCCCGCTTCCAATACACCTCTTCCTGACCCTCTCCCCCTCGCAGCACCATAGGCTATCGCAGCGGCAACTACGCGCGCATGCTGCGATCGCACCACGGCATGCACTCAGCCAACCTGACGAGCTCCATTCACCCTTTCACTAACTTTGCCCCGCTTCCAATACACCTCTTCCTGACCCTCTCCCCCTCGCAGCACCATAGGCTATCGCAGCGGCAACTACGCGCGCATGCTGCGATCGCACCACGGCATGCACTCAGCCAACCTGACGAGCTCCATTCACCCTTTCACTAACTTTGCCCCGCTTCCAATACACCTCTTCCTGACCCTCTCCCCCTCGCAGCACCATAGGCTATCGCAGCGGCAACTACGCGCGCATGCTGCGATCGCACCACGGCATGCACTCAGCCAACCTGACGAGCTCCATTCACCCTTTCACTAACTTTGCCCCGCTTCCAATACACCTCTTCCTGACCCTCTCCCCCTCGCAGCACCATAGGCTATCGCAGCGGCAACTACGCGCGCATGCTGCGATCGCACCACGGCATGCACTCAGCCAACCTGACGAGCTCCATTCACCCTTTCACTAACTTTGCCCCGCTTCCAATACACCTCTTCCTGACCCTCTCCCCCTCGCAGCACCATAGGCTATCGCAGCGGCAACTACGCGCGCATGCTGCGATCGCACCACGGCATGCACTCAGCCAACCTGACGAGCTCCATTCACCCTTTCACTAACTTTGCCCCGCTTCCAATACACCTCTTCCTGACCCTCTCCCCCTCGCAGCACCATAGGCTATCGCAGCGGCAACTACGCGCGCATGCTGCGATCGCACCACGGCATGCACTCAGCCAACCTGACGAGCTCCATTCACCCTTTCACTAACTTTGCCCCGCTTCCAATACACCTCTTCCTGACCCTCTCCCCCTCGCAGCACCATAGGCTATCGCAGCGGCAACTACGCGCGCATGCTGCGATCGCACCACGGCATGCACTCAGCCAACCTGACGAGCTCCATTCACCCTTTCACTAACTTTGCCCCGCTTCCAATACACCTCTTCCTGACCCTCTCCCCCTCGCAGCACCATAGGCTATCGCAGCGGCAACTACGCGCGCATGCTGCGATCGCACCACGGCATGCACTCAGCCAACCTGACGAGCTCCATTCACCCTTTCACTAACTTTGCCCCGCTTCCAATACACCTCTTCCTGACCCTCTCCCCCTCGCAGCACCATAGGCTATCGCAGCGGCAACTACGCGCGCATGCTGCGATCGCACCACGGCATGCACTCAGCCAACCTGACGAGCTCCATTCACCCTTTCACTAACTTTGCCCCGCTTCCAATACACCTCTTCCTGACCCTCTCCCCCTCGCAGCACCATAGGCTATCGCAGCGGCAACTACGCGCGCATGCTGCGATCGCACCACGGCATGCACTCAGCCAACCTGACGAGCTCCATTCACCCTTTCACTAACTTTGCCCCGCTTCCAATACACCTCTTCCTGACCCTCTCCCCCTCGCAGCACCATAGGCTATCGCAGCGGCAACTACGCGCGCATGCTGCGATCGCACCACGGCATGCACTCAGCCAACCTGACGAGCTCCATTCACCCTTTCACTAACTTTGCCCCGCTTCCAATACACCTCTTCCTGACCCTCTACCCCTCGCAGCACCATAGGCTATCGCAGCGGCAACTACGCGCGCATGCTGCGATCGCACCACGGCATGCACTCAGCCAACCTGACGAGCTCCATTCACCCTTTCACTAACTTTGCCCCGCTTCCAATACACCTCTTCCTGACCCTCTCCCCCTCGCAGCACCATAGGCTATCGCAGCGGCAACTACGCGCGCATGCTGCGATCGCACCACGGCATGCACTCAGCCAACCTGACGAGCTCCATTCACCCTTTCACTAACTTTGCCCCGCTTCCAATACACCTCTTCCTGACCCTCTCCCCCTCGCAGCACCATAGGCTATCGCAGCGGCAACTACGCGCGCATGCTGCGATCGCACCACGGCATGCACTCAGCCAACCTGACGAGCTCCATTCACCCTTTCACTAACTTTGCCCCGCTTCCAATACACCTCTTCCTGACCCTCTCCCCCTCGCAGCACCATAGGCTATCGCAGCGGCAACTACGCGCGCATGCTGCGATCGCACCACGGCATGCACTCAGCCAACCTGACGAGCTCCATTCACCCTTTCACTAACTTTGCCCCGCTTCCAATACACCTCTTCCTGACCCTCTCCCCCTCGCAGCACCATAGGCTATCGCAGCGGCAACTACGCGCGCATGCTGCGATCGCACCACGGCATGCACTCAGCCAACCTGACGAGCTCCATTCACCCTTTCACTAACTTTGCCCCGCTTCCAATACACCTCTTCCTGACCCTCTCCCCCTCGCAGCACCATAGGCTATCGCAGCGGCAACTACGCGCGCATGCTGCGATCGCACCACGGCATGCACTCAGCCAACCTGACGAGCTCCATTCACCCTTTCACTAACTTTGCCCCGCTTCCAATACACCTCTTCCTGACCCTCTCCCCCTCGCAGCACCATAGGCTATCGCAGCGGCAACTACGCGCGCATGCTGCGATCGCACCACGGCATGCACTCAGCCAACCTGACGAGCTCCATTCACCCTTTCACTAACTTTGCCCCGCTTCCAATACACCTCTTCCTGACCCTCTCCCCCTCGCAGCACCATAGGCTATCGCAGCGGCAACTACGCGCGCATGCTGCGATCGCACCACGGCATGCACTCAGCCAACCTGACGAGCTCCATTCACCCTTTCACTAACTTTGCCCCGCTTCCAATACACCTCTTCCTGACCCTCTCCCCCTCGCAGCACCATAGGCTATCGCAGCGGCAACTACGCGCGCATGCTGCGATCGCACCACGGCATGCACTCAGCCAACCTGACGAGCTCCATTCACCCTTTCACTAACTTTGCCCCGCTTCCAATACACCTCTTCCTGACCCTCTCCCCCTCGCAGCACCATAGGCTATCGCAGCGGCAACTACGCGCGCATGCTGCGATCGCACCACGGCATGCACTCAGCCAACCTGACGAGCTCCATTCACCCTTTCACTAACTTTGCCCCGCTTCCAATACACCTCTTCCTGACCCTCTCCCCCTCGCAGCACCATAGGCTATCGCAGCGGCAACTACGCGCGCATGCTGCGATCGCACCACGGCATGCACTCAGCCAACCTGACGAGCTCCATTCACCCTTTCACTAACTTTGCCCCGCTTCCAATACACCTCTTCCTGACCCTCTCCCCCTCGCAGCACCATAGGCTATCGCAGCGGCAACTACGCGCGCATGCTGCGATCGCACCACGGCATGCACTCAGCCAACCTGACGAGCTCCATTCACCCTTTCACTAACTTTGCCCCGCTTCCAATACACCTCTTCCTGACCCTCTCCCCCTCGCAGCACCATAGGCTATCGCAGCGGCAACTACGCGCGCATGCTGCGATCGCACCACGGCATGCACTCAGCCAACCTGACGAGCTCCATTCACCCTTTCACTAACTTTGCCCCGCTTCCAATACACCTCTTCCTGACCCTCTCCCCCTCGCAGCACCATAGGCTATCGCAGCGGCAACTACGCGCGCATGCTGCGATCGCACCACAGCATGCACGCGGCCAACCTCAGGGGCTCTATCCTCGCATGGACCCACCACCGCCTCCCCCTCACCTCCCTCTACCACCCTCAAACCGGCTCTGGCCCGCTCCCCATCCTTTCCCACGCCAACACAAGTGCCAACACCGGCACCGCACATGAGTCAACCTCCCAGCACGATTCAACTGCTGCGTGTGGAGCTGGAGCAAGAGGAAAGGGAGCAACGGGCTCTGGTGCTGCCACTGATATGCCAGTGCTGCCCTTGGGATTGGGAGCCACCACGCGCGTGCATGTGTACTCACCCAAGTACGAACTGCACGCAGACGGGTACCAGCCGGTGAGTGTTGTCACTCGTGAGATGCTTTGACAGGCAGATGGGCAGTGCTGCCCTTGGGATTTGGAGCAACCACACGGGTGCATGTGTACTCGCCCAAGTATGAGCTGCACACAGATGGGTACCAGCCGGTGAGTTGACATATTGGCACACATTACAGCTTGTTTTCTTTGTGGAAAAACATAATGCATTTCTGCAAGTGTGGTGACAAATATCCAAGGTCTGATCATTGTTGTCTTTCATGCAGGTGCACTTCGCAAGTGGTGTGCCGTGGGTGTCTGCCGTTTGGAGTGACATCAGTCTGAGGTTGCCCAAGTGGGTTCGTTCCTTTACCAATCCTACTGATCCACCTCCAAATAACTAAGACGTGCATTGGCAGGTAAGGCACATGGTCCAGTTTTGCGCCAGTGGTGATGTGGCATTTGCTGCGATTCATGCTATTTCCTGGGATGAAAATGAAGCGAAATCGTGTTTTTTTTCGGCGACACGTATGCGGGCGAGGTGAGGAAGGTCGTGCTCGCGTCAGGCGCTGCGGTCAGCGTGCACGCTGACAGAGGCGGAGAGTGAGCGCCGCTGTCACCGTGCACGGCACGCAAGCAGTCGCCTTGGCGCGCCTGCTGCAGCTGCCGCTCCCCCACTCTCCCCCCGCTCCCTCTCCGCCTCCCCCTCACAACCGCCCAGAGCAGCAGCGGGGTCACGGTGGAGCAGCAGGGGAAGGGGAAGGGCGGAATGGGAACGGGGGGCGGTGGTGGTGGTGGTCCCTCTGACGGTCTGCCCCGCATGTTCTGAGGGACCAGCGCTGGTGAAGGCCAGTGCTTCTGCTGGCCGGGTGGTTCGCATTCCTCGGCACCTGGGTGGAACTGCGCGTGGGGGGCGTCGGCCAGCCCATGCTGCCATGGTGCTCATTAACGAGACTGCTTCAAACGAGGATGGAAGATCAGGAGAAGCAGAAAAGGCGAGGGGAGAGGAGGAAGCAAGGATGGAGAAGGTGGATAAGAGCAGCGACAGAAAGAGGAGAGGAGAGGCGGGTGGGAGGGAGAAGGGCGAGCAGGAGTCAGTTGGCATGACACGCCAGCAGTGGGAGTTGGTAGCGCAGGTGGATGGCGGTGGTCGGCTGGTTCCCGTGCATGTGAGACGAGTGGGGTCGGTGGGGCCATCCATTGTTGTGGTAGCTCCGCATGTGCTCTCCCCCAACACCACTGCCTCCCTGCCCAACCTGCCCACCACCACCACTACCAACAAGAATAGGTTACATTTTGGGGGTGACCCGTTGTGGAAGGACTAGTTACTTCTGATTGTGCATTGTGAGTAAATGCCCTTCCGAATGTGTTTGAAAAAGCCTCACTAATGCATGCAAGGCAAGACCAGGAACTCAGGGCAGGTTGGCCTCAGCAGAGAGCCAATGGTCAAAGCTCTGTTGTTCACTAGTCAGGCTGGGGCCCGGGAGTCTTTAGAAAACATTAGGGAGGCCAATACCATATGCCGCGGCTGGGATAGGTGGGTGGCAGCAGGGCCAAAAATTGGTTTCGGGGCACCCTGCCATATCAGGGTCCCCCTGGCCCCTTTGCCTGACAGTCAGGGTGAAAAAAGATTTGCCCAGTGCTAATCAGTGTGTTTTGGCCAGTATCGTCATTCATGGCTGGAGCTGCTCTGCATGGCAATCAAGGAGTTGTCGCCACCACAAGCAACACCACCACCAGCAGCACTTGCGGTACAGCTCCTGTTGCTCCTGTTGCTGCTGTTCCTTCTGTGAGGCCACAAGTTGCAGTGTGTCCCGTATGTTTGGCTAATTCACCTCAACCGCAATATATCACGAGTGAGTGACTGAGCAACTGCAGGGATTTTTATAAAAATCGAAATGACAACGAACAGAACAGATACAAAAAAAAAAATCCAACAAGGCAATCAGCCTCACTTGTGGGGAAGAGTTTGCTGGGGCTGCTTTTGAGTTTTGCAATACCGTAAAACTATGGACGATAGGTGATACCGGTAGCATAATTTCATTGCCATTTGGTTATGCCTAGAGAAGTCTCTAACATCTTGATGTGATGGATGAGTTACTATCAATGACAAATTGAGAATTTCCTATACTCTCGACTTGAACATCCTATATTGATTCTTTTCAAAACTTGAGAGAGTTGTGTTGTAAGAACTTTATGCGGACAACAATGTGTTCCTCAAACGAAGCTCCTTTCCATCCTGATCTCGAGCTGACTGACCCCAGAACAGTCCGCGGGTTGGTTGCTGGAAGACAGGCAGGGCCGAGAAATTCGTTTTCTCGATTTTTGCTGCTGTGAGCCTTCGTCTTTCACCTAATCTCCAGCTAACTTTTCACACACCACACGCAGCGTGATTTCTGCTAGAAGCCGTCAATCTTAGCACATTCATACGAAAATCATGTCATTTCAGGCCTAGGAACGGGCAAGACCGAGAGCGTAGTTTTTTTTTTCCGAAGAACGTCAACTTTGCCAAGTGTACGCCTGGCTGTCAGGTCGCCGACCATTCGTTCATTCTACTCTAATGTCTCACCCGTAAAAAATGCACGTCCTTGTGAATGTTAATGGAAGCGTGTTAAGCTGGCTGGAAGACTTCACAAGGCAGCTTCCTCACTGCTAAAGAAGCTTCTTCACTGCTAAAGAATTGAATCGGCTATACTGGTGCTTGTACTCCTTTTCTAAATCCCATTTTGCTTTCCCGTCAGTCAGTTTTTTCATTGCTTCATGTGCACGCAGGTGGATATGAGGATGCACAGGTTTAAGCTTGGTTTCCAGTCACCCGTTCACACGGTGAGAATGGCATTTCTTTTACACCTAGGATGTCGACACTCCTCTTGACGCTTATTTTCCGTGCAGAGACCATATATGGCTGTAATAATGGGAATGCTTAAGTATATTACGAGTCACGTTCATCATGAGGTCGCCTTTCATTGACGCTTCAGATGAGGACATTTTTGTTGACCCTGGATACCCGCTAATAAGTCGTCATATCAACCAATCTGGAGTCCACCATTTTAAGCAATAATATCAATAAGTTCCGAGCCATCCGGATCACCTTCAGCTGGCCAGGCTCTCATCACAAACAGTAAGTTCCCCGTACAGTACTTGTCTGCTGTCAGCACCAGGCACATTTATGAGATGAGAGTGATCGATTTTGTCTTGACTAATCTAAAGCACTTAAGAGACTAACGGCACTTCGGTTTTTCTTTTCAGGGGCTTTTATTGATTGGGTTCTGGATGCAAACCGCACGCACATCATTACACTTCATAGACTAAGGATGAAGCTTTCTACCAGTGTGCTAAACACTGTCTCATCCTACATGCTACCCTTGGATTCAGTGACATTTTTTACTGGACTCAATGGCATAGAGTTGAAACTGGTACCGGTAGCAGCAACCATACCAGCATTTATCCAACCCATTAATACGGTACATGCAGGGTTCGTCAGCTTGTCACTCAAAGTGGATGTACCATTTAAGTTCCAATCCAAATCAGTAATGGAATCCACCAATCTGCACCAGCTTCACATTAAAGGTGATATTATTTTCACCTAAAAGCTCGTCGTCTTCTTAATGACATGATCGTCATAGAGGTGGAGTACGCTCAATATATTGGTTTTAAGTTCTTTGAGAAGATGTTGAACTCCATTTTGTTTTGTCAGGTTTTATAACTGTTCACAAGCAACCAGCAGAATGGAGCGCTATAGAACCGCGACTTACCACTACGAACCTAATCGAACAAAAAAGGGACCTGAGATTCGTCTGTCTGCTTGAGAGGTTTCAATGACTTCCCAACCAAGCTTCCTCGACCCATTTCTTGATCGTTCTCCCGCTACCCTGGAAGGTGACTGCTGACCCATTTCTTGATCGTAAGCCATGGTAGTTCAATTCCACATCATAGTTGCAGATCTTCTCAATCATAAAAAACTTCGTCTGTTGACAGATCCCCATTCAATATGTTGAAGATTATGCACTTATCTGGCGTCGTTCTATGGCTCCTCTTTCGCCGACTGTTCCTGAAGCTCCAGATGCTGCAAATGACAGTATTCAGTTTCTACTGAGATGGTCTATCTTGGGAGCCCCAGGCAGCACGCATCTGTCGTTCCTTGTGCTGGCGCATCTACACGCGACGGAATGCTGAAGAGTGTTAAAAACGACTGACGGGGAGGACCAGTTGCTACATGCGTGGACCGCTGAAGCTGTGAAGGTCGACGGGGACCAGTGGAGAGGTGAGACGGCAGCGACGCGAACCGCTTCGTCTCAAACGAACGACGGCGTAGTATTCCCAGCCTCTCGCAGACCGGAGATGTCTCACAATGGTCACTGCAGCAGGCGCGACGTGTAACGATTCCGCCACGGCGCTCACTCGCCTGACGTTGCAAGTGCAGCTCTTCCGACATCCCTGCATACGTTTCTGACTTGTTTATGCGGCGAGCCGTGCGTACGTGCAGCACCCTGTGGGTTTGGCGTTGGCTCTGTTCATTGGCAACGATGCGGAGTGTTGGCGTTCATGACCGCCATGGCCTGCGCGCGACCATGCCTGCCGTCTGCGCGCGACCATGCCTGCCGTCTGCACGCGACCATGGCAGCGACCTGCAGGCGACTGGCGACTGCTGCTGGCGCCATCGCTGGAGTCTTCCGCTTTGGACGCTGGTTCGAGAATTGGACGTGACTTTGGAGGATCGACGCGCTTGCACTGAGGATCGGCGAATGCCGGCTTACTTTTAAAAGCGCCGAGCAGCGTACGACTTACAACGGATCCCTGCCACAGCTAACTTCCCCTTCGTAAGCGTCCTTATCCTCCCACCTAACACCCACCTTGGTGATAGCCCCCATGACTCTGTTTCGTTGCTGCTGCACGTTTTTCACTTGCTACTTGTGTGGTGCATGGCGTTGGTGGCTCATGACGGCAGTGAGCTCATGTGGAGTGAAGGGGGTTGCTATGCATTCAGACCATTTGCGCGTCACTCTCTTCCCCACTCACCCCTCGCTGCCTCGCTAATGTAGTGCCGTGGGCCATGCGCTCCCGTCCCCACACATTCCAACCACCCGCAGTCTTGTGTTACCACTCACTCACACTTGTTCTGCTCGTTGTCCTCTCTGTTCGCACGTCCTTGTTGCTCCTGCTGCACGTTGGCTCTACTCTTGCTTCCTCGCTGCCCTCCATTGCATCGCCATGCGCCAGCGCCGTGTCTGCGCATCCCTTTCCCTCAAGGCGTGTGGAGTGCGGCCCTCTGGCGTGGCAATGACTGCAGAGGCTGGAGGCGACAGTGGTGCCCCGAGATAGCAGGGAGGACAGCGGCGCCTCTCCCTCACAACCCCCAGAGCAGCGGCGCCTCTTCATCACAACCCCCCAGAGCAGCGGCGCCTCTCCCTCACAGCCCCCAGAGCAGCGGCGCCTCTCCTTCACAGCCCCCAGAGCAGCGGCGCCTCTCCCTCACAACCCCCCAGAGTGGCAGCGCCTCTCCCTCACAGCCCCCAGAGCAGCAGCGCCTCTGCCTCTCAGCCCCCAGAGCAGCGGCGCCTCTCCCTCATAGCCCCCAGAGCGGCGGCGCCTCTCCCTCACAGCCCCCAGAGCGGCGGCGCCTCTCCCTCATAGCCCCCAGAGCGGCGGCGCCTCTCCCTCACAGGCCCCAGAGCAGCGGCGCCTCCTCCTCACATCCCCTCAGAGCGGCGGCGCCTCTTCCTCACAGCCCCCCAGAGCAGCGGCGCCTCCTCCTCACAGCCCCCCAGAGCAGCGGCGCCTCCTCCTCACAGCCCCCCAGAGCAGCGGCGCCTCCTCCTCACAGCCCCCCAGAGCAGCGGCGCCTCCTCCTCACAGCCCCCCAGAGCAGCGGCGCCTCCTCCTCACAGCCCCCCAGAGCAGCGGCGCTTCCTCCTCACAGCCCCCCAGAGCAGCGGCGCCTCCTCCTCACAGCCCCCCAGAGCAGCGGCGCCTCCTCCTCACAGCCCCCCAGAGCAGCGGCGCCTCTCCCTCACAGCCCCCCAGAGCAGCGGCGCCTCCTCCTCACAGCCCCCCAGAGCAGCGGCGCCTCCTCCTCACAGCCCGCCAGAGCAGCGGCGCCTCCTCCTCACAGCCCCCCGGAGCAGCGGCGCCTCCTCCTCACAGCCCCCCAGAGCAGCGGCGCCTCCTTCTCACAACCCCCCAGAGCAGCGGCGCCTCCTCCTCACAGCCCCCCAGAGCAGCGGCGCCTCCTCCTCACAGCCCCCCAGAGCAGCGGCGCCTCCTCCTCACAGCCCCCCAGAGCAGCGGCGCCTCCTCCTCACAGCCCCTCAAAGCAGCGGCACCTCCTCCTCACAGCCCCCCAGAGCAGCGGCGCCTCCTCCTCACTGCCCCCCAGAGCAGCGGCGCCTCCTCCTCACAGCCCCCCAGAGCAGCGGCGCCTCTCCCTCACAGCCCCCCAGAGCAGCGGCGCCTCTCCCTACAGCCCCCCAGAGCAGCGGCGCCTCCTCCTCACAACCCCCCAGAGCAGCGGCGCCTCCTCCTCACAGCCCCCCAGAGCAGCGGCGCCTCCTCCTCACAGCCCCCCAGAGCAGCGGCGCCTCCTCCTCACAGCCCCCTAGAGCAGCGGCGCCTCCTCCTCACAGCCCCCCAGAGCAGCGGCGCCTCCTCCTCACAGCCCCCCAGAGCAGCGGCGCCTCCTCCTCACAGTCCCCCAGAGCAGCGGCGCCTCTCCCTCACAGCCCCCCAGAGCAGCGGCGCCTCCCCCTCACAGCCCCCCAGAGCAACGGCGCCTCTCCCTCACAGCCCCCCAGAGCAGCGGCGCCTCTCCCTCACAGCCCCCCAGAGCAGCGGCGCCTCCTCCTCACAGCCCCCCAGAGCAGCGGCGCCTCCTCCTCACAGCCCCCCAGAGCAGCGGCGCCTCCTCCTCACAGCCCCCCAGAGCAGCGGCGCCTCTCCCTCACAGCCCCCCAGAGCAGCGGCGCCTCCTCCTCACAGCCCCCCAGAGCAGCGGCGCCTCCTCCTCACAGCCCCCCAGAGCAGCGGCGCCTCCTCCTCACAGTCCCCCAGAGCAGCGGCGCCTCTCCCTCACAGCCCCCCAGAGCAGCGGCGCCTCCCCCTCACAGCCCCCCAGAGCAACGGCGCCTCTCCCTCACAGCCCCCCAGAGCAGCGGCGCCTCTCCCTCACAGCCCCCCAGAGCAGCGGCGCCTCCTCCTCACAGCCCCCCAGAGCAGCGGCGCCTCCTCCTCACAGCCCCCCAGAGCAGCGGCGCCTCCTCCTCACAGCCCCCCAGAGCAGCGGCGCCTCTCCCTCACAGCCCCCCAGAGCAGCGGCGCCTCCTCCTCACAGCCCCCCAGAGCAGCGGCGCCTCCTCCTCACAGCCCCCCAGAGCAGCGGCGCCTCCTCCTCACAGCCCCCCAGAGCAGTGGCGCCCCCTCCCCACAGCCCCCCAAAGCAGCGGCGCCTCCTCCTCACAACCCCCCTTAGCAGCGGCGCCTCTCCCTCACAACCCCTCCAAAGCAGCGGCGCCTCTCCCTCGTGTCCGTCCTGTTGCTGACCAGTGGTCGCGTCTGAGGGAGCAGAACGCAGTTAGGGAGGCACACTTAAGGGGAGAGTTCACTAGGGTCCCTGAGGTGGCAGGAGGGCTCTGACGGGGGGGAGTGGCGCCAGTGGCACCTGCAGTGGAAGGGAGTGCTGATGATGCTGCTGCTGGTGTGCGTGATGGCGCGATTAAGTGGGACGCTCGCTGCAGCAGCAGGTGCATGGAAGTGGCCCAACGAGTCTGCTGCCTTTTCCACCTCACAGCTAAGTTTCTACTACCCATTCACTTACCCACATAGCATCCCCTCCGTTTTCTTGTGTCAGTGCATGTGCTTGCTAGCGCATGGCACTGGGGCGTTAGAGCTCATGCTAGAGTCGTATGGGGGTAGAATGCATGCATTCTCGTGCCCGCCTCTCTTTCTTTCCTAGCCCCCTTGTGTGCTAGCTCGCCACCCTAGTGCCCTGGGCTACCATCGCCTTTGTCCTCCACTCTCGTATTGCCATGCTTTTTTGTTGGTTTCTTTGCATCACACCTTGCTTTCATGTACCCTCGTTCCTTATTTTGTTGCTTTCATTGTCCCTGGCCATTTGCGTACTCGTGGGACTGACCCAATGCCATGCATCCCTGTTTCGTATGCCTGGAGCTCATCGCACCTGGCAGCGCCTGTCAACTTTGATGTGCATGCCATGTGTGCCGGGCATGTGTTGATGCGATGTGTGCATGCCATGCGTGCTTGGCATGTGTTTATGCCTTGTGTGCATGCCATGCGTGCAAGCCATGTGTGCAAGCCATATGTGCAAGCCATGTGTGCAAGCCATGTGTGGAAGCCATGTGTGCAAGCCATGTGTGGAAGCCATGTGTGCAGTGCAAGGCGTGTGAAGAGCAAGGGCGAGAATGGTGGGGTCGTCCTGAGCGCTCGTCTCCTCCGCTGTCGCCCCCACTGCGCCCATCCCTCATCCCATCTGCTCTCCGCTGCTGCTCTGCTCTCCGCTGCGCACCGCCGCCCCTGTCAAACGTGTCACTTGGGTGGGTCAGTCCTCTCTTCCTCACTCACCCCTCGCTGCCTCGTTTTACTGCTGCCATTGCTCTACGCTGCTGCTGCCATGCCCCTTCCCGCCCTCCCCACGCACTTGCCAGTCTCTAATCCTCGCATTTCACACCCTCCTCTCCTCTTCCTCCTCTTGCTCTTGCGCATGTTGCTTACCCATTGTTGCTTTCGCTCTGCCTTCACATTGGGTTAAGAATATATGCAGATCTATCCCCTTGGTAGTCAGTGTTTTTGCTCATCTCATTCCCTCAAGGCATGTGGAGTGCATCGCCTGCTGCTGCGCATGTGCGCATCGCTCTCGCCACAAGCGGGGTTGCCACAGAAGCATCTCCACAGTCTTTAGATTCCTCGCCACCCTCATCAATTTTTCTGCCAGCTACCCTCCTCCCCTGCATCTCCTCCCCCTCCTCCTTTCCCCGTGATTCCCCCCACCCTGTGCACTGCCGCAGACCACGGGGCGGAGGCGGAGGAGACGAGGCGTGCACGCGAGTGAGTGTGCTCAAGGCCACCAAGCAGGCGCTCACACGTGGCTGGCTCCCTCATGTGTGTCTGCGCCCTCATGCCGCACCACCACAAGGTCAGAGGGGGAAGGAAAAGGGGAGAGTGGGGATGGGGAAGAGAGAGGGGGGGGGGAAGGGGGGGGGGGGGGTGGGAGAGGGGGATTTGTCTGTGGGGGTATGAGAGGTGGGGTTGGTGATTGGAAGCTGGAGACAGTGGGGGGTGGAGAGGGAGGGGAGGAGCGACGGGCGTCACATGTTCCATTGCTTGCTCTTTCTTGCTACTTTTTTGTCTCTGGGCCATCACGGCCCTTCTTCCCATGCGCCTCAGCCCATGCACCCCCTCCCATCCCATTCGCCACGCTCTTTCCTCCCCTCACCTTGTCTATTTCCTTGCTCTGTGTCGTCGCCACTGCTTGCACTTCACCCCCCTTCCTCCTTCCCTTCCCCTTTTTTACCTCGTTCAAGCCTGCCTGTATCTGGGTGTGAGTGCTGTGTGCGTGGCGTGAGTGTGGTGTGAGATGTGTGTGATGTCCCTTCTGTGGTGTGTGCTGTCCCTTCTGTGGTGTGTGCTGTGTATTGTGTACTGTGTATGGGGTTGTGTATCTGGTGTGTGGTGTGTGTTTTGAACGTGGTGTGTGTGACGTGGGTGGTCTGTTTGTGTGTCTCTGTGTGTAGTATGTGGGGTGTGTGGTGTGTGAGGTGAGTATGGTGGTGTATGTATGTGGGTTGTGTAATGTGTGTGTGTGAGTGGTGTGTGGTGTGTGTGCTGTGTGTATGGTGTGAGGTGTTGAGTGCAAGGGGCAGACGGAGGCGGAGGAGCTGCAATGACGTGGCAGCTTGTGATTGGACTGGTGTTGCGGCACGTGCAACGTGGTGCTGCAACGGATGAACGGTAACTTGGAGCAGGCGCTCGTGGCGCAGCAGGTGCGGGGGATGGCAGCGATGGCTCTTGCACAAGGTGTGTCGCCTCCCCTATCATCGCCTCCCCTCATATTGTCTCCCCTCATTCGCACAGACTCCCCAGCGCTCACTCGCACTCTCTTGCACTTCATCACACTCGTACACTCAACAGCGCACATAAAGTCACGCACAATCACTCACGCTCAGTCACCCTCATTCGCACACACTCGCACTCACTCGCACCCACTCGCAACCACTCACGCATGTACACACACTTGCACCTTATTCATTCGCACCCAACCACACTCTCTCACCCACCCACGCACCCATGCAACCACCCACACTCACCCAACCACCCGCCCATCCACCCATCCACCCACCCATCCTCCCATCCACCCACCCATCCACCCATCCACCCACCCAACCACCCATCCACCCATCCGCCCACCCATCCACACTTCCGCCCACCCACCCATCCACCCACCCACCCACACACCCACCCATCCACCCAACCACTCACCCACTCATTCACCCACCCATTCACCCACCCGCCCAACCACCCACCCACCCGGCCAACCACCCATCCGCGCACCCGCCCACTCCATCCATCCACCCGCCCACTCCATCCATCCACCCGCCCACTCCATCCACCCACCCGCCCACTCCGTCCATCCACCCGCCCACTCCATCCACCCATCCGCCCACCCATTCATTTACCAAACCCACCCACCCACCCACCCACCCACCCACCCACCCACCCACCCACCCACCCACCCACCCACCCACCCACCCACCCACCCACCCACCCACCCACCCACCCATCCACCCGCCTGCTCCATCCATCCACCCGCCCAATCCATCCACCCATCCGCCCACCCACCCACCCATTCATTTACCAAACCCACCCACACCCACCCACCCACCCACCCACCCACCCACCCACCCACCCCTCCACCCGCCCACTCCATCCCTCCACCCGCCCACTCCATCCATCCACCCGCCCACTCCATCCATCCACCCGCCCACTCCATCCATCCACCCGCCCACTCCATCCATCCACCCGCCCACTCCATCCATCCACCCGCCCACTCCATCCATCCACCCGCCCGCTCCATCCATCCACCCGCCCACTCCATCCATCCACCCGCCCGCTCCATCCATCCACCCGCCCACTCCATCCATCCACCCACCCACCCACCCCTCCACCCGCCCACTCCATCCATCCACCCGCCCACTCCATCCATCCACCCGCCCACTCCATCCATCCACCTGCCCGCTCCACCCCTCCACCCGCCCACTCCATCCATCCACCCGCCCACTCCATCCATCCACCCGCCCACTCCATCCATCCACCCGCCCACTCCATCCATCCACCCGCCCACTCCATCCATCCACCCGCCCACTCCATCCATCCACCCGCCCACTCCATCCATCCACCCGCCCACTCCATCCATCCACCCGCCCACTCCATCCATCCACCCGCCCGCTCCATCCATCCACCCGCCCGCTCCATCCATCCACCCGCCCGCTCCATCCATCCACCCGCTCACTCCATCCATCCACCCGCCCACTCCATCCACCCATCGGCGCACCCGCCCACTCCATCCGCGCACCCGCTCACTCCATCCATCCACCAGCCCACTCCATCAATCCACCCGCCCACTCCACCCATCCACCCGCCCACTCCACCCCTCCACCCGCCCACTCCATCCATCCACCCGCCCACTCCATCCATCCACCCGCTCACTCCATCTATCCACCAGCCCACTCCATCCATCCACCCGCCCACTCCACCCATCCACCCGCCCACTCCACCCGTCCACCCGCCCACTCCATCCATCCACCCGCCCACTCCATCCATCCACCCGCCCACCCATCCACCCATCCGCGCACCCGCCCACTCCATCCGCGCACCCGCTCACTCCACCCATCCACCCGCCCACTCCACCCATCCACCCGCCCACTCCATCCATCCACCCGCCCACTCCATCCACCCACCCGCGCACCCGCCCACTCCATCCGCGCACCCGCTCACTCCATCCATCCACCCGCCCACTCCATCCATCCACCCGCCCACTCCATCCATCCACCCGCCCACTCCACCCATCCACCCGCCCACTCCACCCGTCCACCCGCCCACTCCATCCATCCACCCGCCCACCCCATCCATCCTTCCGCGCACCCGCCCACTCCATCCGCGCACCCGCTCACTCCACCCATCCACCCGCCCACTCCACCCATCCACCCGCCCACTCCACCCATCCACCTGCCCACTCCATCCATCCACCCGCCCACTCCATCCATCCACCCGCCCACTCCACCCCTCCACCCGCCCACTCCACCCCTCCACCCGCCCACTCCATCCATCCACCCGCCCACTCCATCCATCCACCCGCCCACTCCATCCATCCACCCGCTCACTCCATCCATCCACCCGCCCACTCCATCCATCCACCCGCTCACTCCATCCATCCACCCGCCCACTCCATCCATCCACCCGCCCACTCCATCCATCCACCCGCCCACTCCATCCATCCACCCGCCCACTCCATCCACCCATCCGCGCACCCGCCCACTCCATCCGCGCACCCGCTCACTCCATCCATCCACCCGCCCACTCCATCCATCCACCCGCTCACTCCATCCATCCACCCGCCCACTCCATCCATCCACCCGCCCACTCCATCCATCCACCCGCTCACTCCATCCATCCACCCGCCCACTCCAACCATCCACCCGCCCACTCCATCCATCCACCCGCCCACTCCATCCATCCACCCGCCCACTCCATCCACCCATCCGCGCACCCGCCCACTCTATCCGCGCACCCGCTCACTCCATCCATCCACCCGCCCACTCCACCCCTCCACCCGCTCACTCCATCCATCCACCCGCCCACTTCATCCATCCACCCGCTCACTCCATCCATCCACCCGCCCACTCCACCCATCCACCCGCCCACTCCATCCATCCACCCGCTCACTCCATCCATCCACCCGCCCACTCCATCCATCCACCTGCTCACTCCATCCATCCACCCGCCCACTCGATCCATCCACCCGCCGACCCATCCACCCATCCATCCCCTCAAGCACCCAACCACCCATCCACCCACCTATCTACCCACCCATCCACCCACCTATCTACCCACCCATCCACCCACCCTTCCACCCACCCACCCATCCATCCACCCACCAACCCACCCACCCTCCACCCGTCCACCCATTCACCCGCCCACCCACCCGCACACCCGCCCACCCGCCCGCCCACTGGCCCACCTGCCAGCCCACCCGTCCGCCCATCCACCCGCCCACCCGTCCGCCCATCCGCCCGCCCACCTGTTACCCCACCCACCGTTCACCCACCCACCCACCCACCATTCACCCACCCACCCACCCACCATTCCGCCCATCCGTCAACCCACCCACCCACCCACCCACACGCCCGCCCGCCCACCTACCCGCCCACCCATACACCCGCTCCCCCACCCATCCACCCACCCATTCACCCACCAACCCACCCATTCACCCACCCACCCACTCCCACCAACCCACCTATTCACGCTCCACCCGCCCACTCACGTCCCCTCCCGCCCACCCACCCGTCCACCAGCCCACTTACCAACCCATCCACCCATCCATCCATCCACCCATCCACCCATTTACCCATCCACCCGTCCACCCACCCATCCACCAACCAATCCACCCCTGCGTCCACCCACCCACCCATTCGTCCACCCATCCACCCACCCACCCATTCATCCACCCATCCACCCACCCACCCATCCACCCACCCATCCACCCGCCCACCCACCCACCCACCCATTCATCCACCATCCAACCCACCCGTCCACCCATCCTCTCACCCCTTCACCCACCCACCCACCTACCCACCAACCCACCCACCCATCCACCCATCCACCCACCCATCAACCCACCCATCCATCCATCCATACACCCACCCATCCACCCATACACCCACCCATCCACCCATTCACCCACCCACCCACCCACCCACCCATCCACCCATCCAATTATCCACCCACCCATCCACCCATCCACCCATTCATCCACCAACCAACCCACCCATTCACCCAAACACCCACCCACCCACCCATTCACCCGACCGGGCACACACTTGCGACCGGGCGCGTACTTGCGACCGGGTCCCCCAGAGCAGCGGCGCCTCCTCCTCACAGCCCGCCAGAGCAGCGGCGCCTCGCCCTCACAGCCCCCCAGAGCAGCGGCGCCTCCTCCTCACAGCCCCCCAGAGCAGCGGCGCCTCTCCCTCACAACCCCCCAGAGCAGCGGCGCCTCCTCCTCACAACACCCCAGAGCAGCGGCGCCTCCTCCTCCTCACAGCCCCCCAGAGCAGCGGCGCCTCTCCCTCACAGCCCCCCAGAGCAGCGGCGCCTCCTCCTCACTGCCCCCCAGAGCAGCGGCGCCTCCTCCTCACTGCCCCCCAGAGCAGCGGCGCCTCCTCCTCACAGCCCCTCAGAGCAGCGGCGCCTCCTCCTCACAACACCCCCAGAGCAGTGGCGCCTCCTCCTCACAACCCCCCAGAGCAGCGGCGCCTCCTCCTCACAGCCCCCCAGAGCAGCGGCGCCTCCTCCTCACAGCCCCCCAGAGCAGCGGCGCCTCCTCCTCACAGCCCCCCAGAGCAGCGGCGCCTCCTCCTCACAGCCCCGCAGAGCAGCGGCGCTTCCCCCTCACAGCCGCCCAGAGCAGCGGCGCCTCTCCCTCACAGCCCCCCAGAGCAGCGGCGCCTCCTCCTCACAGCCCCCCAGAGCAGCGGCGCCTCCTCCTCACAGCCCCCAGAGCAGCGGCGCCTCTCCCTCACAGCCCCCCAGAGCAGCGGCGCCTCCTCCTCACAGCCCCCCAGAGCAGTGGCGCCTCCTCCTCACAGCCCCCCATTGCAACGGCGCCTCCTCCTCACAGCCCCCCAGAGCAGCGGCGCCTCCTCCTCACAGCCCCCCAGAGCAGCGGCGCCTCCTCCTCACAGCCCCCCAGAGCAATGGCGCCTCCTCCTCACAGCCCCCCAGAGCAGCGGCGCCTCTCCTCACAACCCCCCAGAGCAGCGGCGCCTCTCCTCACAACCCCCCGGAGCAGCGGCGCCTCCTCCCTCACAGCCCCCCGGAGCAGCGGCGCCTCCTCCCTCACAGCCCCCCGGAGCAGCGGCGCCTCCTCCTCACAGCCCCCCAGAGCAGCGGCGCCTCCTCCTCACAGGCCCCCAGAGCAGCAGCGCCTCCTCCTCACATCCCCCGGAGCAGCGGCGCCTCCTCCTCACATCCCTCCAGAGCAGCGCCGCCTCCTCCTCACAGCCCCCCAGAGCAGCGGCGCCTCCTCCTCACAGCCCCCCAGAGCAGCGGCGCCTCCTCACAGCCCCCAGAGCAGCGGCGCCTCCTCCTCACAGCCCCCCAGAGCAGCGGCGCCTCCCCCTCACAGCCCCCCAGAGCAGCGGCGCCTCCTCCTCACCGGCCCCCAGAGCAGCAGCGCCTCCTCCTCACATCCCCCGGAGCAGCGGCGCCTCCTCCTCACATCCCTCCAGAGCAGCGCCGCCTCCTCCTCACAGCCCCCCAGAGCAGCGGCGCCTCCTCCTCACAGCCCCTCAGAGAAGCGGCGCCTCCTCCTCACAGCCCCCCAGAGCAGCGGCGCCTCCCCCTCACAGCCCCCAGAGCAGGGGCGCCTCCTCCTCACAGCCCCCCAGATCAGCGGCGCCTCCTCCTCACAGCCCCCCAGAGCAGCGGCGCCTCTCCTCACAACCCCCCAGAGCAGCGGCGTCTCCTCCTCACAGCCCCCCAGAGCAGCGGCGCCTCCTCCTCACAGCCCCCAGAGCAGCGGGGCCTCCTCCTCACAGCCCCCAGAGCAGCGGCGCCTCCTCCTCACAGCCCCCAGAGCAGCGGCGCCTCCTCCTCACAGCCCCCAGAGCAGCGGCGCCTCTCCTCACAGCCCCCCAGAGCAGCGGCGCCTCCTCCTCACAGCCCCCCAGAGCAGCGGCGCCTCCTCCTCACAGCCCCCCAGACCAGCGGCGCCTCTCCTCACAGCCCCCAGAGCAGCGGCGCCTCCTCCTCACAGCCCCCCAGAGCAGCGGTGCCTCTCCTCACAGCCCCCCAGAGCAGCGGCGCCTCCTCCTCACAGCCTCCAGAGCAGCGGCGCCTCCCCCTCACAGCCCCCCAGAGCAGCGGTGCCTCTCCTCACAGCCCCCCAGAGCTGCGGCGCCTCTCCTCACAGCCCCCCAGAGCAGCGGCGCCTCCTCCTCACAGCCCCCCAGAGCAGCGGCGCCTCCTCCTCACAGCCCCCAGAGCAGCGGCGCCTCTCCCTCACAGCCCCCCAGAGCAGCGGCGCCTCCTCCTCACAGCCCCCCAGAGCAGTGGCGCCTCCTCCTCACAGCCCCCCATTGCAACGGCGCCTCCTCCTCACAGCCCCCCAGAGCAGCGGCGCCTCCTCCTCACAGCCCCCCAGAGCAGCGGCGCCTCCTCCTCACAGCCCCCCAGAGCAATGGCGCCTCCTCCTCACAGCCCCCCAGAGCAGCGGCGCCTCTCCTCACAACCCCCCAGAGCAGCGGCGCCTCTTCTCACAACCCCCCGGAGCAGCGGCGCCTCCTCCCTCACAGCCCCCCGGAGCAGCGGCGCCTCCTCCCTCACAGCCCCCCGGAGCAGCGGCGCCTCCTCCTCACAGCCCCCCAGAGCAGCGGCGCCTCCTCCTCACAGGCCCCCAGAGCAGCAGCGCCTCCTCCTCACATCCCCCGGAGCAGCGGCGCCTCCTCCTCACATCCCTCCAGAGCAGCGCCGCCTCCTCCTCACAGCCCCCCAGAGCAGCGGCGCCTCCTCCTCACAGCCCCCCAGAGCAGCGGCGCCTCCTCACAGCCCCCAGAGCAGCGGCGCCTCCTCCTCACAGCCCCCCAGAGCAGCGGCGCCTCCCCCTCACAGCCCCCCAGAGCAGCGGCGCCTCCTCCTCACCGGCCCCCAGAGCAGCAGCGCCTCCTCCTCACATCCCCCGGAGCAGCGGCGCCTCCTCCTCACATCCCTCCAGAGCAGCGCCGCCTCCTCCTCACAGCCCCCCAGAGCAGCGGCGCCTCCTCCTCACAGCCCCTCAGAGAAGCGGCGCCTCCTCCTCACAGCCCCCCAGAGCAGCGGCGCCTCCCCCTCACAGCCCCCAGAGCAGGGGCGCCTCCTCCTCACAGCCCCCCAGATCAGCGGCGCCTCCTCCTCACAGCCCCCCAGAGCAGCGGCGCCTCTCCTCACAACCCCCCAGAGCAGCGGCGTCTCCTCCTCACAGCCCCCCAGAGCAGCGGCGCCTCCTCCTCACAGCCCCCAGAGCAGCGGGGCCTCCTCCTCACAGCCCCCAGAGCAGCGGCGCCTCCTCCTCACAGCCCCCAGAGCAGCGGCGCCTCCTCCTCACAGCCCCCAGAGCAGCGGCGCCTCTCCTCACAGCCCCCCAGAGCAGCGGCGCCTCCTCCTCACAGCCCCCCAGAGCAGCGGCGCCTCCTCCTCACAGCCCCCCAGACCAGCGGCGCCTCTCCTCACAGCCCCCAGAGCAGCGGCGCCTCCTCCTCACAGCCCCCCAGAGCAGCGGTGCCTCTCCTCACAGCCCCCCAGAGCAGCGGCGCCTCCTCCTCACAGCCTCCAGAGCAGCGGCGCCTCCCCCTCACAGCCCCCCAGAGCAGCGGTGCCTCTCCTCACAGCCCCCCAGAGCTGCGGCGCCTCTCCTCACAGCCCCCAGAGCAGCGGCGCCTCTCCCTCACAGCCCCCCAGAGCAGCGGCGCCTCTCCTCACAGCCCCCCAGAGCAGCGGCGCCTCCTCCTCACAGCCCCCCAGAGCAGCGGCGCCTCCTCCTCACAGCCCCCCAGAGCAGCGGCGCCTCCTCCTCACAGCCCCCCAGAGCAGCGGCGCCTCGTCCTCACAGCCCCCCAGAGCAGCGGCGCCTCCTCCTCACAGCCCCCAGAGCAGCGGCGCCTCCCCCTCACAGCCCCCAGAGCAGCGGCGCCTCTCCCTCACAGCCCCTCCGAGCAGCGGCGCCTCCTCCTCACAGCCCCCCAGAGCAGCGGGGCCTCCTCCTCACAGCCCCCCAGAGCAGCGGCGCCTCCTCCTCACAGCCCCCAGAGCAGCGGCGCCTCCTCCTCACAGCCCCCCAGAGCAGCGGCGCCTCCTCCTCACAACCACCCAGAGCAGCGGCGCCTCCTCCTCACAGCCCCCAGAGCAGGGCGCCTATTCCTCACAGCCCCCCAGAGCAGCGGCGCCTCCTCCTCACAACCACCCAGAGCAGCGGCGCCTCCTCCTCACAGCCCCCAGAGCAGCGGCGCCTCCTCCTCACAGCCCCCAGAGCAGCGGCGCCTCCTCCTCACAGCCCCCCAGAGCAGCGGCGCCTCTCCTCACAGCCCCCAGAGCAGTGGCGCCTCTCCCCACAGCCCCCCAGAGCAGCGGCGCCTCCTCCTCACAGCCCCCAGAGCAGCGGCGCCTCCTCCTCACAGCCCCCAGATCAGCGGCGCCTCCTCCTCACAGCCCCCAGAGCAGCGGCGCCTCTCCCTCACAGCCCCCAGAGCAGCTGCACCTCTCCTCACAACCCCCCAGAGCAGCTGCACCTCTCCTCACAGGCCCCCAGAGCAGCGGCGTCTCCTCCTCACAGCCCCCCAGAGCAGCGGCGCCTCTCCTCACAGCCCCCCAGAGCAGCGGCGCCTCTCCTCACAGCCCCCCAGAGCAGCGGCGCCTCTCCTCACAGCCCCCCAGAGCAGCGGCGCCTCCTCCTCACAGCCCCCCAGAGCAGCGGCGCCTCCTCCTCACAGCCCCCCAGAGCAGCGGCGCCTCCTCCTCACAGCCCCCCAGAGCAGCGGCGCCTCGTCCTCACAGCCCCCCAGAGCAGCGGCGCCTCCTCCTCACAGCCCCCAGAGCAGCGGCGCCTCCCCCTCACAGCCCCCAGAGCAGCGGCGCCTCTCCCTCACAGCCCCCCCGAGCAGCGGCGCCTCCTCCTCACAGCCCCCCAGAGCAGCGGGGCCTCCTCCTCACAGCCCCCCAGAGCAGCGGCGCCTCCTCCTCACAGTCCCCCAGAGCAGCGGCGCCTCTCCCTCACAGCCCCCCAGAGCAGCGGCGCCTCCCCCTCACAGCCCCCCAGAGCAACGGCGCCTCTCCCTCACAGCCCCCCAGAGCAGCGGCGCCTCTCCTCACAACCCCCCGGAGCAGCGGCGCCTCTCCTCACAACCCCCCGGAGCAGCGGCGCCTCCTCCCTCACAGCCCCCCGGAGCAGCGGCGCCTCCTCCCTCACAGCCCCCCGGAGCAGCGGCGCCTCCTCCTCACAGCCCCCCAGAGCAGCGGCGCCTCCTCCTCACAGGCCCCCAGAGCAGCAGCGCCTCCTCCTCACATCCCCCGGAGCAGCGGCGCCTCCTCCTCACATCCCTCCAGAGCAGCGCCGCCTCCTCCTCACAGCCCCCCAGAGCAGCGGCGCCTCCTCCTCACAGCCCCCCAGAGCAGCGGCGCCTCCTCACAGCCCCCAGAGCAGCGGCGCCTCCTCCTCACAGCCCCCCAGAGCAGCGGCGCCTCCCCCTCACAGCCCCCCAGAGCAGCGGCGCCTCCTCCTCACAGCCCCCCAGAGCAGCGGCGCCTCCTCCTCACAACCACCCAGAGCAGCGGCGCCTCCTCCTCACAGCCCCCAGAGCAGGGCGCCTATTCCTCACAGCCCCCCAGAGCAGCGGCGCCTCCTCCTCACAACCACCCAGAGCAGCGGCGCCTCCTCCTCACAGCCCCCAGAGCAGCGGCGCCTCCTCCTCACAGCCCCCAGAGCAGCGGCGCCTCCTCCTCACAGCCCCCCAGAGCAGCGGCGCCTCTCCTCACAGCCCCCAGAGCAGTGGCGCCTCTCCCCACAGCCCCCCAGAGCAGCGGCGCCTCCTCCTCACAGCCCCCAGAGCAGCGGCGCCTCCTCCTCACAGCCCCCAGATCAGCGGCGCCTCCTCCTCACAGCCCCCAGAGCAGCGGCGCCTCTCCCTCACAGCCCCCAGAGCAGCTGCACCTCTCCTCACAACCCCCCAGAGCAGCTGCACCTCTCCTCACAGGCCCCCAGAGCAGCGGCGTCTCCTCCTCACAGCCCCCCAGAGCAGCGGCGCCTCTCCTCACAGCCCCCCAGAGCAGCGGCGCCTCTCCTCACAGCCCCCCAGAGCAGCGGCGCCTCTCCTCACAGCCCCCCAGAGCAGCGGCGCCTCCTCCTCACAGCCCCCCAGAGCAGCGGCGCCTCCTCCTCACAGCCCCCCAGAGCAGCGGCGCCTCCTCCTCACAGCCCCCCAGAGCAGCGGCGCCTCGTCCTCACAGCCCCCCAGAGCAGCGGCGCCTCCTCCTCACAGCCCCCAGAGCAGCGGCGCCTCCCCCTCACAGCCCCCAGAGCAGCGGCGCCTCTCCCTCACAGCCCCCCCGAGCAGCGGCGCCTCCTCCTCACAGCCCCCCAGAGCAGCGGGGCCTCCTCCTCACAGCCCCCCAGAGCAGCGGCGCCTCCTCCTCACAGTCCCCCAGAGCAGCGGCGCCTCTCCCTCACAGCCCCCCAGAGCAGCGGCGCCTCCCCCTCACAGCCCCCCAGAGCAGCGGCGCCTCTCCTCACAACCCCCCAGAGCAGCGGCGCCTCTCCTCACAACCCCCCGGAGCAGCGGCGCCTCTCCTCACAACCCCCCGGAGCAGCGGCGCCTCCTCCCTCACAGCCCCCCGGAGCAGCGGCGCCTCCTCCCTCACAGCCCCCCGGAGCAGCGGCGCCTCCTCCTCACAGCCCCCCAGAGCAGCGGCGCCTCCTCCTCACAGGCCCCCAGAGCAGCAGCGCCTCCTCCTCACATCCCCCGGAGCAGCGGCGCCTCCTCCTCACATCCCTCCAGAGCAGCGCCGCCTCCTCCTCACAGCCCCCCAGAGCAGCGGCGCCTCCTCCTCACAGCCCCCCAGAGCAGCGGTGCCTCTCCTCACAGCCCCCCAGAGCAGCGGCGCCTCCTCCTCACAGCCTCCAGAGCAGCGGCGCCTCCCCCTCACAGCCCCCCAGAGCAGCGGTGCCTCTCCTCACAGCCCCCCAGAGCAGCGGCGCCTCCTCCTCACAGCCCCCAGAGCAGCGGCGCCTCCTCCTCACAGCCCCCAGAGCAGCGGCGCCTCCTCCTCACAGCCCCCCAGAGCAGCGGCGCCTCTCCTCACAGCCCCCAGAGCAGTGGCGCCTCTCCCCACAGCCCCCCAGAGCAGCGGCGCCTCCTCCTCACAGCCCCCAGAGCAGCGGCGCCTCCTCCTCACAGCCCCCAGATCAGCGGCGCCTCCTCCTCACAGCCCCCAGAGCAGCGGCGCCTCTCCCTCACAGCCCCCAGAGCAGCTGCACCTCTCCTCACAACCCCCCAGAGCAGCTGCACCTCTCCTCACAGGCCCCCAGAGCAGCGGCGCCTCCTCCTCACAGCCCCCCAGAGCAGCGGCGCCTCTCCTCACAGCCCCCCAGAGCAGCGGCGCCTCTCCTCACAGCCCCCCAGAGCAGCGGCGCCTCTCCTCACACCCCCCCAGAGCAGCGGCGCCTCCTCCTCACAGCCCCCAGAGCAGCGGCGCCTCCTCCTCACAGCCCCCAGAGCAGCGGCGCCTCCTATGGATCCCCACGTAGGAGGCATGGCATGGCGTGGCAGCAGGGCTCTTGCTAGGATTTAAGCCCGTCTGAAAAGTATATACCAAAAAAAGGTTTCGTCTGACGTTCAGACGGGGAATTTTTTCTGGTCTGGTTTTTAAGACGAAGGAAAAAGCCATGTCTGAAATTTCAGATGAAATAATAGTGGTCTGTTTTTGTTTTTTCAAATTTGAATTGTGTACTGTTTTACTTGTATCAGACAGAGCGACACAACCTAAACAGGTTTGGGCTGCGACGCGCGAGAGCGGGAATGGGGCAGTGGGGCAGGTGTTGGCCTGCGAGAGACGGGAGTGGGGGGCTTGGGCTACGTACGAGACGGACAGGGGGGGAAGGGGCATGAGTGCTGATTTAGGAGATTGTGGCGGGGCGGGAGGGAATTCGAGGTAAGGGCGCGTAACCATTTTGCACCCGAAGGTTCGAACTGCGGACGGTCCGTCGTGGCGAATGTAACTGGCTTCGCTGGTTATTGTTAAGGATTTCGCGGAGGTGTTGGCAGACGTCGCCAACCTAACGGACTGTCGTGACACTTTTTCACATTTCCAACACTCCGCTTTGTGAACCGCGGACTGTCCGAAACCCAAACGGACGGTCCACCATTTCTGGCTAGGTATTGGTGGGCGAATTTAAATGTACAGTAAATCATAACGACCCGCCAACGAAGCTAATACCGAAAATGTCGCGAGGTAAATTACGAAGATACAAGGCCTCTAACGAGGCTACAGTAGTCGCAAAAATCAACAACCCCAAATTAGTGTCACATTAGCCTTCGGACAGTCCGAAGTTGCAAAATTTTGATTCGGACGGTCCCGTTCTCGAGAATAGAACCGTCCGCTTCGTTCTAAGCGGACTGTCCGTCGAAAACGTAAAATGCAAAATGGCTACGCGCCCTAAGCTGGCTTTGTTGGGCGGCTGGGTAGTGGGGAGGAGCGAGGGAATTCGGGTCTTGGGAGGCTGAAGCGCGTGGGGGGTAGGGGGAAGAGGGAAGCACTCGGTACTTTGGTGTCAGACGAAAACGTACGCATTATCTGATTTCTCAGATGAAGTATAACGCCGAGTATGATTTTCCAGACGAAATAAAATTTATGGTCTTATGGATCAGACGATCTAAAATTGCTTGTCTTCAAAATCAGATGAAATAGAAAAAGTAGGTCTGATTTTCAGACCATCAGACCAATTTGGTATGATAACAAGGACCCTGCGTGGCAGCAGCTGTGTTTAGCAAAACGCTGTTTAATTTGGTTTTTTGCTTGCTTGTAAAAACCTTGTGAAAAAGAAAGGTTGGCGGTAACTAGTTTCGGCTCTTCGAGCCTTCTTCAGACCACAAAGTTCAGAAAATAGAAGCAAGCAGGCTAAATACCAACCCCAAGGGCTCAATCGCGAGGCATTCCTCCTCGTGGCCAGGGAAGGTGGGGGAAAGCTAGATGAAAACAGTAGAAAACAAATCTACAGTAAGCTAGCACTTATGAGCTGAAATTAAGAAATTACCAACTCGTTTTGGTAAACTCCAAGCGAGAATTGCCCTGCGTGTAGAAAAAAAACCGTGTGACATTATACCGAGTTGACTTTTGAGTCGACTCAAAATGACTTTTGAGTCGACTCAAAAGTCAACCCAGAGCAGCGGCGCCTCTCCTCACAGCCCCCCAGAGCAGCGGCGCCTCTCCTCACAGCCCCCCAGAGCAGCGGCGCCTCTCCTCACAGCCCCCCAGAGCAGCGGCGCCTCTCCTCACAGCCCCCCAGAGCAGCGGCGCCTCCTCCTCACAGCCCCCAGAGCAGCGGCGCCTCCTATGGATCCCCACATAGGAGGCATGGCGTGGCGTGGCAGCAGCTGTGTTTAGCAAAACGTTGTTTAATTTGTTTTTTTGCTTGCTTGTAAAAACCTTGTGAAAAAGAAAGGTTGGCGGTAACTAGTTTCGGCTCTTCGAGCCTTCTTCAGACCACAAAGTTCAGAAAAGAGAAGCAAGCAGGCTAAATACCAACCCCAAGGGCTCAATCGCGAGGCATTCCTCCGCGTGGCCAGGGAAGGTGGGGGAAAGCTAGATGAAAACAGTAGAAAACAAATCTACAGTAAACTAGCACTTATGAGCTGAAATTAAGAAATTACCAACTCGTTTTGGTAAACTCCAAGCGAGAATTGCCCTGCGTATAGAAAAGATACCGTGTGTCATTATACCGAGTTGACTTTTGAGTCGACTCAAAAGTCAACCCAGAGCAGCGGCGCCTCTCCTCACAGCCCCCCAGAGCAGCGGCGCCTCTCCTCACAGCCCCCCAGAGCAGCGGCGCCTCCTCCTCACAGCCCCCATAGCAGCGGCGCCTCCTCCTCACAGCCCCCAAAGCAGCGGCGCCTCCTCCTCACAGCCCCCAAGAGCAGCGGCGCCTCTCCTCACAGCCCCCAGAGCAGTGGCGCCTCTCCTCACAGCCCCCCAGAGCAGCGGCGCCTCCTCCTCACAGCCCCCCAGAGCAGCGGCGCCTCCCCCTCACAGCCCCCCGGAGCAGCGGTGCCTCTCCCTCACAACCCCCCAGAGCAGCTGCACCTCTCCTCACAACCCCCCAGAGCAGCTGCGCCTCTCCTCACAACCCCCCAGAGCAGCGGCGCCTCCTCCTCACAGCCCCCCAGAGCAGCGGCGCCTCTCCTCACAGCCCCCCAGAGCAGCGGCGCCTCTCCTCACAGCCCCCCAGAGCAGCGGCGCCTCTCCTCACAGCCCCCCAGAGCAGCGGCGCCTCTCCTCACAGCCCCCCAGAGCAGCGGCGCCTCCTCCTCACAGCCCCCAGAGCAGCGGCGCCTCCTATGGATCCCCACATAGGAGGCATGGCGTGGCGTGGCAGCAGCTGTGTTGAGCAAAACGTTGTTTAATTTGGTTTCTTGCTTGCTTGTAAAAACCTTGTGAAAAAGAAAGGTTGGCGGTAACTAGTTTCGGCTCTTCGAGCCTTCTTCAGACCACAAAGTTCAGAAAAGAGAAGCAAGCAGGCTAAATACCAACCCCAAGGGCTCAATCGCGAGGCATTCCTCCGCGTGGCCAGGGAAGGTGGGGGAAAGCTAGATGAAAACAGTAGAAAACAAATCTACAGTAAACTAGCACTTATGAGCTGAAATTAAGAAATTACCAACTCGTTTTGGTAAACTCCAAGCGAGAATTGCCCTGCGTATAGAAAAGATACCGTGTGTCATTATACCGAGTTGACTTTCGAGTCGACTCAAAAGTCAACCCAGAGCAGCGGCGCCTCTCCTCACAGCCCCCCAGAGCAGCGGCGCCTCTCCTCACAGCCCCCCAGAGCAGCGGCGCCTCCTCCGCACAGCCCCCAGAGCAGCGGCGCCTCCTATGGATCCCCACATAGGAGGCATGGCGTGGCGTGGCAGCAGCTGTGTTTAGCAAAACGTTGTTTAATTTGGTTTCTTGCTTGCTTGTAAAAACCTTGTGAAAAAGAAAGGTTGGCGGTAACTAGTTTCGGCTCTTCGAGCCTTCTTCAGACCACAAAGTTCAGAAAAGAGAAGCAAGCAGGCTAAATACCAACCCCAAGGGCTCAATCGCGAGGCATTCCTCCGCGTGGCCAGGGAAGGTGGGGGAAAGCTAGATGAAAACAGTAGAAAACAAATCTACAGTAAACTAGCACTTATGAGCTGAATTAAGAAATTACCAACTCGTTTTGGTAAACTCCAAGCGAGAATTGCCCTGCATGTAGAAAAGATACCGTGTGACATTATACCGAGTTGACTTTTGAGTCGACTCAAAAGTCAACCCAGAGCAGCGGCACCTCTCCTCACAGCCCCCCAGAGCAGCGGCGCCTCTCCTCACAGCCCCCCAGAGCAGTGGCACCTCCTCCTCACAGCCCCCAGAGCAGCGGCGCCTCCTCCTCACAGCCCCCAAGAGCAGCGGCGCCTCTCCTCACAGCCCCCAGAGCAGTGGCGCCTCTCCTCACAGGCCCCCAGAGCAGCGGCGCCTCCCCCTCACAGCCCCCCAGAGCAGCGGTGCCTCTCCCTCACAACCCCCCAGAGCAGCTGCACCTCTCCTCACAACCCCCCAGAGCAGCTGCGCCTCTCCTCACAACCCCCCAGAGCAGCGGCGCCTCCTCCTCACAGCCCCCCAGAGCAGCGGCGCCTCCCCCTCACAGCCCCCCAGAGCAGCGGCGCCTCCCCCTCACAGCCCCCCAGAGCAGCGGCGCCTCTCCTCACAGCCCCCCAGAGCAGCGGCGCCTCCCCCTCACAGCCCCCCAGAGCAGCGGTGCCTCTCCCTCACAACCCCTCAGAGCAGCTGCACCTCTCCTCACAACCCCCCAGAGCAGCTGCGCCTCTCCTCACAACCCCCCAGAGCAGCGGCGCCTCCTCCTCACAGCCCCCCAGAGCAGCGGCGCCTCCCCCTCACAGCCCCCCAGAGCAGCGGCGCCTCCCCCTCACAGCCCCCCAGAGCAGCGGCGCCTCCTCCTCACAGCCCCCCAGAGCAGCGGCGCCTCCTCCTCACAGCCCCCAGAGCAGCGGCGCTTCCTCCTCACAGCCCCCCAGAGCAGCAGCGCCTCCCCCTCACAGCCCCCCAGAGCAGCGGCGCCTCCTTCTCACAGCCCGTCAGAGCAGCGGCGCCTCCTCCTCACAGCCCCCCGGAGCAGCGGCGCCTCCTCCTCACAGCCCCCCAGAGCAGCGGCGCCTCCTCCTCACAACCCCCCAGAGCAGCGGCGCCTCCTCCTCACAGCCCCCCAGAGCAGCGGCGCCTCGCCCTCACAGCCCCCAGAGCAGCGGCGCCTCCTCCTCACAGCCCCCCAGAGCAGCGGCGCCTCCCCCTCACAGCCCCCCAGAGCAGCGGCGCCTCCCCCTCACAGCCCCCCAGAGCAGCGGCGCCTCCTCCTCACAGCCCCCCAGAGCAGCGGCGCCTCCTCCTCACAGCCCCCAGAGCAGCGGCGCCTCCTCCTCACAGCCCCCCAGAGCAGCAGCGCCTCCCCCTCACAGCCCCCCAGAGCAGCGGCGCCTCCTTCTCACAGCCCGTCAGAGCAGCGGCGCCTCCTCCTCACAGCCCCCCGGAGCAGCGGCGCCTCCTCCTCACAGCCCCCCAGAGCAGCGGCGCCTCCTCCTCACAACCCCCCAGAGCAGCGGCGCCTCCTCCTCACAGCCCCCCAGAGCAGCGGCGCCTCGCCCTCACAGCCCCCAGAGCAGCGGCGCCTCCTCCTCACAGCCCCCCAGAGCAGCGGCGCCTCCTCCTCACAGCCCCCCAGAGAAGCGGCGCCTCCTCCTCACTGCCCCCCAGAGCAGCGGCGCCTCCTCCTCACTGCCCCCCAGAGCAGTGGCGCCGCATCCTCACAGCCCCCCAGAGCAGCGGCGCCTCCTCCTCACAGCCCCCTGAGCAGCGGCGCCTCCTCCTCTCAGCCCCCAGAGCAGCGGCGCCTCTCCCTTACAGCCCCCAGAGCAGCGGTACCTCCCCCTCATCTCCATGCCAGGTGCCTGAGATGAGTGTGACTGAGCTGCACCAGCTACTGCCGCCCCCTCACCAGCTCACCCCCTCCCGCTCTTCTCTTCTTCTCCCCTCATCTCCATGCCAGGTGCCCGAGATGAGTGTGAATGAGCTGCTCCAGCTGCTAAATCTACCCTCTCACTTGTTCCCCTGCGCCACGCGTTCCCCCCTGTTCTCCCCATCCCACATCCCCATTCCTCCCTCCGCCAGGTGCTTGAGGCAGGTGGGACGGAAGTGAGGGGAGGTGGCGTGAGTGGGGGGGGGTGAGGGGGCGTGAGTGGAGAGGGAGGAGGGGAATCGGGGGGAGGAGGAGGGAGTTGGCAGGCGGCGGGCTGCGGGAGGTGGTGGTGGACACGCGCACAGAGAAAGAGACAGCAGTATCAATGATTCCTGAGTCGACTCAAAAGTCACGGCAGGTAGTGGGGGTGGGTACTCGCATTGAGGAGGAAGCCTCAAAGGTCACCTCGGCGGGTGGTGGTGGTGGACATGCGCACAGAGGACGATGCGGCAGTGTCGATGATTCTGGTGGCACACTGAAGCAGAGCGACTTCGAGCGGATTATGGGACGATCCAGCGATCATCAAGTATGAGCTGCACACAGATGGGTACCAACCGGTCAGTGTTGTTACTCGTGAGATGCTTCGTGTGAGTTGAAACTGAAACGGGAGGGAAGGGAACAACGGGCTCTGGTGCTGCCATGGATCTGTCAGTGGTTCTCTTGGGAGCCACCACCACACCACGCAGGTGCACTTGTACTCACCCAAGTACGAGCTGCAGGTAGACGGGTATCAACCGGTGAGTTTTTGTCACTCCTGCTCTTTTGTGGAAAAAACGTTTTGGTTTTATGCTTGTGGTGACTGATTTCGATTGTTTGGTTTTTCTTTCTGTCCGCAGGTGCACTTTGCGAGTGGTGTGCCATGAGTGTCTGCCGTTTGGAGTGACATTAGTATGAGACCGCCCGAGTGGGTTCGTTCCATTACCAATCCCACTGATCAACCTACAAATAAATAAGACGCGCTGTTTCACATCAACGGTGATGTAGCTGTTGCTGTGATTTACGCTATTGCACGCATTGCAATGCTAGTACTGTTTGCAGTGTTATCCTTACACCTTGGATGCAATGTCCCATTCTTTCAAATCGTTCTACTACCGTCATCACCCGGATATAAGACAGTGTTGAATAGTAGACAGGGGTTGTCTATTATACGGGTGTCTCTTATAAACGGGGTAGTCTCATTATAAGACACCTATTTGTGTGTAGGGGCAAATGGCAAATGTATAACGAGGAAGTATCTTCTAAACGGATTTTTGTCCATTTATAAGACTGATTTTTTTAATGTATGAGATAAGACATACATGTCTTATATCCGGGCGATGACGGTAATATTGATATCACTTTGTGTCTCCACTTTGAAGGTATCTACTGCTCATCTGAATGGTGGTCGTGTCGTAACGAGTACCACTACAAGCTTTCGTGAATACCATCTTCGCGAAAACTTTCGCCGCACGGCACAGAGCACTAGACACTCGGCACACGACAACGCTCGCGACATTCGGCACTAGATAACTGCGTCCTCCTGCGCAGAATCTGCGCGGACTTTCGCGCAGAGTTCGCGTAGATAGGGGGAAGGGTGCCAGCGGAGCAGGCGGACGCAAAGGGGCGCGGCAAATTCCAGAACTTCAGGTGATCGCTCACTAGCACTAACATCCTCCAGAATACTATAGCTGCCACAAAGTCTCTCGATTTCCTTAGCGTTCCTCTGTTACTCGAATCCAACGCTCGCTAACGACGTGTTTTTTACTAAAGCGTGCTTAGATGGCATCTATCGCAATCGCCTCGAGTTCCGTGTTACAAGGAATCGACGGCTTGGAACGAGTGCGAGATCCGACGGTCTCAAGATCTCGTCATCATCCACACCGTATAGATGCACCGTCGGATCGTCCCGCATCTACCTGCCATTTGGCAAATCAGCATCCGGCATTCCCGTTGGACCGTCTGCCTGACGACGTGCTCTCATTGGTCCTCCAGCATCTCTCCCGCAACTCCCTCGCGCACGCCTTTGTGTGCAAGCGCTGGTTCCGTCTCACGTGCCTCGCGCGCGTCTACCTCAAGGTTCCGCGCGCCGTGCACTCCGCGCAGCTTCTCTCCGCCGTAGACACATTCCCGACATTGTCACAACTCGATATAGCGGAGAACACCGTTCCGCACGCGACAGACGAACTCCTGCGCGGAATTTCCCCGCGCTGCTCCAATCTCACGCGCCTGCTCATCGGGTACCAGTTCCGCGCGCGCTTCTCCCCCGCAGGGCTCTCCGCGCTCTTCCGCGGGTGCGCACGCCTGCAGCAGCTCCGCCTGTTCTCCCTCAGCGGGATCTCCGCGCTACCCGCGTCCCTCACGCTCCTCTCCCAGCTAGAAGTGCTCGAGTTAGGGGACGACCCAGCCTGGCGCGGATTGGATACGTTCACGAAACTGATTGAACCCGATATAAGCCTAGATTCGTTAAGCTGTATGAGGAAGCTGGTTGTGAGCAGTCGCTGCTTTGAGAGCCTACCGTGGAGCATCGGCGAGCTGACACGTTTGGAGCATCTAGAAATCCATTCAGAGGTCCTTAGTTCGCTGCCCGGCAATTTCGGGCAGCTAGGGTCGTTGGCGGTGCTGAAGCTCGAGGCCAAGTCTTTGGAGGAGCTGCCCGAGAGCCTGGGCAGGTTGAAAAACCTGCAGCGATTGTGGCTGACAAACTGCGAGAGTCTGTCCAAACTTCCCGACTCGTTCGGGCAGCTTTCCAGCCTATCCTTCCTCAGCATACACCTCTGCGACCGGCTCCGGTCTCTCCCAGAAAGTTTCAGCTTCCTGCCCGCTTTGGAAACCCTAAAACTGCACGAGCTTTCGAGCCTGCGCACGCTGCCCGAACTCTTCGGGCACCTGCCGAAGCTGAGAGTCCTCGACATGAGCACATGCGGGGTGGTGCGCCTGCCCCTCTCCCTCTACCTCCTAGCCCGCTTGGAACGACTCAGCATTGCAGCTTTCCCGGACCTCCCCCACGTGCCCCCCCTCACCGCGCAACTCCTCCCTCCACCACCCCGCCCGTCCCACGAATCCCTTCCGCCTGGCACCGCCTCTGCATCGCTTGCGCCTCCCTCCCCTTCCCAAGCGTCTTCGTCGGTTGCTCGGGGAGGCGTTTCTGGAGGATCCTTTTCCGTCCCCCATCAGAATGTGAGTCAGGAGCAGGGGCAGGATCAACAGAGGAGGGCGCGGCCTATTGGGTTGCGTACTGGGTTGGGTGGGCGTATGCAGGAAGATGAGGAGGAGGAGGAGGAGGAGGAGGAGGAGGAGGAGAGAGCGGATGAGATGCAGGAGGGGGTGGTGCAGCAGCAGCAGCAGCAGCAGCAAGAGGAAGGGAGGCCATGGGAAGGGGGGGAACAGCAGGAGGGGAATCTGGCAGGGAACTACTCCCACTGGAGTGTGGGGAGGCAGTTTCCTTCGTCCTCGTTAGGGCTGTCCTCGTTAGTAATACTAGAGATGACGGACCACACTGGGATCCTTGCCTTGCCCGAAGATCTAGGCTGCCTGCCAAAGCTGGAGCTTCTCAGGCTGGTCAGACTGGACAATTTCACTGTCCTGCCCGATTCTCTCGGGCAGCTGAAATCCCTGCGCAAGCTAATGCTTTCTCAGCTGCCCAATCTTGAGTACCTCCCTGCCTCTCTCCCACAACTGCCATCCCTCGAACTGCTGGTCATTCACCAATGTGCCAACCTGGCATCCCTGCCACGTGGCACAATCTCAGGCCTTCGGAACCTGTCCAAGGTGGCACTTATTGAGTGCACAAGCTTGTGCAGTCTGGATAGTGAGGAGGGGAAGGCCAGCAGGGGCGGCACGGACACGTTACGGCATGTGCTTGTGTTTGATTGTGGCATGAAGTCCCTTCCACCATCTCTTCTACATGTGGAGTCACTACAGACTGTACACTTTCGAAATGGGGGGTGGTTTGGTTTTCCGGTGTTTTCATTGCCGGAGGTGTACGGGTTTTCCAGGTATTCGTGCGAGAGCGTGCAAGGAGGGTTTGTTTACTCTAGGAATTATAGCTACCCGTGTGTGCATTGCCGCGATTTTGTATTAGCTACATGGGATGCATGATGGTATTTGTGGTAGTACTTACAGATGTCATACATCCATTGGTGAATCAGGTTTAATTCTAATATACTGGCGTACTTACACCTTGTACCGGGGATAAGTGGTTAATATGAGCATAACGTTTTTGGGTCTCCACAGCTCGACTAGAACCTAAGGCAAGGGAGGCACACAAACCCACTCACCTAGTAGCCGATTTTCTCGCTTGCTGTATTCCCACCATGGCATTCCTCACCGCCAATATCAACGTTTTTTTCTCGCAATCCTCACCGTCGGATTCGGGTTACGACTCACAAGATGAGCCGCATTTCGTTCTTTTTCCCGTGAACGAACTTCCAGACGACGTTCTCGCGGTGGTGCTTCGCCTCGTCTCGCGTCGCTCGATCCACCTCGCCTTGCAGACGAATCTGGTCTGCAAGCGCTGGTGCCGCCTCCTCCGCCTCTCGCTCTCCCATGTGACAATAACGAGGGAGATTACCCCGGATGATCTCCTGTGCGCTTTGATGCCTACAAGGGGTGATAGCGGTACCAGCCTGGACTTAATAAGTGCTCGGATTAGGAGGCAGCGGGAGTCATCCCTAACTTCTCTGACTGCATGTGCTTCACACTTACAGTGTTTAAGTGCGCTCACTTACCTAAGAGTCAACAGCTGGTGCTTGCAGGCGCTGCCTGCGTGTGTTGGCGCACTGAAGATGCTTAGCCACTTGGAGGTCACCTCGGAAAAAGTTTCTGCCCTGCCCGAGGAAATCTGTGACCTGCCCCTGCTACAAGTGCTCTGGCTTAGACTGAGGAAGTTGAGTCAGCTGCCCGAGAGGATGGGCAGCTTGGCCAGCCTTCAGCAGCTGCGGTTGAGGGACTGCACGTGTTTGGTGTCACTGCCCGACTCTTTCGGGCAGCTCCGAATAGAACTTCTGGAGCTTCATAACTGTGCATCTCTCACCGCCCTTCCCCATAATTTTGGATCACTCTCCCAACTGCAGACCCTTCGCATGATCTGGGTGTATCATTTATCCAACCTGCCCGACTCCTTCGGGCAGCTCTCAAACCTCCGTCACCTGGAACTGGAGCAGTGCACGGCTCTTCGAGACCTGCCCGGCCCGGTCGGCTCCCCTTGCCAAGGCCAGATATGGCTGCCCGCTCTCGAAAGCCTTCGTCTGGTGGGACTCCGCCATCTGGACTCTCTCCCTCCACTCGGGCAGCTTAAAAACCTTCGCAGGCTGACCGTGTCACTTCTGTGGAAGCTTGAGGAGCTTCCTCCGTCCCTCTCCCTGCTCTCCAACCTGCAAACCCTAGTCATGCATGGCTGCTCGCAGCTGAAATCCCTCCCTCACAACGTCCCCTCCGCCCTGTCCTCTCTCTCCTCCCTCGCGATTCGCTCCTGCCTCAGCATTCAAGATCTGGATTTGCTTTCGTTTTGCAATGATGCTATGGAGGCATGTAGTGTGGGTGGGGTGGAGGGGAGGGTGACCAGTGAAGCGGTGAAGTGCGATGCGTTACGGTGCGACAATGTGGAGGGGGATTCTCCTCCTGAAGCTGAAATGTGCACATTAGCAGGTGATTTCAGCAGCTGCACTTCTGTCACAGCCCAAAAGGGGAAGAATTTTTTCCTATCGGCCTTGTCAGCCCCACTCCGCTCTCCCTTGAGTTTCTCCAGGGAGGCGAAAGCACGCCGAGACCTTGGTTCCAACTCGTCTTTCCTTCCTTGTCTCTCTAGCGTGTATATCGTTGACACGAGCGTAAAGGTGCTACCAGAGGCGCTGTGGCTGCTGCCATCTCTCCAATGTGTGCACCATTTCAATCACAAGTGGATGGGCGGTAAGGTCATGAAGCCTTCAAAAGAGTTCCGGCACTGTTTTGAGAAGAAGATTTGTAGGAATGACAGTGAGGGGAGGGTGTATGTGAGGGGTGCGTATCAAGGGGATCCGTGTGCTTGTTGCTCGTACAGAGAGAACCATGAGCGATGGATAGTACTGTGTGTGAATTAATTCTTAGTGTTCTGATTTCTCGCGGACCATTTGCTTTGCTGGCACAGATCAACCTTGAAATTCTGACAAATTCACAAGAGGAGGGGTCTGTCTGTACATTAACCTGTACATTACATGGTACAATCATCTCCAGTCGTGACTCACAACAAGCGGGCTGTTTTCTTCCACCTCCCCTACGCACCACCCATACGCTAACCTGCATAAATTCCATGCAAGCCCAGCCAACCAAGTGCAAGCACCCTGCAGCACTGAACAAACCCCCCCCATCAGCGACACAGTCATATGCAGAAATCCTTCCACCACCTGCAGAAGCACAAACAGAGTCTTGACTCGCAGCAGCAATTGCATTCTCCCCGACCAGCCACCGGGAAGGCAGTCTAGCAGCCATGGTTCCGCCTCCACACCCACCCCCTCCAACTCCAAATGCTGCAGTTGGGGCAGCTGCCTGCTGGATAAGTCCAGGAGATTTTCCAGATTGCCAAGGCAATACAGGGTGAGCGTGTGGAGGGCAGGGAAGGAGAAGTTTTCTGGGAGAGAGGAGATACGCGTGCAGTAGGAAACTTTAAAGTATGGTGAGGGAAACTAGGCCTGGGTGTTGTTCTGTGCCGTTTGCTGCAAAATCGAAGACAGGGGTACCGGTAGATCCGCTCGCAGGAGCAGCGGGAGGGGCAGAGGCAGCGGGAAAGTTAGGAGCAGAAACAGGGCCAGCAGAAGGGGCAGAGGCAGCAGCATATAGGAGTGAGAACACCAGCAGAGCAGCAGCGAGCAGCATGGCTGGATAGAGCCACGCACTGGGCACATGTGATATCAGCAGCAGCACCACGACAAGAAGCAGCGACACGACAAAAGCACTGCCACTTCTTGCACCGGTGGCAGTGAGCGTGGCAGCAGAGGACGGTTCTATCCGGTCTCGCATGGTGAGAAGCGGTTGGGAGATCAGCACCATAACGGCAAAGAGTGCAGCAGTGCAGAGAGCACCGATGACCGCCTTGTCAGCCAGACTGCACCATTCCAACCCACTTCCGGAGCCATCAGGAGGGTTTGGAGAGGTCAGCGGCTTCAGAGACTCTATTTCGGAGCATGACTCGACATGGAGGGACTCTAAACGCGTCAGCTTGTACAGTGATGGAGGAAGCTCCTTTAGTTGATAACAGTTGGTCAGGCTCAGCTTTTCCAGGCACGCTGGCAGGTTGCTTTCACACAATCTCTCGGGCAGATGCTGCAGCGTGGGCAGGACCAGCTCGAGCGTTTTCAACCGGGGTAGATTACCCAGGCTTTCGGGCAGATCCCGGATATTATCAAGGGAGAGGAGCTTTAGGGTTTGCAGGTGGGACAAGGCGCCGATGTGGTGTGGGAGTGAGGTGAGGGAGGGGCAGGAGGAGATGCAGAGGGAGGAGAGAGGGAGGAAGCAGATGCTCTCTGGGAGAATCCCGATGGAATCGCAGGCGTGGAGGGAAAGAGACTGCATCTGCGTCAGCCCCGCCATAACATTCTCGGGCAGGCATGGTAAATTCTTTGATTGGATGGAAAGGGTTTTCAGCCCGGTCAGCAGTTGGAGGGATTCCGGAAGGCACTCGAGCCCGTCCAGCTCGATTTCTAGGGTTTCCAGCCGAGCCAAGTCGCCGATCGCGTCGGGAAGCTCTGTGACGGTTCTTGAGAACACACTACTGATACTCAACTTGCGGAGGTTCTTCAGGAGACCCACGCACTCCCCGAGTCCCTGGAAAGACGCTCCCGCATTGACCCGCAATTCTCGCAGCTGCTGCAGCGCGCCGATGCTCTCGGGCGGCGAAACGAGCTCCTGTAACGAGTCTTTGCCAGAATGAGCATGCGCGCACACGTGGAGGGTTTGGAGATCTGTGAGGAGCGAAAGGGACGGCGGAAGATGCGGGAAGCCGGCGGTGGTGAGCAGCCGGAGTTCCCTGAGCTTGCGGCATCCACGGAAGAGCGACGCGAGGCCGTCTACTGTAACCGCCATGCGAAGCTGATGCTCCACGGTTAGATGGCTCAGCCTCGGACACGTGGCGGCCAGACATTGGAAGAGCGCGTCACCGTCGGCGAATAAGATGGAGAACTCGCCCAGCGACACGTGCGTGAGGGTGGGAAAGCGGCGCAGCGCGGAAAGCAGGCGCGGGAGCGGGAGCCATGCAAGCTGCGCGTTGCGGTAGTGCTCGGGATGATGTATCTCAATGTTAAAATGGGAGAGCGCGGACGTGGCGAGGCGGAGCCAGCGCTTAGAAACGAGCGCGTGGCGGAAGGAGGTCTGCGCGAGCGAGCGGAGGACGAGCGCGAGAACGTCGTCGGGGAGGCGCTCCACGGGGAAGGGCGGTTCGGCGCGCGCGGGTGAAACCATGGCTTTGAGGCGGCTAAGAAAAGGAACAAACGCCATCGTTGGATGTGATTGCAGCTCTGTCGCCCTGAGTGGACTGATTTGGAATGAAGGGCTTTGTCTGTACTAAAAGGAGATGATCAATGGGGATTGCGTTGGGAAAGGGGACGTTGGTGGAACTTATGCCATGGAATTTTTGGAGAAAGCTTGGTTTAGAGAGGGCTTGGCGCGCAGCGTCACCAACTTTGTTGGAGTTGGTGAAAAGGGTACGACGTTCCCTTGCAGACACCGATGGACGGTGTTGACTCGAGTCAAAATTAGTCCTCGTGTATCGCGACTCGACACTCTCGGGCTGTTGACATTCCCTGACTGCCCCGTCATCCATTTTCTATCCCTCCCCACCCACCCAAACTACTTCACGGTAATGCGAGCCGAGCGCACAACTAGTCTCTACCCCCCGACCACCCCAATCCCTTCATGATATCGTTGTCCATTCCCGCACTTTTTCCCAACCAAGCTCGCTTTGAAATGCACTAGTTCCTTTCTTGCACATTTTTCAACATAACCAACATAACCAGCATATCGATTTGTTGGTTATTTTTTAAATTTCAGTTTCAGCGGCTGAGTCTATATCGAAACTGAATGTGGTCTGCAAAACGTGCCTTCAAGATACTGCCAAGTTTCATTGACCACAACTTGTGTCTGCAAAACTTCATCAGCCGACTTCTTCTGAGAACTTCTGCCGTTCGTTTCTCCTCCACCGCACCACACCACACCTTCCTCCACTTCCCAAATTGCTTCAATTCGACCAGTCACACCTTCGGAGATCAGGAGGAATGCCATTTCACCATCGTGCGCACTGTCTACAGTGCTTAGATTCAGCGCGCTGATGTCTCTAAGCAGTGGCGCAATTGGCGACAAACCAGGGTGGGTTGTAACACAACATGCGAATCGCAGTTCTCCTGTCAACCTCGTTGCTGAACAGCAAGTGAACACGTGTAACCAACAAATGCCACGCAAATCCATTACACACGCAACAGCAGGTTACAATAAGAAACAGCTGAATATAGTGCGTTTGAGAGCGGTCACCAGCATGCCTGAAACCACAAACAGCCCTCCGCATCAACCAAGCAACAAACCACAAACACACACACCCCAGAGATAGGGGACAAAGACTCTCGCAATCCCTGATGGGTTTATTGGAATGCAGTAGTACTAGCGTATATTTCTGAACAGACAACCCCGCCATACTCCAGGGCGGCAGCAGATCTATCCGCGCTTTACCGTTTCCCCCCGTTCGCCGTTCTCCTGATTAGATGGCGTTACTAGTAAGCTTCCTTACTACGGCTAGTAGCCGCATGAATGCCATCATGGTTTCACCTGCGCGCGCCGATCCGCCCTTCCCCGTGGAGAGCCTCCCCGACGACGTTCTCGCGCTCGTCCTCCGCTCGCTCGCGCGAACCTCCTTCCGCCACGCGCTCGTTTCTAAGCGCTGGTACCGCCTCGCCACGTCTGCGCTCTCCCACTTGACCATTCGGCATCAGAATCTATCGATGCAAGAAATACGAGATTCTGACCACTTCCGCAACGCGCAGCTTGCATGGCTCCCGCTCCCGCGCCTTCTTTCCGCGCTGCGACGCTTCCCCACCCTCACGCACGTGTCGCTGGGCGAGTTCTCGATCGTATCCGCCGACGGCGACGCGCTCATCCGATGCCTGGCCGCCACGTGTCCGTTCCTGAGCCATCTAACGGTGGAGCATCAGTTTCGCATGGCGGTTACTGTAGACGGCCTCGCGTCGCTCTTCCACGGGTGTCGCAAGCTCAGGGAACTCCGCCTGCTCACCACCGACGGCCTCCCGCATCTCCCGCCGTCCCTCTCGCTCCTCACAGATCTCCAAACCCTCCACGTGTGCGCTCATCCTCTATATGGCGATGACTCGCTACAGGAGCTCGTTTCGCCGCCCGAGAGCATCGGCGCGCTGCAGCAGCTGCGGGAGCTGCGGGTCAGCGCGGGATCGAGTTTCCAGGGTCTGGGGGAGTGCGTGGGTCGCCTCACTGACCTTCGGAAGCTGAGCATCGGTACTACTCATCTCTCAAGAACCGTCACGAAGCTTCCCGACGCGATAGGCGATTTGGATCGGCTGGAAAGCCTGGAAGTCGAGCTGGACGGGCTCGAGTGCATTCCGGAATCCCTCCAACTGCTGACCGGGCTGAAATCCCTCTCTCTCCAATCCAAGCGTCTGCAGCGCCTGCCCGGAAATGTTATGGCGGGGCTGACGCAGCTGCAGTCTCTTTCCCTCCACGCCTGCGATTCCCTCGGGATTCTCCCAGAGAGCATTTGCTTCCTCCCTCTCTCCTCCCTCTCCATCTCCTCCTGCTCCTCGCTCATCTCACTCCCTCACCACATCGGCGCATTATCTCATCTGGAAACCTTAAAGCTCCTCTCCCTTGATAATATCCGGGTTCTGCCCGAAAGCCTGGGTGATTTACCCCAGTTAATAACGCTCGAGCTGGACCTGCCCGCGCTGGAGCATCTGCCCGAGAGATTGTGTGAAGGCAGCCTTTCAGCGTGCCTGGAAAAGCTGAGCCTGACCAACTGCAACGAACTGACGGAGCTTCCTCCCTCACTATACATGCTGACTCGTTTAGAGTCCCTCCATATCGAGTCATGCTCCAATATAAAGTCTCTGAAGCCGCTGACCTCTCCAAGCTTCCCTGAAAGCTCCGGAATAGCGTTGAATTTGTTCAGCCTCGCTGAAAGAGTCATTATTGGTGCACTCTTTTCAATGATGGAAGTGATCTCCCTGCCATTGCTCACGGTGCGGGAGCTGATAGAACCCTCCTCTGCTGTCACGCACGCTTCTGCTGGTGCTGAAAGCGGCAGTCCTGTCGCCGCAGCTGTGCCACTGCTGCTAGTTGTGGCGGTGCTGCTGATGCCTCTGCTGCCCAGTGCGTGGCTCTATCCTGCCATGCTGCTCGCTGCTGCGCTGCTGCTGGTGATCCTGTTCCTACGACCCGTTGCTTCTACCTCTGCCTCTGCCTCTAGCCCTGCTTCTGCTCCTGACTCTGCCACTGCTTCTGCCCCTGCTTCTGCCCCTGCCCCTGCCCCTGCCCCTGTCCCTGCCCGTGCCCGTGCCCGTGCCCGTGCCCCTGCCGCTGCCGCTGCCGCTGCCCCTGCCCCTGCCCCTGCCCCTGCCCCTGCCCCTGCCCCTGCCCCTGCCCCTGCCCCTGCCCCTGCCCCTGCCACACATAGTGTACCTATCCGTGCCTTTGATGTTGCATCAAATGGCACGGAACAACACCCGGGCCTATTTTCCCTCACCATATTAAAGGTTTCAGACTGCCTGCTTATCTCCTCCCTCCCGAAAAACTTCTCCTTCCCTGCCCTGCACACGCTCACCCTGCATTCTCTCGGCGTTCCGAAAAATCTCCTGGACTTATCCAGCAGGCAGCTGCCGCAACTGCAGCGGCTGGTGCTGGAGAGGATGGGTGCTGAGGCTGACCCATGGCTGTTTGACCGCATTCCTGGTGTGCGGTCGGGGAGAATGCGGCTTTTTCTGCATGTGAAAGCTCTGTTTGTGCTTCTGCACGTGGTGGATTTATTGCTGCAGCTGGTTGTGTTGCTGATGAGGGCGGGTTGTTCAGTGCTGCAGGGCGCGTTCGCTTGGTCACTTGGTCGTGTATGCCGGTCTTCGTGACTCGGGATAATTGTACTGCAGAGGTTAGTGTACAGTACAGAGAGCACAATAGAGGTGGTAGATATAGAACTTCCTGTCACATCCCTTCTTGTTAGTGATCAATATCCAAGGTTTTATCCATGACAGCCAATGGCCAATGAGAAATCAGATCGTGAAGCTATATGGATGAGAAACTGTACACTCGTTGCATCTAGCATGTTGTCTTGGTTTAAGAGCCTCAGTGTCCAGCTTGATTAATGTGTTTGGTGGTACCGTACTCTTGTGTGGAACATTCACCTTAAATAATGTGTTTGGTACTGTACTGTATTGCATCATATTTCCCTTCCTAAGGGATGTTCGTAGAGACATCGAAGGTTGGGATTGACTCGAGTCAAATTCGACCATCCGAATTCGTGAGCGGTCCTCCCTTGCCGTTGACGTCCCCTGACCGCCCCGTCACATGTTCTGCCCCCAATTACCGCAATGCGCGCCGAGCGCACAACGAACGAGCCTGGCCCCAAACACTGATCTCTCCGTTTCCTTCGTTGCGTTTCCCACTTCACCATTTGCTTTACCCAACCCATCCCATTCCATCCCGCACTCTTTCCAACTGTATCGCAGCAGCGCTTGCCTACATTTCTGTTTAGGCAAGCCGCTACGCTCTAGGGCAGCAGGTCTATCCCCGCTTTACCCATTTCCCTAATTCGCCTCATTAGCAACGTCTCTAAACATCCACACGATGCCGTTCATCCCTTTCCCAAGCCGTTTCAACGCCATGGTTTCACCAGCGCGCGCCGATCCGCCCTTCCCCGTGGATCGCCTCCCCGACGACGTTCTCGCGCTCGTCCTCCGCTCGCTCGCGCAGACCTCCTTCCGCCACGCGCTCGTTTCCAAGCGCTGGTACCGCCTCGCCACGTCCGCGCTCTCCCACCTGACCATTCGCCATCGGGATTTATCGATGCAAGAAATACGAGATTCTGAGCACTTCCGCAACGCGCAGCTTGCATGGCTCCCGCTCCCGCGCCTTCTTTCCGTTTTGCGCCGCTTCCCCACCCTCACGCACGTGTCGCTGAGCGAGTTTTCGATCGTATCCGCCGATGGCGACGCGCTCTTCCAATGTCTCGCCGCCACGTGTCCGCTCCTGAGCCATCTAACGGTGGAGCATCAGTTTCGCATGGTGGTCACTGTAGACGGCCTCGCGTCGCTCTTCCATGGATGCCGCAAGCTTAGAGAATTCCGCCTGCTCACCACCTTCTGCCTTCCGCATCTCCCGCCGTCCCTTTCGCTCCTCACGGATCTCCAAACCCTCCACGTGTGCGCTCATCCTCTCTATGGCGATGACTCGTTACAGGAGCTCGTTTCGCCGCCCGAGAGCATCGGCGCGCTGCAGCAGCTGCGGGAGTTGCGGATCAGCGCGGGAACGAGTTTCCAGGGACTTGGGGAGTGCGTGGACCTCATTACTAACCTCCGCAAGCTGAGTATCGGTACTCTCTTCGCAAGAACCATCACGAGGCTTCCCGACGCGATAGGCGACTTGGCTCGGCTGGAAAGCCTAGAGATCGAACTTGACGGGCTCGAGTGCATTCCGGAATCCTTCCAACTGCTGACCGGGCTGAAAACCCTTTTCCTTCAATCAGAGAATCTGCAATGCCTGCCCGAAAATGTTATGGCGGGGCTGACTCAGCTGCGGTCCCTTTCCCTCCACGCCTGCAATTCGCTCAAGATTCTCCCGGAGAGCATCTGCTTCCTCCCTCTCTCCTCCCTCTCCATCTCCTCCTGTTCCTCGCTCACCTCACTCCCACACCACATCGGCGCCTTGTCCCACCTGCAAACCCTAAAGCTCCTCCACCTTGATAATATCCGGGATCTGCCCGAAAGTCTGGGTAAGTTACCCCGGTTACAATCGCTCGGGTTGGACCTGCCCGCACTGGCGCATCTGCCCGAGGGATTATGTGAAAGCAGCCTGCCTGCGTGCCTGGAAAAGCTGAGACTGACCAACTGCGAGCAGCTAAGGGAGCTTCCCCATTCACTGTACAAGCTGACTCGTTTACAATCACTCCATATCGAGTCATGCTCCCGTATAGAGTCTGTGAAGTCGCTGACCCCTCCAATTTCCTTTGAAGGGTATGAAACGGGGAGAAGCGAGGCGGAATCATACAGTCTGGCAGAAAAGGCAATCACTGCTGCACTCTGCATTGCTGTAGTCTTTGCTGTGATGCTGCTCATCTCCCTGCTGCTGCTCACCGTGCTAGTGTTCATAGCACTCTCCACCGCACAATACATCAGGCCTTCGGTGCTGCTTGTCCCTGCTGCCGTGCTCGCTTTCGCTGGCGCTAGAAGCGGCAGTGCCATCGCCTTCGTTGCATCGCTGCTTCTTGTTGTGGTGCTGCTGCTGATGTCTCTGGTGCCCACTGCGTGGCTCTATCCTGCCATGCTGTTTGCTGCTGCGCTGCTGGTGTTCCTGTTCCTGCATACAGCTGCCTCTGCCCCTGCCCCTGCTTCTTCCTATGCCTCTGTCTCTGCCTCTGTCTCTGCCTCTGCATCGGCCCCTGCCTTTGTATCTATCCCTGTCTTCGATTCCAGCGCCGAACAACACCCGGGCTTAGTGTCGCTCGCCGTGCTAAAAGTTTCAAACTGCCCGCTCATCTCCTCCCTCCCAGAAAACTTCTCCTTCCCTGCCCTGCACACCCTCACCCTGCATTCCCTGGGCAACCTGAAAAATCACCTGAACTTTGCACCCAGGCAGCTGCCGAAGCTGCAGTATCTGGATCTGGAGCAGGTGGATGGCGATGCAGAACCGTGCCTGCCTGACTGCTGCGCTCCCTGTGCGAGGTTCGGCAGGGCTGCGCTTGCAAGCAGTGGGGTGCCATTTGACAGTGCTCTCTGCGTGCCAATACAGGCAGTGGAGTTGCTGCTGCGGCTTGTTGTGTGCTTATTCCAGCCGGCTTATACGAGAGTGTGTCGATTGTACAGGTTGGCATGCAGATGGGGGAGGAGAGGGTTTTGGAAGCTGCAGCAGCGTGGAAGGTGCAGAGCGGTTCTTTCAGTAAATAGGTAGATGGGGTAGGAGAGGTGTTGGAAGTGGGGGAGTTGTTGGGAACAAACAATCTTAAGCGCCTCTGTCGTGTCGAAACACCAAGGCACAAGCGAAGCAGAGCATATCGAGGCACCAGCGAGTCAACCCTCGGAGGTTGAAGTAACCGCTGGAGGTTACGCGAAAGTCAAAGGTCAGCGACCTTTGACTTGACAAATGCAGCGCGACAGCAAGGACACACAACTGACTCGACATTGAGCAGTTGCCCGAGTCGCACTGTATCGAACCGCAACAGTAAAACAGTTTAATTATATCTCTTCGTATTCTTTGTACTCTTATATAAACCTTTGTACTTGCTTGTTTTAATCAACTTACTTTGCCCTCACATACCAGCGCAGGGTGGTTCAAGGACTTCATTTAAACGCTTCCGCTACTACATCACTCTACCCAGAGTTTAACCCTACCAAAGATCCTAAGGGGCACTCAGCCCAACATGGTATGAGAGCTGGTTAGGGTTAAAATTATTTCTCCTTAACACCTAATACACCAAGAGACATGCCTACCAGAAAGGAGAGGAGCTCCTCCAACGGCTCTCCTGGTACTACTCCTACTCCACCTCCTGCCTCTGGCCTACAGACAGAGGAAGGCACAACAACGAGACCGGCAGCTGGGTCTACTGAAACACCCGCAAACCAAGGCGCGGGCTTCGATCCAAGCATGATGGAGAAGTTCTTCTCCTTCATGTCCTTCTACGAGCAGCATCAGCAAGGAGCACCTGCGCAATCAAACAACAGCAACAACAACAACAACGTGACGCCCATGAGTCTCGATGGCTCATCCTACGCACGCGGGAATCAACAACAGCAACCTACCTTCGCTCCGTACGAGCCCCAGCGCAGCTCCGTCAGCTTCATGCCACAACCACAACCTGCACCGGGGCAAGAGAGAACGCTGGACGCACTACAAGTTCAGTCGCAGTTCGCGCACGTTCTAAAACTGCAAACGACAAAACCCTTCGACGGGAAGGATTTCTTTACCTGGTCGTTCGAATTCGAGCTGATGATGGAAGGAGCGCAAATCCTTGGCTTCTTCGACGGGTCCCTGCCATACCCAACAAACGGCACACAGTATGAGAAGCAGCAGTACACCTATCAATCGATGATGGCGTACACGATACTACTGAGGAACATCACTCCAACTCAACAACAAAACATACGGTCTTACCGAGGCTACGGCAACTCCGCGGAGCTCGCGTACAATCACTTGAAGAGCCTGTATCAAGCAACAGACAGCGTAAACCAAAGTCGGTTAATGGCGCAGCTGACAACAATTGAAATGAAACCAGGCGAGAAGGGAATGGCGTATATCAGTCGCTGCCGCGAGCTGCGCGACAAGCTTCTTCGATGTGGAGGATCGATTTCAGAGGACGCCTTCGTCACGGTTGTCATCGGCGGTCTTGGTCCTCACTGGCGCTCCACTCGCGCCATACTACGAGCCCACGGGAAAATTTCTGAAGCAGCACTTTGCGCCGAAATCCACGCCGAGCAGCAAGACATGGACCTGCAAGAAGAACGACACAAGAGAAAGGTATCAGTGCCCGAATTCGCGTTTCACACTCAACGGCGCCACAACAACAACAACAATCGACCGAAAATCGTACCTCCGTTCTGCCACCTCTGCAAGACTTCAGGGCATCCTCGTACGCACTGCCCGAATCGACAACAGTCAACGTCGCCGCAACGCCAACTTCGCCCTTCAAGCAGTCAAGTCGCCTCAACGCAAGCAAATCCGACAACTTCAGTACAAGTCTCAACAACATCGACGGGACAACCTGCGAAAGGAACAAGAAACATCGTCAGCTGCATGGCAAGGCTGAGTGACTCCTGCGTAACTGAGTCACCACCATATTACTCACCAGAAGAACAACTCGACAACAGCACGCCTCGCCGCGAGTCACTTCAACCGAACCCGACGTACGCCGCCATCGCTCAAAGCGAGCCGTCCGGGAAGGATACATGGTTCTTGGACAGTTGCTGCGGACAACATATGTGCTCTTCAAGACGTTTCGTTCAACGCGAGCACCAACTTCAACGAGAAGTCGTCATCACTGTCGCCAATAATCAGAACCTGCGCACACGACGACAAGGAGTAGTGCAACTTCAGTCACGAGAGACGAATGTCATACTGCAAATGTCCAAAGTCCTAATAGCAGAAGGACTTGGCTACAACTTACTGAGCGTCAGTCAGTTGATGGCGAAAGGCATACATCTGGAAGCCGACAGTACCACCCAGGAGTTCAAGCTGTACCACGGGAAGGGCGGCCTCTACATCGGAAAGGCGGTCCTGAAGAACAATGTCTTCGTTCTCGATTTCGTCCCAGACCTGGGCACCGCAGACAGTGACGGGATCGTCACCTTCACATCTTGGACGCACCCGCCGGATCTCGACCCCGACTTCAGTCCGGAAGGCTTTTGGTATTCACATACCATCCCTAAAGCAGAACGAACACGTGCGTTAGTAACAATACAACATTCGGCAGCAGCAGAGACAACATCGGCAGCAACAGAGACAACATCGGCAGCAGCAGAGACAACATCGGCAGCAGCAGAGACATCATCGGCAGTAGCAGGAACAACAACAGTAGCAGCAACAACGACACCACTCCTCGTTGACGGAGCACCACCAACACCCGCACAGCAGCTGAATCCGGCTCAACGGGAAGTCCATAGAAGCGCAAACTTCACCGCCAGCTTCTACTCCAACTCCGACGCGTATCGACGCTCACCCGGACACCGCGCCTCCGAAGACATCTGGCACGCACGCATGGGACACCCAAGCAACACTGTGTTAAACAACACAATAAGAGCAGGAGTCCTTGACAAGGACTCGTTACTACTACTCGACGGCAGAGAACTTCAACGGGCACGAGGAACATGTCTTACCTGCCCCGAAGCCGACTTACCACATCGGTCGTTCACTCCTCATCACAACCCGAGCACACCCGCGTACGCACCACTAGAAAAGGTGTATAGCGACATCCTGTACAATCGGGAACCAGGACAAGTAATATACAACTACACAATCACCTTCATCGACGCCGCCACCCGTTACGTCTGGCATCTAAACCTACCCAGCCGCGACATGGTCCTCGAAGCATTCGCTGCTTGGCTACCAGTAGCAGAAAGAGAGTCGGGCGTAAAGCTGAAAAGCTTCCAGTCTGACGGAGGAGGAGAATACACCTCTCAGCGATTCAAGCAGTACCTGGCGGAAAGGGGAATCAAGCAGCTCCTCTCTCTTCCCTACGCCCATCAGCAGCAAGGTGTAGCAGAAAGAATGAACAGGACTCTGCAGAACAGCATGCGCAAACTGTTGCGTGGCATGCGGCTACCCAACCACCAGTGGCCTGACGCGATGGACCACGCTGTCATGCTGCACAACTTGCTCTCATCTTCATCACTACCGAACAACGCATCACCGCATCTGCTGTGGACAGGAAAACAGGGCAGCACAAAAATGTTACGAGTGTTCGGATGCATGGTACAGTACCGACCCCCAGCAGCACGAGCGGGCCGATTTTCACAACGCGCACAGTGGGGACTACACCTCGGCATCGAAAAGAACTACAACGCGTGGAAAATCTTTGACGTCCACTCCAAGGAAACAGTAGCAGCACGCGACGTCATTTTCTACGAACGACTCACGCTCCAGACATACCTTGACAACCTGCAAGAGGACCAAGATCCCACAGGTGGTTTTCGTGGTGACCGAGCCTTCGCCTCGGCAGCACACGAAGCTGACTGGGACGAGCAGAATGTGGCCAACGCATCAGAAGAAGCTGGACCCCTTCCGTTCTGCTCCGTCGACGTCCCCATGGACGAAGATAACCCTCGCGAAAGTGTCAACGCCGAAACCTTCTACTACTTCGCCGACAACGGTTACGTAACACCTGCGACAGTCAACACCAACGAAGCGAGTAGGACCGAATTTCATACCTGATCCAGAAGCGGGAGATGAAGCAGCTTATCCCGAGGATGCAACTCTTCCCCGCTACTCACAGACTGGACTGCAGATTCTCGGACTCGTCACCGCAGTCCACGGCAACACTCTTCCTAAGGAGCCTGCGACGGTTCAGCAGGCTCTGGGGGGGGAACACAGGGAAAAATGGCGTGAAGCCATGGACAGAGAGTTAAAGGCGCTGGAGGAACGGAACACCTGGAAAGTTGTCCCCATCAGCGTGGCAAGGAACAAGACCATTCTCACCGGGAAATGGGTCTTCCGCGTTAAAACAAAAGCAGACGGCACAATTGAGAAGTTCAAAGCACGCTGGGTTGTGCGTGGATTCGATTAGGAGCACGGACGGGACTTCACCGAGACATTCGCCCCGGTTAGCCGACATACCTCACTTCGAATCCTCCTCGCGATCGCCGCCATGAAGAAAAGGAAGCTACGGCAAATCGATGTCGCCAACGCGTTCCTCTACGCACCTGTCGACGTGGAAATCTTCGTTGAGCTCCCACACGGTACCAACGGGGAACCTAACCAAGTCTGTCAACTGCTGAAATCACTTTACGGGATCAAGCAAGCTCCGCGGCTATGGCAACAGTACCTACACGCTCGCCTCATTCGCCTCATTCCGCCAACTACCTCACGACCAAGGAATGTACCGACTCACTAAAGACACCGACTACATTCTGCTGATCGTCTACGTAGACGACCTACTCTACATCGGCTCCACTGACGACATCACCACCTGGTTCGAAGGGGAGCTACAGAGGGACCTCACACTCACGGTCTCCTCTACCGTCACATAGTACCTCGGCTTGAACATTCGGGAAGAAGAAGGCGCGATCTACCTCAACGCCGCTAAGTACGCCGACACCATCGCCAAACGCTTCGCGCTCACACCTACCACCATCTCTACGCCCTACCGCTACGCGACAGGAAACCACAAGGAAGGATCCTCTCTACTCAAATCCGCCGGGATACGCGACTACCAGAGAAAGCTAGGATGCCTTCTTTTCGCAGCTGTCACCTGCCGCCCCGACCTCTCATACTCCGCAAGCCAGCTCGCCACCTACCTCAAGAAGCCTGAAGCAGAACACCTGGCGGAGCTCGACCGCGCTCTCCACTACTTCGTCAGTACCTCAACGATCGGCCTAACTTACTACAAGAACACAACTACACCGACTAAATTAATCGGCTCCGTCGACGCTGATCACGCTGGCGACTCCGACAACAGGCGCTCCCGCACCGGCTACATCTACCGCCTCGAACCTATCGGACCGATCTCCTGGCAATCGAGCAAGCAGGAATTAATTGCTCGCTCGTCAGCTGAAGCAGAATATATTGCACTCTGCTCAGCCACCAAGGAAGGACTCTATCTTCGCGAGCTGCTGGAAGAAGCGAAGTTAGCCGAGTTACCCAACTTCACTCTGTTCTGCGACAACCAATCTGCAATTCGCATTGCCAACAAAAATGGATTCGCGAACAGAACGAAGCATATCGCTCTGCGATATTTCTTCGTGAAAGACGAGATTGAGAAGGGGAGACTTGAACTATCCTACTGTCCCACGTCCGAGATGGCAGCTGACTACTTGACCAAGAAGCTCGGAAAACAGAAGTTCGAGTACTGCATGCTGCTGACTGGACAAAGCCACGTCACCAGCAGCGACACTCCAGAAGCGAAGGGGAGTGTTGGGAACAAACAATCTTAAGCGCCTCTGTCGTGTCGAAACACCAAGGCACAAGCGAAGCAGAGCATATCGAGGCACCAGCGAGTCAACCCTCGGAGGTTGAAGTAACCGCTGGAGGTTACGCGAAAGTCAAAGGTCAGCGACCTTTGACTTGACAAATGCAGCGCGACAGCAAGGACACACAACTGACTCGACATTGAGCAGTTGCCCGAGTCGCACTGTATCGAACCGCAACAGTAAAATAGTTTAATTATATCTCTTCGTATTCTTTGTACTCTTATATAAACCTTTGTACTTGCTTGTTTTAATCAACTTACTTTGCCCTCACATACCAGCGCAAGGTGGTTCAAGGACTTCATTTAAACGCTTCCGCTACTACATCACTCTACCCAGAGTTTAACCCTACCAAAGATCCTAAGGGGCACTCAGCCCAACAGGAGTGAGAGCTCATTGCCGTTGGAAACAATCGGTCCTAAGCGCCTCTGTCGTGTCGAAACACTAAGACACAAAAGAAACGAAGTATAACGAATCACCGGCGAGTCAACCCTCGGAGGTTGAAAGTAACCGTTGGAGGTTACGCGAAAGTCAAAGGTCAGCGACCTTTGACCTGACAAATACAGCGCGACAGCAAGGACACACAACTGACTCGCTACAGAGCAGTTGCCCGAGTCGTCACTGTATCGAACCACAACAGCAATACAGTTATAACTGCATCTCTTCGTATTCCTTGTACTCATATATAAACCTGTATCCACTTGTTTTAATCAACTTACTTTGCCCTCACATACTAGCGCAAGGTGGTTCACAACTCTTTAATTAACGCTTCCGCTACTACACCAACTCTACCCAGAGTTCACCCCTGCAAAAGATCTTAAGGGTTTTTTTCAGCCCAACATGGTATGAGAGCTATCAGGGGGAACTCGACTTCTATACCGACAACATCAACAAGCATGGCTACACAAAAGGAAAGGAGCAACTCCAACGGCTCCCAGGGCACTACTCCTACTCCACCTCCTACCTCTGGCCTACAGACAGAGGAGGGCACGGCAACAAGACCCAGAGCAACATCTACCGAGACTCCCGCGAATCAACCTGCAGACTTCGACCAGAGCATGATGGAGAAGTTTTTCTCCTTCATGTCCTTCTACGAGCAACACCAGCAATCGGCACCTGCGCAGTCACACAACAGCAACAACAACGGAGCAACACCCATGAGTCTCGATGGCTCATCATATGCATGAGGAAATCAACAACAGCAGCCTATATTTGCTCCGTACGAGCGTGGGTCCATCAGCTTTATGCCACACCCACAGCCTTCACCTGGACAAGAAAAATCACTGGACGCATTACAAGTTCAGTCGCAGTTCCCACACGTTCTGAAGATGCAGACGTCAAGACCCTTCGATGGAAAGGACTTCTTCACCTGGTCGTTCGAGTTCGAGCTGATGATGGAAGGCGCGCAGATACTCAGGTTCTTCGACGGGTCTCTGCCATACCCAACAAACGGCACACAGTACGAGAAGAAGCAGTACACCTATCAGTCAATGATGGCGTACACGATCCTACTGAGGAATATCACCCCGACTCAACAGCAGAACATAAGGTCTTACCGAGGTTACGGCAACTCCGCGGAGCTCGCGTACAACCACCTGAAGAGCCTGTATCAAGCAACAGACAGCGTAAGCCAAAGTCGGTTAATGGCGCAACTGACAACGGTTGAAATGAAACCAGGGGAGAAAGGAATGGCGTATATCAGTCGATGTCGCGAGTTGCGCGACAAGCTTCTTCGATGCGGAGGGTCGATGTCTGAAGACGCCTTCGTGACAGTCATCATCGGCGGCCTCGGTCCTCAATGGCGCGCCACAAAGGCCATTCTCCGAGCTCACGGAAGAATCTCCGAAGCAGCGCTCTGCGCCGAAATCCACGCCGAGCAGCAAGACATGGACCTGCAAGAAGAACGACACAAAAAGAAGACATCAGCACCGGAATTCGCGTTCCACACTCAGCGACGCTACAACAACAACAACAACCGGCAGCAACAACCGAAGCCAGTACCTCCGTTCTGCCACATCTGCAAAACTTCAGGACACCCGCGTACGCACTGCCCGAATCGTCAACAGTCAACAACTCCACAGCGGCAACTTCGACCTTCAAGCAGCCAAATCGCCTCAACGCAAGCAAATCCCACGACCCAGATTCAAGCCTCAACGACTTCAACGGGACAACCTGCACAAGGAGCAAGAAACATCGTCAGCTGCATGGCAAAGCTGAGTGACTCCTGCATCACCGAGTCACCACCACACTACTCACCGGAAGAACAACTCGACGAAACCACACCCCGCCGCGAGTCACTTCAGCCGAACCCGACATACGCCGCCATCGCCCAAAGCGAACCATCCGGAAAGGACACATGGTTCTTGGACAGTTGCTGCGGACAGCACATGTGCTCCTCGGGACGCTTCGTTCAACGAGAACACCAACTTCAACGCGAAGTTGTCATTACAGTCGCCAACAATCAGAACCTCCGAACACGACGACAAGGCGTAGTTCAACTTCAGTCAAGGGAAACAAACGTTATACTGCAGATGTCAAAAGTACTAATCGCGGAGGGACTCGGCTACAACTTACTGAGCGTCAGTCAGCTAATGGCGAAAGGGATTCACCTCGAAGCAGACAGCACCACCCAAGAATTCAAGCTGTATCACGGGAGAGGAGGACTTTACATCGGCAAGGCGGTCCTCAAGAACAACGTCTTCGTTCTTGACTTCGTTCCTGATCTTGGCACCGCCGACAGCGACGCCATCGTTAACTTCACCAACTGGACACACCCTCCAGACCTTGATCCAGACTTCAGTCCAGAAGGCTTCTGGTATTCACACACCATCCATGAAGCAGAAAGAACAACGGCGTTAGCAACAATTCAGACAACATCAGCAGCAGCAGAGACAACATTGGCAGCAGCAGAGACAACATCGGCAGCAGCAGAGACAACATCGGCAGTAGCAGAACCATCATCGGCAGCAGCAGAGACAACATCGGCAGCAGCAGAGACAACATCGGCAGCAGCAGAGACAACATCGGCAGTAGCAGAACCATCAACGGCAGCAGCAGGAACGTCAACACCAATTGCTGGTCCTTCAACGACACCGCTCCTCATCGACGACACACCACCGACACCCGCGCAACAACTACACCCAGCACCACGAGAAGTTCATCGTAGCGCCAACTTCTACTCCAACTCCGATATGTACCGACGATCACCCGGACATCGCGCCGACGAAAGCACCTGGCACGCAAGGATGGGACACCCAAGCAACACAGTATTAAACAATACGATAAGAGCAGGAGTACTCGACAAGGACTCACTCCTACTTACCGACGGACGAGAACTTCAACGAGTACGCGGAACGTGCTTCACCTGCCCTGAAGGAGACTTACCACATCGACCGTTTGCGTCTCATCACAACCCGAGTGCACCCGCGTACGCACCACTCGAGAAGGTGTATAGCGACATCCTGTACAATCGGGAACCAGGACAAGTAATATACAACTATACAATCACCTTCATCGACGCCGCCACCCGTTACGTCTGGCACCTAAACCTCCCTAGCCGCGACATGGCATTCGAAGCCTTCGTTGCCTGGCTACCAGTAGCAGAGAGAGAATCGGGCGTGAAACTGAAAAGCTTCCAGTCAGACGGAGGAGGAGAATACACCTCTCAGCGATTCAAGCAGTACCTGGCGCAAAGGGGAATCAAGCGGCTCATCTCCCTTCCCTACGCCCATCAGCAGCAAGGTGTAGCAGAAAGAATGAACAGGACCTTGCAGAACAGCATGCGCAAACTGTTACGTGGCATGCGGCTACCCAACCACCAGTGGCCTGCGGCAATGGACCACGCCGTCATGCTGCACAACTTGCTCTCGTCATCATCGCTTCCAAACAACGCATCACCGCATCTGCTATGGACAGGGAAACAGGGCAGCACAAAAATGTTACGAGTATTCGGATGCATGGTACAGTACCGACCCCCAGCAGCACGAGCGGGCCGATTTTCTCAACGAGCACAGTGGGGACTACACCTGGGAATCGAAAAGAACTACAACGCGTGGAAAATCTTCGACGTCCATTCCAAGGAAACAGTAGCAGCACGTGATGTAATTTTCTACGAACGACTCACGCTCCAGACATACCTTGCCAGCCTGCAAGAAGACCAGGATCCCACAGGTGGTTTTCGCGGTGACCGAGCCTTCGCCTCAGCAGCGGACGAAGCTGACTGGGACGAGCAGAATGTGGACAACGCATCAGAAGAAGCCAGACCTCTTCCGTTCTGCTCCGTCGACGTTCCCATGGACGAAGATAACCCTCGCGAAAGTATCAACGCCGAAACCTTCTACTATTTCGCCGACAACGGTTACGTAACACCTGCGACAGTCAACACCAACGAAGCAGAACGAATAGGACCGAACTTCATACCTGATCCAGAAGCGGGAGATGAAGCAGCTTATCCCGAGGACGCAAATCTTCACCGCTACTCACAGAGTGGACTGCAAATTCTCGGACTCGTCACCGCAGTCCACGGCACCGCCATTCCTAAAGAGCCTGCGACAGTTCAACAGGCTCTGGGGGGGGAGCATAAGGAAAAATGGCGCGAAGCCATGGACAAGGAGCTGAAGGCACTGGAGGAATGCAACACGTGGAAAGTGGTTCCTATCGGCGTGGCACGGAACAAGACAGTGCTCACCGGGAAGTGGGTCTTCCGTGTGAAGACAAAGGCTGACGGCACCATTGACAAATTTAAAGCTCGCTGGGTTGTACGCGGCTTCGACCAAGAACACGGACGCGACTTCACCGAAACTTTCGCTCCGGTTAGCCGCCACACCTCACTACGCATTCTCCTCGCAATCGCCGCCATGAAGAAGAAGAAGCTGCGACAAATTGACGTCGTGAACGCGTTTCTCTACGCACCTGTTGATGCAGAAATTTTCGTCGAGCTACCGCACGGCTCCCACAGAGAACCCAACCAAGTCTGCCAGCTACTCAAGTCACTCTACGGCATCAAGCAGGCTCCGCGACTGTGGCAACAGTACCTGCACGCTCGCCTCATCCGCATCGGCTTCAAGCAACTACCGCACGATCAAGGCATGTACCGGCTCACAAAAAACGACGACTACATCCTACTAATCGTCTACGTGGACGATCTCCTTTACATCGGCTCAACTGACGGCATCACTACCTGGTTCGAAGGGGAGCTGCAGCGAGATCTCACGCTCACAGTTTCATCTACCGTCACTCAGTACCTCGGCCTCAACATCCGGGAAGAGGAGGACGCGATCTACCTCAGCGCCGAGAAATATGCCGACACCATCGCCAAACGCTTTACGCTCACACCGACAGCCATCTCCACGCCATACCGCTACATGGTAGGGAACGACAAAGGAAGCTCCGCTCTACTCAAGCCCGTCGGCATACGAGACTACCAGAAGAAGCTGGGATGTCTTCTCTTCGCAGCCGTCACCTGTCGCCCCGACCTCTCATACTCCGCAAGCCAGCTCGCCACCTACCTCAAGAAGCCTGAAGCAGAACATCTGGCGGAGCTCGACCGCGCTCTTCACTACTTCGTCAGTGTTGGTGCAACCCTACGGTTTGCACTCGGCTTGTTGTCCGTGTGCGTGAATGTGTGTGTGTATGGAATGGTATGAGGGCATGGGATAATATATATTTCATGCTTATAATTGTGTGTGAATGTTGAGTCATGATGTCGAGTGTGTGTGTCGAGTCAATAGCGAGTTATCGCTAGACGCGAGTTACGCGGTCGTTTGTGTCTCGCGCGCGGTTTCTATTTTGTCGTGCGCGGTTTCTATTTTGTCCTGTGTCGAACGTTCGGCGTGTCGCAGGTGTGTGCAGCAGACCCATCAAGAACTCAAGGATGAGTTTGTGATGAAGAGCCCGAGCCTTGGTGTCAAGCCTCAAGTGATTTCGAAGCTCGCCAAAAAGGGTACACCTCAAGATATTGAAGATAGTTACATTACTTTGTGTAGTGTAACATTTCACTTGGTGTAGGCCCTAGTGCAGGGTAGTTTCGAGACCCTTCGTGGTTGGGGACAGTGTGGCACTGTTCCACATCACTGTACCTCGGCTCTTGGGGTTTGTAGGAGCTGGGAGTCATTCCCAACTCGTAACTCTTCCTATCTTGTGTTCTAAGACTATAGTGGCTGCCATAGTACCGTTCGTTCAAACCGACGCTGTGTCGTCAATTCTTTATCAAATCGTGCAATCTAAATTGCTAATTGTAGACGACGTGAAGACGCTCCAGATCCAATTTGAATCAAGTCATTTGCAGCTGTGAGCAGAACGCTATCAACGTTTGAAGCCGCTGTGCAGAAATCCGTCTGTGCTCTCTATCTTTCGTTTTAGGCACATTCAAGCCTATTGTGACTATAACAAGTGGTATCAGAGCCCCTTGGAGCAGTTTCGACAATGTCTGGACCTGAGGAAAGGGGTGGCAGAGGTGCTGGTGGCAGTGGAGAAGCTCAAGCTCAAGGCCAACCCCGTGATTCAGCCATGGCGCCCATGCAACCAAGTCTTGGCCCACCTAGGGATGAGCCTAGGGTGTTTGGGCTTGACAAGTTCAACGGTGACAACTTTGCTGAATGGTCCTTCAAGATGGAGAAAATTTTTGACCACTATGACCTGCTGGAGGTGATGGAAGGAACGGAGAAGCGCCCCGAGAACGACCCGGAGAAGAGCCCGTGGGTGCGGAAGAGCGCACAAGGCTATCTCTTACTTGGGCAAGCGTTGGGGAGCAGTCAGATCCGTCACATCAAGCCATTCCAGCGTGAACCAGAGAAAGGACCAAAGGCATGGGCTGCTCTCAAGGGTGTACATGCTCCTGCAACAGCGGCGGTAGCGGTGGTGTTGGAACGGCAAATGGCGGCACTACGAATTGAAGAAGACGAAGCGGTTGAAGAAGGGGTGCAGAAATTCTTCGACTTGTTGACGCGGCTTGAGGGAGCTGATTTGAACTACAGTGAGCTCCAAAAGAAGACCAAGTTGCTGGCCTTACTCCCAGAGTCATGGTCCTCGCTCATCATCAACCTTAATCGCGACTTGCCCCGCCTCTCGCTTGAAGACATGAAGCGAGCTATCCTTCAAGAGGATTTCCGCCGCCGTGAGTTGGCGAGTGCGGATGGCGCTGGGGCAGCGAGCATCGGCCGTGGATATGGTCGAGGAAGAGGCAGAGGACGAGGGGGAGGAAGGTTTGGTGGCAGCAACTTCGGCGGAGGCCGCAGGAGTGGCGGTTACGGCAGCGACGACAAGAGCTACGGACGCGGTCGCGGCCGATTCGACGGCGAGTGTCACTATTGCCACAAGAGCGGACACATGTGGCGCGACTGCTACAAACTCCCTGATGGTTGGACCCCTGCTCAAGGCCAAGAGGGTAGAGGAGCAGGAGGAGGGAGAGGACGAGGCCGTGGAGGCCGTGGCGGTCGCGGTGGCGGAGCTGCAAACATGAAGAGCGGAGACAACGACAAGGACCCGAGCGATGATCGATACCCGGGTCTATTCTACTTCGTGTCGACGCAAGTACCGGCTGGTCCAGAGAAGGATGAAGGCTTTGAGGAGCCAGCAGCTGTGGGGAAGGTGACCCTACACCCCCTGGACTATTGGGTGATTGATAGTGGCGCTACCTATAGCATGACACCTCGCCCGGACTTGCTCACCGAACTCGAGCCGTCACCGGTGAAGCATGTCACATCGGCTTTGGGGCAGCGAGCAGAGGTGAAAGGCATGGGCAAGGCCATGTTCAAGGGTGCTGATGGGAAGATGGTGGGCCTCAAGAACGTGCTTTGGGTGCCCAGCCTTGCTGCAAACCTGATTTCCGTGCGGCGGTTGGCAAAGGCCGGCATGGACACGAACTCGAAGGGAGCCAAGACCTACACCGCAAGGCTTGGCGATCGAATTCTTTGGGACCTTCATGAGGACAGGGATGTCTACAACGAGATGTGGCAGATCCCAGTGGTCCCTATGCCTAAGGAGAGGCAAGTGGCAGCAAGCATCAGCACCAAGGATGGAGCGGTCGGTAGCGACGATGGCGCGAATGGTCGCGCTAAGGAGAATGAGCTCAAGAAGAGCAAACCTGGAGGGACCAGCAAGTTCAGTGAACCTAAGGAGAGTGGTGCAGCAACCAAGGAGCAGCAAAAGGGTGAGGAGAACCCAGAGGCAGCAGCGGAGGAGGACTACGGAGAGAGTATGTGGGGCGCTATTGCGAGCGCGGCATTCTCCAATCCAACTTCGGCTACGGGGGAGTGTGATTGGCTCACCTTGCATCGGCGCATGGGGCATGTGGCCCTGCCCATCTTGCAGCAGCTAGTGAAGAATGAGATGGTTGCTGGCATACGTGTGAAGGGGGAGCCCGATGAGGTGCTTGGCTGCCCGACGTGCATTCAAGCCAAGTTCACCCGGTTTCCGTTCCCTAGTTCGGAGGCAACGGCAAAGGCACCGCTTGATGAGGTGGTGATGGACGTGGTGGGCCCCCTGAAGCTTGGAGCTGCTGGAGCTGAGTATTTTCTCACCATTGTCGACGTCTACACCCGTATGACTTGGGTGTACGTGCTGGCCAAGAAGAGCGACGTGGCTGAAACGTTGAAGACGGATTGGTTCCCGATGGTGGAGCGGCAACAAGACCGTCTAGTCAAGTCAATCCGCACCGATCGAGGGGGAGAGTTCCTGAGCAAGGAGTTTGGGTTGTGGCTGAAGAAGAATGGTATTCGGCACTCCCTCACCATGCCATACTCCCCTGCAATGAACGGCATCGCCGAGCGAGCGAACCGCACAATCACGGAGGCGGCACGCGGGTTGCTCATTGAAGCCGGGCTACTCGACTATTTCTGGCCTGATGCGGTGCGGAGCGCGTGTGTGGCCAAGAACAGAGCCTTGACTCATGTGGGAGCAGACAAATGGGTGCCCTATGTGGAGTGGCTAGGAAGGAAGCCAAAGGTGGATATGCTTCGGGTGTTCGGGTGCATGTGCATGGCGCTCGTGCCTAAGCATCTTCGGCACAACAAGCTTGGTGCCAAGGCGGTGTGGGCCGTGCACTTGGGCATGGCTCAAAACAGCAAGGGATGGCTTCTTTGGGACCCATTCACCAAGAAGTTCTTGGTGAGCAGGGACTGCAAGTTCATGGAGAACTTCATGTACAAGGATTGGAAGGCGGAGAATGAGGCGAAGATAGGCGTGCGGTTTGGGGAGGTGAAGAGTTCCGGTTTGGAGCATGTGGAGCTGCCTTTGGAGCTGAGCAGCGGCAGCACAACCACAAGGCAATCCTCCCTTGTGAATGGGGGAGAGGAGGCCAATGATGCAGAGGAAGAAGAGGAGGAGGTGCAGCAAGTGAGCGAGCGTGCACCGTCACTCCCTTCCCGTACTACAAGTGCTCCATGGATTCGAGCCACACCGCAGCAACGCCAAGGCCTTCAAGTCCCTGCAGCTGAGGAGGAAGGAAGGGGGAAGAGGAGAGTTCAACCCCCTAATAGGCTGACCTATGATGCGCCGGGAAAGCAGGGCAAGACAGCCCTGGCCGGAGCGGCAATGATGGTCGGAGACGACGAGGAGAGTGACTACGAGGAGTGTGCCTTCGCGTTCTTCTCTCCGGTGGAGATGCCGGGAGAACCAGCAACTCTCAAGGAGGCTTTGGAGAGTAGTGATGCTGAGGAGTGGAAGAAGGCCATGGAGAGTGAGCTGAAGAGCATCGAGGAGAATGACACGTTTGAATTGGTGGAGCTACCGGAGGGGCGTACGGCGATAACGTCCAAGTGGCTCTTCAAAATCAAGTCGGATGCCGACGGCAAGATCGAGCGCTACAAGTCTAGGCTTGTAGCCAAGGGGTACCAGCAGAAGGAGAAGGTGGACTTCAAGGAGCTGTTTGCCCCTGTGGTGAAGCCGACGACGCTGCGAACCCTATTCGCGGGAGCCGCCATCAAAGGATGGGTAGTAAAGCAAATGGACATCGTAACGGCATTCCTTAACGGCATCCTTGAGGAGGAGATTTTTATGGCGCAGCCAGAGGGGTTTGATGATGGTAGTGGCAGAGTGTGGAAGCTGAAGAAGGCCCTCTATGGGCTGAAGCAGGCCCCTAGGCAATGGTACATGAAGCTGCGCGAAGTGTTGGAGGGGATCGGCTTCACTCCCTCAACGGCCGATCACTCCTTGTTCATGCTTGGCGAGGGGGAGCAGAGGAGTTTCATGGTGGTTTATGTGGATGACATCCTCATTTTCTCACCCTCTTCTGACCTTGTGAAGGAGGTGATGCTGAAGCTTCAAGACAAGTTCAAGTGCAAGGCCCTTGGTGACGTGAGCTTCTACCTTGGGCTCCACATCGAACGAGATGTGGAGAAGCGGTGCATGCGGGTGCATCAACGAAAGTACCTGGAGGCATTGGCTGCCAACTTTGGGCAGAGTGAAGGCCATGTGGCTACACCCTTTCCCTCTGGGTTCAAGTGTGTGAAGGGACCAGAGGAGGAGAGCGTTGGTGAAGAGGAGAGGCGCCGATTTCACTCGTTGGTGGGCAGCCTCATGTATGCGGCGGTAAACACCCGACCGGACGTCGCGTTTGCTACCGGGCAGCTGGCTAGGGTTGTGCAATGCCCTAATGAGGAGCAGGTAGCAGCTGGAATGAGGGTGGCCAAGTATCTTGGCCAAACACCGACCGTTGGGCTGCAATACTCGGCGGCGGCACAAAGGCGCCAAAAGGGCGCGGATGGTGTTGAACCCGGGCGTTTGTTCCTCACCGCCTACTCGGATGCTTCATATGCATCAGAACCAGAGGACATGACAAGTGTGAGAGGCTTCATATGCTGTGTTGGTGGAGGCCCAACTGCTTGGGAGAGCAAGAAGCAGGTTGACCAAGCTTTGAGCTCGGTGGAGTCCGAGTACATGGCACTCTTCCGTGCCGTACGGGAGATTGTGTGGCAGCGGCGTTTGTTGGCTGAATTGGGGGAGGAGCAGCAAGGACCTACCCCACTGTACTGTGACAGCCAGGGTGCCATTGCTCTTGCTAAGAACCCTGTGTTGCATGGACTCACGAAGCACATGAGGGTGAAGTGGCATTGGACGAGGAGCATGGTAACCGCGGGTGAAGTTGAGTTGCGCTACGTGAAGACCACGGGGCAGCCGGCTGACATGATGACCAAGAGGCTGGTGGAGCAGCAGCATTGGAAATGTTGCAAGCTGCCTGGGATGGCTCTGAACTGAGAGAGCAACATATCCTAAGGCCAACAATCCGAGGGGGAGTTTGTTGGTGCAACCCTACGGTTTGCACTCGGCTTGTTGTCCGTGTGCGTGAATGTGTGTGTGTATGGAATGGTATGAGGGCATGGGATAATATATATTTCATGCTTATAATTTTGTGTGAATGTTGAGTCATGATGTCGAGTGTGTGTGTCGAGTCAATAGCGAGTTATCGCTAGACGCGAGTTACGCGGTCGTTTGTGTCTCGCGCGCGGTTTCTATTTTGTCGTGCGCGGTTTCTATTTTGTCCTGTGTCGAACGTTCGGCGTGTCGCAGGTGTGTGCAGCAGACCCATCAAGAACTCAAGGATGAGTTTGTGATGAAGAGCCCGAGCCTTGGTGTCAAGCCTCAAGTGATTTCGAAGCTCGCCAAAAAGGGTACACCTCAAGATATTGAAGATAGTTACATTACTTTGTGTAGTGTAACATTTCACTTGGTGTAGGCCCTAGTGCAGGGTAGTTTCGAGACCCTTCGTGGTTGGGGACAGTGTGGCACTGTTCCACATCACTGTACCTCGGCTCTTGGGGTTTGTAGGAGCTGGGAGTCATTCCCAACTCGTAACTCTTCCTATCTTGTGTTCTAAGACTATAGTGGCTGCCATAGTACCGTTCGTTCAAACCGACGCTGTGTCGTCAATTCTTTATCAAATCGTGCAATCTAAATTGCTAATTGTAGACGACGTGAAGACGCTCCAGATCCAATTTGAATCAAGTCATTTGCAGCTGTGAGCAGAACGCTATCAACGTTTGAAGCTGCTGTGCAGAAATCCGTCTGTGCTCTCTATCTTTCGTTTTAGGCACATTCAAGCCTATTGTGACTATAACAGTCAGCACCCCAACGATCGGCCTAACTTACTACAAGAACGCAACCACACCGACTAAGTTAATCGGCTACGTCGACGCTGATCACGCTGGCGACTCCGACAATAGGCGCTCCCGCACCGGCTACATCTACCGCCTCGAACCTATCGGACCTATCTCTTGGCAGTCGAGCAAGCAGGAATTAATTGCTCTCTCGTCAGCTGCAGCAGAATATATTGCACTCTGCTCAGCCACCAAGGAAGGACTCTATCTTCGCGAGCTGCTGGAAGAAGCGAAGTTAGCCGAGTTACCCAACTTTACCCTGTTCTGCGACAACCAGCCGGCAATTCGCATCGCCAACAAGAACGGCTTCGCGAACAGGACGAAACACATCGCCCTGCGATATTTCTTCGTGAAGGACGAGATCGAGAAGGGAAGGCTCGAGCTGTCATACTGTCCCACGTCCGAGATGGCAGCTGACTACCTGACCAAGAAGCTCGGAAAGCAGAAGTTCGAATACTGCATGCTGCTGACTGGACAGAGCCACGTCAGCGACACTCCAGAAGCGAAGGGGAGTGTTGGAAACAATCAGTCCTAAGCGCCTCTGTCGTGTCGAAACACTAAGACACAAAAGAAACGAAGTATAACGAATCACCGGCGAGTCAACCTTCGGAGGTTGAAAGTAACTGTTGGAGGTTACGCGAAAGTCAAAGGTCAGCGACCTTTGACCTGACAAATACAGCGCGACAGCAAGGACACACAACTGACTCGCTACAGAGCAGTTGCCCGAGTCGTCACTGTATCGAACCACAACAGCAATACAGTTATAACTGCATCTCTTCGTATTCCTTGTACTCATATATAAACCTGTATCCACTTGTTTTAATCAACTTACTTTGCCCTCACATACTAGCGCAAGGTGGTTCACAACTCTTTAATTAACGCTTCCGCTACTACACCAACTCTACCCAGAGTTCACCCCTGCAAAAGATCTTAAAGCTGAAGTATACATTTGTCATCCAGGTTTTGGGTTTAGAAAGTCACCTCACGGTCTCACAGGCAAACTTTCAAATTTCAAAAGTTTTTGAACCCCTTCTGTCAAATGTATACGAAAGCTTTAAGGGTTTTTTTCAGCCCAACAATTGCTTCACATTGACTCTGATACGGTAATCTGATGCCCTAATTTACCGTAACTGCTCCAAGTACACTTAATATAAGATGCATCTTCTACTTCCCTGAAATTGAACCGACTGTACAACGAACATGTGCCACTTTTCACCTGTGACCTCTCGACGCGCCTTGTCAGCTGATTTGCTGCAATTATATTTACAATTTCAGTAACCTGCACGCTCAATGTCGCTATGCATCTTGCATGGGCTCTGCTGCTGTTTTCGCCAGCCCTCGTATCTCCACGTAATACACCACCTCCTCCACCTTCTTCAGGTCGTACTTGATGCCTGTGGGGCACGCAGAGAGAGAACAGAGAGTGACATAAGAAACACATGCCCTCCCAGCACCACCAGCCCTCGTATCTTCACATCATATTATATACCACCTCCTCCACCTTCTTCAGGCAGTACTTGATGCCTGCAAGCGGGAGGTGTGCATGCGAGAAAGGACATAAAGAAACGCATTGATAGATGCCCCCCTGCCACCACCAACCCCTGTTATCTGCACCTCATGCACCACCTTCTCCACCTTTTTCCTTTTCCGGTCGTATTTATACCTGCAGGGCATGCCACAGCAGGAGGCATGTGGAAGACATGGAGGGATCGGGGGCACACAGAGAAAGAAAGCGAATTAGAAGAGCTTAGACAGATGCGCTCCTGGTCAGCCCCCTGGCCTTATCTCCACGTGATGTATCACCCCCTCCTCCACCTTCGTGCCAAGGCTGAGAGCTTGGCAAAGGCAGGGATGAGGCAGTCACATGTGCACCCACCCACCAGATCGAATCTAATCTAACATCGCCCCATCTACCCACGCACCGTCGAATCGCTTGCGGAGCATGTCGTTGCGCAGGTTGAGCTTGCGGAAGGCAGCGAAGAGGTCGTTGAGAAAGGCGGCCGCCACTCGCGGGACAGCATAATCCCCTGCTGTCACCCTGTTCATCACAAAGCGCGGCTGGTGTGGGAGGTAGGGGCGAAAGCAGACGGGGGAGGGGACAGGTGCATGACCAGAGAGGCAACAAAGAGATTGCTGAGGAGTGCAGCCGCCACTCGGGGGACAGCGTGGTTAACCTGTTCATCACAAAGCGCGGCTGAGATGAGGGGGGAGAGAGAGGCAGTGGGCGAGAGAGGCAGGTGAGAGGGGCAGGGGCAGTGGGGGAACAGGTGGATGCATGGCAGCAATGAGGCGATTGAGGAATGCAGCTCACTCGAGGGCACGCTCAGTCGCCACTTGAGGATTGCATGCACAGTCGCCCTCTGTTACCCTGTTCATCACGGAGCGAGGCTGGAAGGAGGGAAGAGAGAGAGGGGGGGAGTCACGTTATGGCTCGTGAGGAAGCTGCAAAGAGGTGACTAAGGGGTGGAGACAACACAGCCCCTGAGGAATACAGGGATAATGCAATCAACAAGGGACGGAGACAACGCAACGAGCAGCAATGAGAGGGCAGCAGAGCACACGGGGGTGGGACGGCGAGCATGGGGGGATACTGGAGGGTGGGGAAGGGTGGAGCAGGGTGGTGGAGGGTGGAGGAGGGTGGAGGAGGGTGGAGGGGGGTGGAGCTCACGAATTCATTGGAGAGACCGCAGAGGCCGGTGAGATAGTCCTCTAGATCGATGCTGAACAATGCTGCCCGCACTGAGGGACACGCACCATGGGTGGAGTGGGAGAGTGAGGGGGACGGGAGGATAGTGGTGGGGAGCCTGATCTTTGCGACACTGAGTGTACGGGGAGGGGGTTGAGAGAAACCATGAAAAGGCTCTCTAAGAGCTGCCCTCACCCAGAAGCCCGATATCAGAAATCTCAAATAGAGTATACAGTAGCTTATACAGTAACGAAACGTATTCTACAGTGGCTTACACTGTAGCTGTTCCTCTAGTTGCTTATGTGAGAGCAGCGTTCCAGAGTCCAGCCAATGAGCGAACGCCAGCTGGGACACCACCGTGTGGTTCTGACTGCGCCAGTGGTCGCTGAACCTGTTGGTTGCGAGAAAACATTCAGCAAGACGGAGTGAATCTGCAGTTCATACTCGGTATAAGCCAGAGAAAGGGGATGTACAGAGTCAGGAATGCAAGTCGTAGACAGTACCAGCCATGTGTGTTCACAAGAGAATCGCATCCACATGGCACACGCATGTAAATCAGTAGATGACTAAGGTAACTTTGCAATTGACCTTTGCTTGCTTGAGGGACCCGTGGCAGGGTCTGGTAGCACTCGCACCTGTAGAACTCGCCCGGGCGGCGAGCAATGATTGCTGCCAGCTCAGCATACGCCGCCTGCAGCTTTGGCACGCTCTCCCGCGCCTTCTGCACCGCCTGCTGCACTGCGGAGGGAGGGGAGGGGGGGAGGGGAGGGGGGGAGGAAACGGGGATTGCGGAAGAGAAGCGTGACATTGGTTCAGAGGGAGGGAAGGGCGCAATCGTATAAACACACTCAAGAATCTCATTTGCGCCTTCTGCACCTCCTGCTGCACTGCGGGAGGTGGGGGCCGGGAGGGGGCCGGGGTGGGTGGGGTTGGGGGGAGAGTGTGGGGAGGAGAAGGGTGATAACGGTTCGGAGGGAAGGAGGGGAGGATGCTGGATGGGTACACACGTGGTACGAAATTCTCACACTACCTCCAACGTTTCACTGCGACAGAGCGCCACTATCCCGGAATCGACTAAAAGATCCGCGACTGTAGCTGCTGCATCAGGCGCGCCCATGCTCGCACCGCCCGCTCGTCTCTTCCTCATGGTCTCTCCGTCCCCTCCACGCACCTGCGCCTTCCTGCCGCCGATGCACGCCCAGCAGGTCCGACTGCACCTGCCGCGTCAGCCCGTCCATCCGCTGCACCGCCGCGCGCAGATCGTCGCGCACAGCCGCCACCGCCTCCAGCTGCGCGCCGATCTCCGCCAACTCCGCCTCGAGATCTCCGCCGCCCGCCCAGCCGCTGGCGGGCGCAGCAAGAACGTCTGCGGGAACGGGCTCCATGCGGATAATTAACTGCCTAAGCGCGAAGGGATTACTATTGGCTGGGAAAGTATAAAGAGGACGCTGATACGTTAATGATGGCGAAGTTAGGAAACAAGCAGAGGACGAGTGGAATGGTAAAACGGAAATCAGTGCTTGCAGCGTGGGAGCAACAAGGAAATTCACGTGCGCGATGAGAAGCGCAAGCAGGCACAAATTCGGTGAGTACGCCCCAAAAGCATCGCCCGTAAGCGTCAAAACTTTTTCTAATGAGCAAGCCTGAATTGTAGACAATGATCTTTATGAACACCAGACATACATTACTGTTGCCGTATGTTTTCCTTGGACGAAAAAACTGAGTTCAGTGATAAGTGTAGCAAGAAAAGCTGGTAGAGCAGCGTAGCCAGAAGATATTTGGACCGGGGAATTAATGAGAGGTGACATAGGGAATGCGTCGCGAGTTGGTCAATGAAGGGTGTCAAAGGAAGAGGTTCAGAAAGGGAGCAAGGTTTGCAGAAGGCGTGAGCGGAGAAAACAGTACAAGTCTATATGAGGAAGACAAGCAAGAGTGGGAATACCACGAGCAAAGCAGGAGTATAGCTGGGAAAAGCATCAGGGTAGGGTTGTCAGAATTGTAGTTACTACTAGCCCACTTGGATCAAAGGGCTTGTTGAGTAGCGGGTCCGTGTGCCCATACCATACCCCCCCAGGCGAACGCATATGTAACCCATCCCTAGGATCAACCAAGGAGTCACAGCGTAGGCCTTCTAGGTCACGCGAGTAACGTGGTTATGTGCGTTTTGACATATTCCAAGCCAGCAAGAGCGTGGGAGGGTGACGAGCATAATCGGTCATTGGTACTCGCGAATGAAAAATGTCAGCAGCATTTATGCACATGTACAGATTCTCTCGCGTTTTTTTTTTTTGGTTGAAAGCACTTGTTCCGAGCGGTTTTCTTCCGGTGGGTCACGTTCTGTGTGCGTTTGGACCTATAACCAAGCCAGCAAGAGCGTGGAAGGGCGACGAGCATGATCGGTCATTGGTACTCGCGAATGAAAAACGCATGTTGCATTTTCTGCACATGTGCGGATCCTTCCGCGTTTTAAAGATGAAAACGATCGTTCGGAGCGTTTTTCTTCCGTTTGGACACGCGGCTGTGTGCGTCTGGACCTATTACCAAGCCAGCAAGAGCATGGGAGAGTGACGAGCATGATCGGTCATTGGTAATGGCGAATGAACCATGCCTGCTGCATTTTCCGCACATGAGCTGATCCTTCCGTATTTCGGGGATGAAAACGCTCGTTCTCAGTGTTTTTCTTCCATTCAGTCACGCGCTTGTATGCGTTTGGACCTATTACCAAGCCAGCAAGAGCGTGAGAGGGTGGCGAGCATGATCGGTCATTGGTGTTGGTGAATGAACCATGCCTGCTGCATTTTCTGCATACTCGCTCACGTGGCTGCGCTTGTCTAGTCCTATTACCAAGCCAGCAAGGGCGTGGGAGGGTTGCGAGCATCATCGCTCATCGGCGCTCGCGAATGAAGAGCGCCATCTGCACTTCCTGCACATGTGCGGATCCTGCGTTTTGGGGATGGAAGCGCTCGTTCCGAGCGTTTTTCTTCCGCCGGGTCACGTAGCTGCGCTTGTCTGGTCCTACTACTAAGCCAGCAAGGGCGTGGGAGGGTTGCGAGCATCATCAGTCATCGGCGCTCTCGAATGAAGAGCGACCGCTGCACTTCATGCACATGTGCGGATCCTTCCGCGTTTTGGGGGTGGAAGTGCCAGAATCCCAACCACTAGACCATTGGGATAAAAGGGCTTGTTTCAGTAGCGGGTCAGTGCGCCCATAACCCCCCAGGCGAACGCGCCTGTAACCCTCTCCAGGATCAATCGGGCATCCACAGTGCAGATCTACTGACACCCCCCCACACTGGTAGGCCCATGACTAAGCACAGCGGCAACGACCTACATGTGCATACACCGGGAATCGAACCCGAGATCGCTCTGATACCATGTTTGAATCCCAACCACTAGACCATTGGGATAAAAGGGCTTGTTTCAATAGCGGTCAGTGCGCCCATAACCCCCCAGGCGAACGAGCCTGTAACCCTCTCCAGGATCAATCGGGCATCCACAGTGCAGATCTACTGACAGGAAGCGCTCGTTTCGAACGTTTTTCTACCGCCGGGTCACATGGATGCGCTTGTCTGGGCCTATTACCAAGTCAGCAAGGGCGTGGGAGGGTTGCGAGAATCATCGGTCATCGGCGCTCGCGAATGAAGAGCGCCCGCTGCACTTCCTGCACATGTGCGGAACCTTCGGCGTTTTGGGGATGGAAGCGCTCGTTCCGAGCGTTTTTCTTCCGCCGAGTCATGTGGCGGCGCTTGTCTGGGCCTATTTCCAAGCCAAGTAGGGCATGGGAGGGTTGCGAGCATCATCGGTCATCGGCACTCGCGAATGAAGAGTGCCAGCTGCACTTCCTGCACATGTGCGGATCCTTCCGCGTTTTGGGGGTGGAAGCGCTCGCTTCGAGCGTTTTGTTTCCGCCGGGTCACGTGGCTGCGCTTGTTGGGCCTATGGACAAGCCAGCAAGAGCGTGGGAGGGTTGGGAGCATCATCATTCATCGGCGCTCGCGAATGAAGAGCGCCCGCGGCACTTCCTGCACATATGTGGATCCTTCCGCGTTTTGGGGGTAGATGTGCTCGTTTCGAGCGTTTTTTCTTCCGCTGGATCACGTGGCTGCACTTGTCAAAACTTATTACCAAGCCACCAAGGGCGTGGGAGGGTTGCGAGCATCATCGCTCATCGGCGCTCGCGAATGAAGAGCGCCTGCTGCACTTTCTACACATGTGCGGATCCTTCCGCGTTTTGGGGGTGCAAGCGCTCGTTCCGAGCATTTTATTCCGCCGGGTCACAAGGCTGCGCTTGTCTGGGCCTATTACCAAGCCAGCAAGGGCGTGGGAGGGTTGCGAGCATCATCGGTCATCGGCGCTCGCGAATAAAGAACGCCCTCTGCACTTCCTGCACATATGCGGATCCTTCCGTGTTTTGGGGGTGGAAGCGCTCGTTACGAGCGTTTTTCTTCCGCCGGATCACGTGGCTGCGCTTGTTGGGCCTATTAACAAGCCAGCAAGGGTGTGGGAGGGTTGCGAGCATCATCGGTCATCGGCGCTCGCGAATGAAGAGCGCCCGCCGCACTTTCTGCACATGTGAGGATCCTTCCGCATTTTGGGGGTGGAAGCGCTCGTTACGAGCGTGTTTCTTCTGCCGGGTCACGTAGCTGCGCTTGTCTGAGCCTATTACCAACCAACAAGGGCGTGGGAGGGTTGCGAGCATCATAGGTCATTGGCGCTTGCGAATGAAGAGCGCCCGCGGCACTTCCTACACATGTGCGACTTCCATGTGCGGCACATTCTCCCTCTTTCCATCACCCCGCCCCATTCTCCCTCTTTCCATCACCCCGCCCCATTCTCCCTCTTTCCATCACCCCGCCCCATTCTCCCGCTTTCCATCACCCCGCCCCATTCTCCCGCTTTCCATCACCCCGCCCCATTCTCCCTCTTTCCATCACCCCGCCCCATTCTCCCGCTTTCCATCACCCCGCCCCATTCTCCCGCTTTCGATCACCCCGCCCAGTTCTCCCTCTTTCCATCACCCCGCCCAGTTCTCCCTCTTTCCATCACCCCACCCCATTCTCCCGCTTTCCATCACCTCGCCCCATTCTCCCTCTTTACATCACCCCGCCCCATTCTCCCTCTTTCCATCACCCCGCCCCATTCTCCCTCTTTCGATAACCCCGCCCCTTTCTCCCTCTTTCCATCACCCCGCCCCAATCCTCCCACTTCCCCGCCAAATTCTCCAGCTTTCCATCACCCCTAGGCCCTTGTTCTTGAAATTTTGCACACGCTAGGCCCTTGTTCTTGAAATTTTGCAAACGCTAGGCCATTGTTCTTGAATTTTTGCACACGCTAGGCCCTTGTTCTTGCAATTTTGCACACGCTAGGCCCTTGTTCTTGAAATTTTGCACACGCTAGGCCCTTATTCTTGCTATTTTGCACTCACTAGGCCCTTGTTCTTGCATTTCTTCACTCGCTAGGCCCTTGTTCTTGCAATTTTGCACACACTAGGCCCTTGTTCTTGCAATTTTGCACATGCTAGGCCCTTGTTCTTGCAATTTTTCACTCGCTAGGCCCTTGTTCTTGCATTTTTGCACACGCTAGGCCCTTGTTCTTGAAATTTTGCACACGCTTGGCCCTTGTTCTTGCATTTTAGCACACGCTAGGCCCTTGTTATTGAAATTTTGCAAACGCTAGGCCCTTGTTCTTGATTTTTCGCACACGCTAGGCCCTTGTTCTTGCAATTTTGCACACGCTAGGCCATTGTTCTTGAAAATTTGCACACGCTAGGCCCTTGTTCTTGCTATTTTGCACTCGCTAGGCCCTTGTTCTTGCAATTTTTCACTCGCTAGGCCCTTGTTCTTGCAATTTTGCACACACTAGGCCCTGCACACGCTAGGCCCTTGTTCTTGCAATTTTGCACACGCTAGGCCCTTGTTCTTGCAATTTTGCACACGATAGGCCCTTGTGATTGCAATTTTTCACACGCTAGGCCCTTGTTCTTGCTATTTTGCACATGCTAGGCCCTTGTTCTTGCAATTTTGCACACGCTAGGCCCTTGTTCTTGCATTTTTTCACACGCTAGGCCCTTGTTCTTGCTATTTTGCACTCGTTAGGCCCTTGTTCTTGCAATTTTGCAGACGCTAGGCCTTTGTTCTTGCAATTTTGCACACGCTAGGCCCTTGTTCTTGCAATTTTGCACTCGCTAGGCCCTTGTTCTTGCTATTTTGCACTCGATAGGCCCTTGTTCTTGCTATTTTGCATACGCTAGGCCCTTGTTCTTGCAATTTTGCACACGCTAGGCCCTTGTTCTTGCAAGTTTGCACTCGCTAGGCCCTTGTTCTTGCAATTTTGCACACGCTAGGCCCATGTTCTTGCAATTTTGCACACGCTAGGCCCTTGTTCTTGCAATTTTGCACACGCTAGGCCCTTGTTCTTGCAATTTTGCACACGCTAGGCCCCTGTTCTTGCAATTTTGCACATGCTAGGCGTTTGTTCTTGCAATTTTGTATATGCTAGGCCCTTGTTCTTGCAATTTTGCACACGCTAGGCCCTTGTTCTCGCAATTTTGCACACGCTAGGCCCTTGTTCTTGCAATTTTGCACACGCTAGGCCCTTGTTCTTGCATTTTTGCACACGCTAGGCCCTTGTTCTTGAAATTTTGCACACGCTTGGCCCTTGTTCTTGCAATTTTGCACACGCTAGGCCCTTGTTCTTGAAATTTTGCACACGCTAGGCCCTTGTTCTTGCTATTTTGCACTCACTAGGCCCTTGTTCTTGCATTTCTTCACTCGCTAGGCCCTTGTTCTTGCAATTTTGCACACACTAGGCCCTTGTTCTTGCAATTTTGCACATGCTAGGCCCTTGTTCTTGCAATTTTTCACTCGCTAGGCCCTTGTTCTTGCATTTTTGCACACGCTAGGCCCTTGTTCTTGAAATTTTGCACACGCTTGGCCCTTGTTCTTGCATTTTAGCACACGCTAGGCCCTTGTTATTGAAATTTTGCAAACGCTAGGCCCTTGTTCTTGATTTTTCGCACACGCTAGGCCCTTGTTCTTGCAATTTTGCACACGCTAGGCCATTGTTCTTGAAAATTTGCACACGCTAGGCCCTTGTTCTTGCTATTTTGCACTCGCTAGGCCCTTGTTCTTGCAATTTTTCACTCGCTAGGCCCTTGTTCTTGCAATTTTGCACACACTAGGCCCTGCACACGCTAGGCCCTTGTTCTTGCAATTTTGCACATGCTAGGCCCTTGTTCTTGCAATTTTGCACACGATAGGCCCTTGTGATTGCAATTTTTCACACGCTAGGCCCTTGTTCTTGCTATTTTGCACACGCTAGGCCCTTGTTCTTGCAATTTTGCACACGCTAGGCCCTTGTTCTTGCATTTTTTCACACGCTAGGCCCTTGTTCTTGCTATTTTGCACTCGTTAGGCCCTTGTTCTTGCAATTTTGCAGACGCTAGGCCCTTGTTCTTGCAATTTTGCACACGCTAGGCCCTTGTTCTTGCAATTTTGCACTCGCTAGGCCCTTGTTCTTGCTATTTTGCACTCGATAGGCCCTTGTTCTTGCTATTTTGCATACGCTAGGCCCTTGTTCTTGCAATTTTGCACACGCTAGGCCCTTGTTCTTGCAAGTTTGCACTCGCTAGGCCCTTGTTCTTGCAATTTTGCACACGCTAGGCCCATGTTCTTGCAATTTTGCACACGCTAGGCCCTTGTTCTTGCAATTTTGCACACGCTAGGCCCTTGTTCTTGCAATTTTGCACACGCTAGGCCCCTGTTCTTGCAATTTTGCACATGCTAGGCCCTTGTTCTTGCAATTTTGTATACGCTAGGCCCTTGTTCTTGCAATTTTGCACACGCTAGGCCCTTGTTCTCGCAATTTTGCACACGCTAGGCCCTTGTTCTTGCAATTTTGCACACGCTAGGCCCTTGTTCTTGCATTTTTGCACACGCTAGGCCCTTGTTCTTGAAATTTTGCACACGCTTGGCCCTTGTTCTTGCAATTTTGCACACGCTAGGCCCTTGTTCTTGAAATTTTGCACACGCTAGGCCCTTGTTCTTGCTATTTTGCACTCGCTAGGCCCTTGTTCTTGCAATTTTTCACTCGCTAGGCCCTTGTTCTTGCAATTTCGCACTCGCTAGGCCCTTGTTCTTGCAATTTTGCACACGCTAGGCCCTTGTTCTTGCAATTTTGCACATGCTAGGCCCTTGTTCTTGCAATTTTGCACACGCTAGGCCCTTGTTCTTGAAATTTTGCACTCGCTAGGCCCTTGTTTTTGCAATTTAGCACACGCTAGGCCCTTGTTCTTGCAATTTTGCACACGCTAGGCCATTGTTCATGCAATTTTAAACTCGCTAGGCCCTTGTTCTTGCTATTTTGCACACGCTAGGCCCTTGTTCTTTAAATTTTGCACATGCTAGGCCCTTGTTCTTGCAATTTTGCACACGCTAGGCCCTTGTTCTTGCAATTTTGCACACGCTAGGCCGTTGTTCATGCAATTTTAAACTCGCTAGGCCCTTGTTCTTGCTATTTTGCACATGGTAGGCCCTTGTTCTTGCAATTTCGAACACGCTAGGCCTTTGTTCTTGCATTTTTGCACACGCTAGGCCCTTGTTCTTGCAATTTTGCACACGCTAGGCCCTTGTTCTTGCAATTTCGCACACGCTAGGCCCTTGTTCTTGCAATTTTGCACACGCTAGGCCCTTGTTCTTGCAATTTTGCACATGCTAGGCCCTTGTTCTTGCAATTTTGTACACGCTAGGCCCTTGTTCTTGCAATTTTGCACACGCTAGGCCCTTGTTCTTGAAATTTTGCGCATGCTAGGCCCTTGTTCTTGCAATGTTTCACTCGCTAGGCCCTTGTTCTTGCAATTTTGCACACACTAGGACATTGTTCTTGAAATTTTGCACACGCTAGGCCCTTGTTCTTGCTATTTTGCACTCGCTAGGCCCTTGTTCTTGCAATTTTTCACTCGCTAGGCCCTTGTTCTTGCAATTTTGCACACACTAGGCCCTTGTTCTTGCAATTTTGCACACGCTAGGCCCTTGTTCTTGCAATTTTTCACTCGCTAGGCCCTTGTTCTTGCAATTTTGCACACGCTAGGCCCTTGTTCTTGCAATTTTGCACACGCTAGGCCCTTGTGATTGCATTTTTTCACACGCTAGGCCCTTGTTCTTGCAATTTTGCACACGCTAGGCCCTTGTTCTTGAAATTTTGCACACGCTAGGCCCTTGTTCTTGCAATTTTGCACATGCTAGGCCCTTGTTCTTGCAATGTTTCACTCACTAGGCCCTTGTTCTTGCAATTTTGCACACGCTAGGCCCTTGTTCTTGCAATTTTGCACACGCTAGGCCCTTCTTCTTGCTATTTTGCACACGCTAGGCCCTTGTTCTTGCACTTTTGCACACGCTAGGCCCTTGTTCTTGCAATTTTTTCACTCGCTAGGCCCTTGTTCTTGCAATTTTTCACTCGCTAGGCCCTTGTTCTTGCAATGTTTCACTCGCTAGGCCCTTGTGCTTGCAATTTTGCACACGCTAGGCCCTTGTTCTTGCAATTTTGCACACGCTAGGCCCTTGTTCTTGCAATTTTGCACACGCTAGGCCTTTGTTCTTGAAATTTTGCACACGCTAGGCCCTTGTTCTTGCAATTTTGCACATGCTAGGCCCTTGTTCTTGCATTTTTTCACTCGCTAGGCCCTTGTTCCTGCAAATTTGCACACGCTAGGCCCTTGTTCTTGCTATTTTGCACACGCTGGGCCCTTGTTCTTGCAATTTTTGCACACGCTAGGCCCTTGCTCTTGCAGTTTTTGCACACGCTAGACCCTTGTTCTTGCTATTTTGCACACACTAGGCCCTTGTTCTCGCAATTTTGCACACGCTAGGCCCTTGTTCTTGCAATCTTGCACTCGCTAGGCCCTTGTTCTTGCAATTTTGCACTCGCCAGGCCCTTGTTCTTGCTATTTTGCACATGCTAGGCCCTTGTTCTTGCAATTTTGCACACGCTAGGCCCTTGTTAGTGCAATTTTGCACACGCTAGGCCCTTGTTCTTGCTATTTTGCACACGCTAGGCCCTTGTTCTTGCAATTTTTGCACACGCTAGGCCCTTGCTCTTGCAATTTTTGCACACGCTAGACCCTTGTTCTTGCTATTTTGCACACACTAGGCCCTTGTTCTTGCAATTTTGCACATGTTAGGCCCTTGTTCTTGCAATTTTGTACACGCTAGGCCCTTGTTCTTGAAACTTTTGCACACGCTTGGCCCTTGTTCTTGCAATTTTGTACACGCTAGGCCCTTGTTCTTGAAATTTTGCAAACGCTAGGCCCTTGTTCTTGAAATTATGCACACGCTAGGCCCTTGTTCTTGCAATTTTGCACACGCTAGGCCCTTGTTCTTGCAATTTTGCACACGCTAGGCCCTTCTTCTTGCTATTTTGCACACGCTAGGCCCTTGTTCTTGCACTTTTGCACACGCTAGGCCCTTGTTCTTGCAATTTTTTCACTCGCTAGGCCCTTGTTCTTGCAATTTTTCACTCGCTAGGCCCTTGTTCTTGCAATGTTTCACTCGCTAGGCCCTTGTGCTTGCAATTTTGCACACGCTAGGCCCTTGTTCTTGCAATTTTGCACACGCTAGGCCCTTGTTCTTGCAATTTTGCACACGCTAGGCCTTTGTTCTTGAAATTTTGCACACGCTAGGCCCTTGTTCTTGCAATTTTGCACATGCTAGGCCCTTGTTCTTGCATTTTTTCACTCGCTAGGCCCTTGTTCCTGCAAATTTGCACACGCTAGGCCCTTGTTCTTGCTATTTTGCACACGCTAGGCCCTTGTTCTTGCAATTTTTGCACACGCTAGGCCCTTGCTCTTGCAATTTTTGCACACGCTAGACCCTTGTTCTTGCTATTTTGCACACACTAGGCCCTTGTTCTCGCAATTTTGCACACGCTAGGCCCTTGTTCTTGCAATCTTGCACTCGCTAGGCCCTTGTTCTTGCAATTTTGCACTCGCCAGGCCCTTGTTCTTGCTATTTTGCACATGCTAGGCCCTTGTTCTTGCAATTTTGCACACGCTAGGCCCTTGTTAGTGCAATTTTGCACACGCTAGGCCCTTGTTCTTGCTATTTTGCACACGCTAGGCCCTTGTTCTTGCAATTTTTGCACACGCTAGGCCCTTGCTCTTGCAATTTTTGCACACGCTAGACCCTTGTTCTTGCTATTTTGCACACACTAGGCCCTTGTTCTTGCAATTTTGCACATGTTAGGCCCTTGTTCTTGCAATTTTGTACACGCTAGGCCCTTGTTCTTGAAACTTTTGCACACGCTTGGCCCTTGTTCTTGCAATTTTGTACACGCTAGGCCCTTGTTCTTGAAATTTTGCAAACGCTAGGCCCTTGTTCTTGAAATTATGCACACGCTAGGCCCTTGTTCTTGCAATTTTGCACACGCTAGGCCCTTGTTCTTGAAATTTTGCACACGCTAGGCCCTTGTTCTTGCAATTTTTGCACACGCTAGGCCCTTGTTCTTGCAATATTTTACTCGCTAGGCCCTTGTTCTTGCAATTTTGCACTCGCTAGGCCCTTGTTCTTGCAATTTTGCACACGCTAGGCCCTTGTTCTTGCTATTTTGCACACGCTAGGCCCTTGTTCTTGCAATTTTGCACACGCTAGGCCCTTGTTCTTGCAATTTTGCACATGCTAGGCCCTTGTTCTTGCTATTTTGCACTCGCTAGGCCCTTGTTCTTGCAATTTTTCACTCGCTAGGCCCTTGTTCTTGCAATTTTGCACACACTAGGCCCTTGTTCTTGCAATTTTGCACACGCTAGGCCCTTGTTCTTGCAAATTTTCACTCGCTAGGCCCTTGTTCTTGCAATTTTGCACACGCTAGGCCCTTGTTCTTGCAATTTTGCACACGCTAGGCCCTTGTGATTGCAATTTTGCACACGCTAGGCCCTTGTTCTTGAAACTTTTGCACACGCTTGGCCCTTGTTCTTGCAATTTTGTACACGCTAGGCCCTTGTTCTTGCAGTTTTTCACACGCTAGGCCCTTGTTCTTGAAATTATGCACACGCTAGGCCCTTGTTTTTGCTATTTTGCACACGCTAGGCCCTTGTTCTTGAAATTTTGCACACGCTAGGCCCTTGTTCTTGCAATTTTGCACACGCTAGGCCCTTGTTCTTGCAATTTTTCACTCGCTAGGCCCTTGTTCTTGCAATTTTGCACTCGCTAGGCCCTTTTTCTTGCAATTTTGCACACGCTAGGCCCTTGTTCTTGCTATTTTGCACACGCTAGGCCCTTGTTCTTGCAATTTTGCACATGCTAGGCCCTTGTTCTTGCAATTTTGCACACGCTAGGCCCTTGTTCTTGAAATTTTGCACTCGCTAGGCCCTTGTTTTTGCAATTTAGCACACGCTAGGCCCTTGTTCTTGCAATTTTGCACACGCTAGGCCCTTGTTCTTGCTATTTTGCACACGCTAGGCCCTTGTTCTTGCAATTTTGCACTCGCTAGGCCCTTGTTCTTGCAATTTTGCACTCGCTAGGCCCTTGTTCTTGCAATTTTGCACTCGCTAGGCCCTTGTTCTTGCTATTTTGCACACGCTGGGCCTTTGTTCTTGCAATTTTGCACACGCTAGGCCCTTGTTCTTGCAATTTTGCACACGCTAGGCCCTTGTTCTTGCAATTTTTGCACACGCTAGACCCTTGTTCTTGCAATTTTGCACACCCTAGGCCCTTGTTCTTGCAATTTTGCATACGCTAGGCCCTTGTTCTTGTAATTTTGCACTCGCTAGGCCCTTGTTGAAATTTTGCACACGCTAGGCCCTTGTTTTTGAAATTTTGCACACGCTAGGCCCTTGTTCTTGCAATTTTGCACTCGCTAGGCCCTTGTTCTTGCAATTTTGCACTCGCTAGGCCCTTGTTCTTGCTATTTTGCACACGCTAGGCCCTTGTTCTTGCAATTTTGCACACCCTAGGCCCTTGTTCTTGCAATTTTGCACATGCTAGGCCCTTGTTCTTGCAATTGTGTACACGCTAGGCCCTTGTTCTTGAAACTTTTGCACACGCTTGGCCCTTGTTCTTGTAATTTTGTACACGCTAGGCCCTTGTTCTTGCAGTTTTGCACACGCTAGGCCCTTGTTCTTGAAATTATGCACACGCTAGGCCCTTGTTCTTGCAATTTTGCACATGCTAGGCCCTTGTTCTTGAAATTTTGCACTCGCAAGGCCCTTGCTCTTGCATTTTTGCACACGCTAGGCCCTTGTTCTTGCAATTTTTCACTCGCTAGGCCCTTGTTCTTGCAATTTTGCACTCGCTAGGCCCATGTTCTTGCAATTTTGCACAGGCTAGGCCCTTGTTCTTGCAATTTTGCACACGCTAGGCCCTTGTTCTTGCAATTTTGCACACGCTAGGCCCTTGTTTCTGAAATTTTGCACGCGCTAGGCCCTTGTTCTTGCAATTTTGCACATGCTAGGCCCTTGTTCTTGCAATTTTGCACACGCTAGGCCCTTATTCTTGCTATTTTGCACACGCTAGGCCCTTGTTCTTGCAATTTTGCACTCACTAGGCCCTTGTTCTTGCAATTTTGCACTCGCTAGGCCCTTGTTCTTGCAATTTTGCACACGCTAGGCCCTTGTTCTTGCAATTTTGCAAACGCTAGGCCCTTCTTCTTGCAATTTTGCACACGCTAGGCCCTTGTTCTTTAAATTTTGCACACGCTAGGCCCTTGTTCTTGCAATTTTGCACACGCTAGGCCCTTGTTCTTATTCTGCACGCGCTAGGCCCTTGTTCTTGCAATTTTGCACACACTAGGCCCTTGTTCTTGCAATTTTGCACACGCTAGGCCCTTGTTCTTGCTATTTTGCACACGCTAGGCCCTTGTTCTTGCAATTTTGCACTCGCTAGGCCCTTGTTCTTGCAATTTTGCACTCGCTAGGCCCTTGTTCTTGCAATTTTGCACTAACTAGGCCCTTGTTCTTGCAATTTTGCACTCGCTAGGCCCTTGTTCTTGCTATTTTGCACACGCTGGGCCCTTGTTCTTGCAATTTTGCACACACTAGGCCCTTGTTCTTGCAATTTTGCACACGCTAGGCCCTTGTTCTTGCAATTTGTGCTAACGCTAGACCCTTGTTCTTGCAATTTTGCACACGCTAGGCCCTTGTTCTTGCAATTTTGCACTCGCTAGGCCCTTGTTCTTGCAATTTTGCACTCGCTGGGCCCTTGTTGTTGAAATTTTGCACCGCTAGGCCCTTGTTTTTAAACTTTTGCACACGTTAGGCCCTTGTTCTTGCAATTTTGCACTCGCTAAGCCCTTGTTCTTGCAATTTTGCACTCGCTAGGCACTTGTTCTTGCAATTTTGCACACGCTAGGCCCTTGTTCTTGCATTTTTGCACACGCTAGGCCCTTGTTCTTACAATTTTGCACTCGCTAGGCCCTTGTTCTTGCAATTTTGTACTCGCTAGGCCCTTGTTCTTGCTATTTTGCAGACGCCAGGCCCTTGTTCTTGCTTTTTGGCACACGCTAGGCCCTTGTTCTTGCTATTTTGCACATGCTAGGCCCTTGTTCTTGCAATTTTGCACTCGCTAGGCCCTTGTTCTTGCAATTTTGCACTCGCTAAGCCCTTGTTCTTGCTATTTTGCACACGCTAGGCCCTTGTTCTTGCTATTTTGCACACGCTAGGCCCTTGTTCTTGCAATTTTGCACACGCTAGGCCCTTGTTCTTATTCTGCACGCGCTAGGCCCTTGTTCTTGCAATTTTGCACACACTAGGCCCTTGTTCTTGCAATTTTGCACACGCTAGGCCCTTGTTCTTGCTATTTTGCACACGCTAGGCCCTTGTTCTTGCAATTTTGCACTCGCTAGGCCATTGTTCTTGCAATTTTGCACTCGCTAGGCCCTTGTTCTTGCAATTTTGCACTAACTAGGCCCTTGTTCTTGCTATTTTGCACACGCTGGGCCCTTGTTCTTGCAATTTTGCACACGCTAGGCCCTTGTTCTTGCAATTTTGCACACGCTAGGCCCTTGTTCTTGCAATTTTTGCTAACGCTAGACCCTTGTTGTTGCAATTTTGCACACGCTAGGCCCTTGTTCTTGCAATTTTTTACTCGCTAGGCCCTTGTTCTTGCAATTTTGCACTCGCTAGGCCCTTGTTGTTGAAAATTTGCACCGCTAGGCCCTTGTTTTTGAAAATTTGCACACGTTAGGCCCTTGTTCTTGCAATTTTGCACTCGCTAGGCCCTTGTTCTTGCAATTTTGCACTCGCTAGGCACTTGTTCTTGCAATTTTGCACACGCTAGGAACTTGTTCTTGCATTTTTGCACACGCTAGGCCCTTGTTCTTGCAATTTTGAACTCGCTAGGCCCTTGTTCTTGCAATTTTGCACTCGCTAGGCCCTTGTTCTTGCTATTTTGCAGACGCCAGGCCCTTGTTCTTGCTTTTTGGCACACGCTAGGCCCTTGTTCTTGCTATTTTGCGCATGCTAGGCCCTTGTTCTTGCAATTTTGCACTCGCTAGGCCCTTGTTCTTGCAATTTTGCACTCGCTAAGCCCTTGTTCTTGCTATTTTGCACTCGCTAGGCCCTTGTTCTTGCAATTTTTCACTCGCTAGGCCCTTGTTCTTGCAATTTTGCACACACTAGGCCCTTGTTCTTGCAATTTTGCACACGCTAGGCCCTTGTTCTTGCAATTTTTCACTCGCTAGGCCCTTGTTCTTGCAATTTTGCACACGCTAGGCCCTTGTTCTTGCAATTTTGCACACGCTAGGCCCTTGTGATTGCAATTTTGCACACGCTAGGCCCTTGTTCTTGAAACTTTTGCACATGCTTGGCCCTTGTTCTTGCAATTTTGTACACGCTAGGCCCTTGTTCTTGCAGTTTTGCACACGCTAGGCCCTTGTTCTTGCAATTTTGCACTCGCTAGGCCCTTGTTCTTGCTATTTTGCACACGCTGGGCCTTTGTTCTTGCAGTTTTGCACATGGTAGGCCCTTGTTCTTGCAATTTTGCACTCGCTAGGCCCTTGTTCTTGCTATTTTGCACACGCTAGGCCCTTGTTCTTGCAATTTTGCACACCCTAGGCCCTTGTTCTTGCAATTTTGCACATGCTAGGCCCTTGTTCTTGCAATTGTGTACATGCTAGGCCCTTGTTCTTGAAACTTTTGCACACGCTTGGCCCTTGTTCTTGTAATTTTGTACACGCTAGGCCCTTGTTCTTGCAGTTTTGCACACGCTAGGCCCTTGTTCTTGAAATTATGCACACGCTAGGCCCTTGTTCTTGCAATTTTGCACATGCTAGGCCCTTGTTCTTGAAATTTTGCACTCGCAAGGCCCTTGTTCTTGCAATTTTGCACACGCTAGGCCCTTGTTCTTGCAATTTTTCACTCGCTAGGCCCTTGTTCTTGCAATTTTGCACTCGCTAGGCCCTTGTTCTTGCAATTTTGCACACGCTAGGCCCTTGTTCTTGCAATTTTGCACACGCTAGGCCTTTGTGATTGCAATTTTGCACACGCTAGGCCCTTGTTCTTGAAACTTTTGCACATGCTTGGCCCTTGTTCTTGCAATTTTGTACACGCTAGGCCCTTGTTCTTGCAGTTTTGCACACGCTAGGCCCTTGTTCTTGCAATTTTGCACTCGCTAGGCCCTTGTTCTTGCTATTTTGCACACGCTGGGCCTTTGTTCTTGCAATTTTGCACACGCTAGGCCCTTGTTCTTGCAATTTTGCACACGCTAGGCCCTTGTTCTTGCAATTTCGCACACGCTAGACCCTTGTTCTTGCAATTTTGCACACGCTAGGCCCTTGTTCTTGCAATTTTGCACACGCTAGGCCCTTGTTCTTGTAATTTTGCACTCGCTAGGCCCTTGTTGTTGAAATTTTGCACACGCTAGGCCCTTGTTTTTGAAATTTTGCACACGCTAGGCCCTTGTTCTTGCAATTTTGCACATGGTAGGCCCTTGTTCTTGCAATTTTGCACTCGCTAGGCCCTTGTTCTTGCTATTTTGCACACGCTAGGCCCTTGTTCTTGCAATTTTGCACACCCTAGGCCCTTGTTCTTGCAATTTTGCACATGCTAGGCCCTTGTTCTTGCAATTGTGTACACGCTAGGCCCTTGTTCTTGAAACTTTTGCACACGCTTGGCCCTTGTTCTTGTAATTTTGTACACGCTAGGCCCTTGTTCTTGCAGTTTTGCACATGCTAGGCCCTTGTTCTTGAAATTATGCACACGCTAGGCCCTTGTTCTTGCAATTTTGCACATGCTAGGCCCTTGTTCTTGAAATTTTGCACTCGCAAGGCCCTTGTTCTTGCAATTTTGCACACGCTAGGCCCTTGTTCTTGCAATTTTTCACTCGCTAGGCCCTTGTTCTTGCAATTTTGCACTCGCTAGGCCCTTGTTCTTGCAATTTTGCACACGCTAGGCCCTTGTTCTTGCAATTTTGCACAGGCTAGGCCCTTGTTCTTGCAATTTTGCACACGCTAGGCCCTTGTTCTTGCAATTTTGCACACGCTAGGCCCTTGTTTCTGAAATTTTGCACGCGCTAGGCCCTTGTTCTTGCAATTTTGCACACGCTAGGCCCTTGTTCTTGCAATTTTGCACACGCTAGGCCCTTATTCTTGCTATTTTGCACACGCTAGGCCCTTGTTCTTGCAATTTTGCACTCGCTAGGCCCTTGTTCTTGCAATTTTGCACTCGCTAGGCCCTTGTTCTTGCAATTTTGCACACGCTAGGCCCTTGTTCTTGCAATTTTGCAAACGCTAGGCCCTTGTTCTTGCAATTTTGCACACGCTAGGCCCTTGTTCTTGAAATTTTGCACACGCTAGGCCCTTGTTCTTGCAATTTTGCACACGCTAGGCCCTTGTTCTTATTCTGCACGCGCTAGGCCCTTGTTCTTGCAATTTTGCACACACTAGGCCCTTGTTCTTGCAATTTTGCACACGCTAGGCCCTTGTTCTTGCTATTTTGCACACGCTAGGCCCTTGTTCTTGCAATTTTGCACTCGCTAGGCCCTTGTTCTTGCAATTTTGCACTCGCTAGGCCCTTGTTCTTGCAATTTTGCACTAACTAGGCCCTTGTTCTTGCAATTTTGCACTCGCTAGGCCCTTGTTCTTGCTATTTTGCACACGCTGGGCCCTTGTTCTTGCAATTTTGCACACGCTAGGCCCTTGTTCTTGCAATTTTGCACACGCTAGGCCCTTGTTCTTGCAATTTTTGCTAACGCTAGATCCTTGTTCTTGTAATTTTGCACACGCTAGGCCCTTGTTCTTGCAATTTTGCACTCGCTAGGCCCTTGTTCTTGCAATTTTGCACTCGCTAGGCCCTTGTTGTTGAAATTTTGCACCGCTAGGCCCTTGTTTTTAAACTTTTGCACACGTTAGGCCCTTGTTCTTGCAATTTTGCACTTGCTAAGCCCTTGTTCTTGCAATTTTGCACTCACTAGGCACTTGTTCTTGCAATTTTGCACACACTAGGCCCTTGTTCTTGCATTTTTGCACACGCTAGGCCCTTGTTCTTGCAATTTTGCACTCGCTAGGCCCTTGTTCTTGCAATTTTGTACTCGCTAGGCCCTTGTTCTTGCTATTTTGCAGACGCCAGGCCCTTGATTTTGCTTTTTGGCACACGCTAGGCCCTTGTTCTTGCTATTTTGCACATGCTAGGCCCTTGTTCTTGCAATTTTGCACTCGCTAGGCCCTTGTTCTTGCAATTTTGCACTCGCTAAGCCCTTGTTCTTGCTATTTTGCACACGCTAGGCCCTTGTTCTTGCTATTTTGCACACGCTAGGCCCTTGTTCTTGCAATTTTGCACACGCTAGGCTTTTGTTCTTATTCTGCACGCGCTAGGCCCTTGTTCTTGAAATTTTGCACACACTAGGCCCTTGTTCTTGCAATTTTGCACACGCTAGGCCCTTGTTCTTGCTATTTTGCACACGCTAGGCCCTTGTTCTTGCAATTTTGCACTCGCTAGGCCCTTGTTCTTGCAATTTTGCACTCGCTAGGCCCTTGTTCTTGCAATTTTGCACTAACTAGGCCCTTGTTCTTGCTATTTTGCACACGCTGGGCCCTTGATCTTGCAATTTTGCACACGCTAGGCCCTTGTTCTTGCAATTTTGCACACGCTAGGCCCTTGTTCTTGCAATTTTTGCTAACGCTAGACCCTTGTTCTTGCAATTTTGCACACGCTAGGCCCTTGTTCTTGCAATTTTTTTACTCGCTAGGCCCTTGTTCTTGCAATTTTGCACTCGCTAGGCCCTTGTTGTTGAAAATTTGCACCGCTAGGCCCTTGTTTTTGAATTTTTGCACACGTTAGGCCCTTGTTCTTGCAATTTTGCACTCGCTAGGCCCTTGTTCTTGCAATTTTGCACTCGCTAGGCACTTGTTCTTGCAATTTTGCACACGCTAGGCACTTGTTCTTGCATTTTTGCACACGCTAGGCCCTTGTTCTTGCAATTTTGCACTCGCTAGGCCCTTGTTCTTGCAATTTTGCACTCGCTAGGCCCTTGTTCTTGCTATTTTGCAGATGCCAGGCCCTTGTTCTTGCTTTTTGGCACACGCTAGGCCCTTGTTCTTGCTATTTTGCGCATGCTAGGCCCTTGTTCTTGCAATTTTGCACTCGCTAGGCCCTTGTTCTTGCAATTTTGCACTCGCTAAGCCCTTGTTCTTGCTATTTTGCACACGCTAGGCCCTTGTTCTTGCTATTTTGCACACGCTAGGCCCTTGTTCTTGCAATTTTGCACACGCTTGTTAGAGACTAAGGACGGAGTCTATGAAGATTAGGAGCCAAAATATCTCAACATCGTTGGGCCTAGTTTCTGAACAGAAAAGTCGAGTTCACAAGAAACGCCGTCGACGAAAAGTGCACTGTCAAAACTTCACTAAACTTATATATGTTGTAGCCCTACTCCGTGGCTACAGTTCCCAAGTTGAAACGTATCAAGAGGTGAAGTAAATCTCGACTTATCAATTTCGGCGCACAGGGGGGTATGCTGCCATAAGAACTTAACTCAATCACAAAGTTCACACAAGTTCACACAAGAGAATTGGAGTAGCACTAAACCAGGTGGAAGGGATGAGGAGGACGAGAGGGAAGGTCCCAAGGAGTCCCCAACCAAAGGAAACTCCATGCCACACAATTCCCTTCCCCATAGGCAACCCAACTTTGACCTTTGTCACTATCCCAACCTCCACAATCCACCTCAACCCAACTTGGCCACACTTGCCAACCTGGTTTGGTTTCTCCCAACCATTTGGCAGCAACTACAGTAGAAAAGACGAATTTCCCAACCCCCAAAAGTATGTACCCCATATTGAGTCAACCCCACAACTTCCCATAGTCACCACAACCAAATATCAAAAGCATACGAACTCCAACGTTCGTAACTTTCTTGTTCGTGCTCCGATTGAAGCGATACTTGGTTCCTCGGAAAGCTCTTGAGCAGAGGAGTCACTTCAGATATCTGCTCAAGCCAAATAACATTCACACACACACTCAGAAAAACCAAACCGCACAAAACACAAATTCTTGCACACACTCACAACACGCATGCAACGCACGAACATATGTTGGGAGGCAGACAGACGTGAATGCGAATGGTAGCATCACTCAACAAACTCCCCCTCTGGCTGCCAACCATCATCCCACATGCCATAGCTCAAGCATGCATCCTCAATGCACACTCATCCCAGCAAGCTTCATGCCCTTCCAATGCTCAGATTCAGCCAGGCGCTTGGTGAGAATGTCAGCCGCCTGCTGATGGGTCTTCACAATCTCCAGCCGCACCTCCTTGTCCAGGAGCCTTCTCACCCAGTGCCACTTAGGCCTGATGTGTTTGGTCAGCCCATGAAGACAAGCATTCTTCGCTAGCTTCACCGCCGACTCATTATCACAGAAAATCACAGTCGGCTCCCTCTGACCAACTCCAATCTCCTCCAACAAACGCCTCAGCCACACCACCTCCTTTGCCCCATGATGCAGGGCCATGTACTCTGTCTCACACGAGGACTGCCCCACCTCATTCTGCTTCTTACTGCGCCAGCTCACTGCACCACCTCCGAACAGGCACACATAGCCTCCAATGCTGGTGCCATCCGCTTTCACCGAGTTGAAGCTAGCGTCAGTGTAGCAGGTCAGGAGCATCTCCCCCTTGCTCAAATCAGCTGCACTCCTCTGCAGCCTCTGCCTCACAGCACTGTACTCCAAACCCACTGATGCCGTTGCACTCACATAGCGGACCAACCTCTTGGCCGCTTCCAGTTGCTCATGACTGGGGCGTGAAACCACACTGGCAAGCCTGGATGTTGCAAAGGCAATGTCAGGCCGTGTGTGGTTAGCCGCATAGTTGAGTGCCCCAACCATGGAATGAAAAAGTTTCCTGTCACTCTCACCCACCACCTCCTCATCAGCACAGGGCTCCACAGTGAACCCCGAAGGCAGTGGGGTGGCTGGCTTTCCTCCATCTTGCAGCCCATACCTCTCAGCCAGCCCCTCACAATACTTTCTCTGGTGCAACCTCAACACTCCCTTGTCAAGGTCCCTCTCCACATGCATCCCTAAATAGTACTTCACATCTCCCATCTTGGAGCACTTAAACTGCATCTCCAGCATCTCCTCCACATGCTCAATCATTGCAGACGACTCAGAGAAGAGCAGGATGTCATCCACATACACCAGGAGCATGAGAAACTGCTCCTTCTCCTGCAGCAGGAACAAGCTGTGATCACACTCAGTCTTCTTGAAACCCTCAGCCAGCAGAGTCTCCTCTAACTTGTGGTACCATGCACGAGGAGCCTGCTTCAGGCCATAGATGGCCTTCTTCAGCCTGCACACCCTGCCGCTCCCATCATCCAAACCCTCAGGCTGTAACATGTACAGCTCCTCCAGAATGATCCCATTGAGGAAGGCGGTGGTGATGTCCATCTGCTTCACCCGCCATCCACGGTTTGCTGCCATTGCCAATGACACCCGAAGTGTTGTGCCTTTCCCCACAGGAGCATAGAGCTCGTTGAAGTCCTTTCCCTTTGTCTGCTGAAACCCCTTAGCCACAAGCCTTGACTTGTAGCGGGTCAGCGCCCCATCAGGTCCGTACTTGTGCCTGAAAATCAGCTTGGAAGAAATGGCCTTCTTCCCAGGTGGCAGCTCACACAGCTCCCACGTCTCATTCTCTAGCAGAGAATCATACTCCTTCACACTCTGCTTCCACTTTTCAGCATCGGGCCCGCTCAATGCCTCAGCTAGCGTCTTGGGCTCAGGGACGGCTGCCCAGTAGCAGTGTGCTATCTCATCCTCATCACACTGCTCAGCCACACTCCCAGCCCTTACCACCTTTGGCTTGCCACGGCTTGCATAGGTCAGCCTGTTAGGAGGGCGCACATCCCTCCTAGGACGGTCAGCCGTACGTCCGGCACCTTGTGGAGCACCTTGCTCCTCCTCCTGCTGCTGCTGCTGCTGCTGCTGCTGCTGCTGCTCCACCTCAGGTTCTCCCCCATCATCAGTCACCCCAGAGATCTCCTCCTTGGAGACAGAAACCTCCACCTGCCTCGAAGGCCGCTGCACCTCATCGGCCTCAATGATCAGTGGTGTTGTAGGAAGCTTCTGCTGCTGCTGCTTCCACTCCTTGTAGAACAAGGACTCAAGGAACTTAACATCCCTTGACACAGTCAGTTGCTGGCTCGTCAAGTCCCATATCAACCAGCCCTTGTGGTCCTTGGCAAGCCCCAAGTGCACACCCCATCTCCCAGAAGCTTCCAACTTTCCCCTCTTCTCCTTCGGTACATGAAACACCACCATGCAGCCATAAGTTCTCAGCATGTTGACTGCAGGCGCACTCCCATACCACTTGGTGTAGGGGACCCATTGCTTGTCCCCCACAGTCGCCAGCACCCGGTTCTTCACAACAACGACCTGCCGCAGTGCTGTCACCCAAAACGGATCCGGCAGCCCTGCACGCCCAAGGAGAGTGCGAGCACCTTCCTGCAGGGTCCGGTTGAACCGCTCAGCCACGCCATTCTGCTGAGGGTTGTAAGGCACTGTGAGCTGATGCTGGATCCCCTTCCGCTTCAGCTCCTTCTCAAAATCAGCGCCGATGAACTCTCCTCCGTTGTCAGTGCGGATCACCTTCACCTTGTGTCCGCTTTCCCTTTGTGCTCTCGGCATCCACTCCTTAAGAACAGCCGCTGCCACCTCCCCCTTAGTCTTGAGAGGGTACACCCACACCGCACGCGTGTGGTCGTCCACAATCGTCAAGAAGTAGTGGCTGCCCGAGAGAGAAAGGGCCCTCGTGGGGCCCACCACATCCATGTGCACTAGTGCAAGTGGTGCCTTGGCTGGTCCTGTGCTGCTGCTGAAGGGAAACTTCGTGAATTTGGTCTCAAGGCAGGTAGGGCAGCTCCCAATCTCCTTTGCTCCCCCCTTCACCTCCAGCCCCTTCAAGCACCCATCCTTTACCAACTTCTGCAGCATAGGAATGTTCACATGGCACAGCCTCTCGTGCCACATCTCCCAATCAGCCTCACCACTCCCAGATGAAGCCTTTGCCCATGCAGCTGTCGCATCCACACCAGCAAGCACCTCACCATGTGGCTGCTGTGGCTGCTGCACCTTCTTGACTGCATCCAGGGCCCCAGCAGTTGGTGCAGTCTCCTCTCCTCCCGCAGTTGCTTTAGCCGCTGCCGCTGCCTTTGCCGTTGCTGGTGGTTTCCCCTTCCAAGGGATGATGGGCAGCTGCCACAGGTCCTTGATGCAGCTGCTCTTCTCCTCCAAGTTCCACAGCAGCAACTTCCCAAGCTTTGCACGGCAGCTGGTTGGGCCGAAGGTAACTTCAGCCTTGCTCTTCTGCAGCCGGCGCACAGAAAGAAGGTTAGCGGACAAACCTTCAACCAACAGCACATTCCCAAGCCCCACAAGCTCTCCATTGGCTCCCATCACCTTAGCATTCCCAACACCAATCACAGGGAGCAAAGCACCTGAAGCGGCAGCCACAAACTTGATCTTCCCAGGAGGTTTTACCTCATCAAGCAAATCTGCCCGTGGGGTCATATGACTCGTGCAACCTGAATCGATCACCCAGTGAGTGAGGGGGTGCATCACAACCTTCCCAACTGAACCCATATCACCCCCACTCCCTTGCACATCCTCAACCATGAGGAACATCCCAGGGTCGGCTTTACCTTGTGCACCATCACCTTGTGCACCTGATCCTTGCACAGCGCCACCGCGTGCACGTTCACCACTTGGCGGCTTCATGCCTGGAGGGGCCCATCCCTCAGGCCGGCTGAAACACTTAAACCACGGGTGTCCAGCCTTCTTGCAGTACCAGCACGCACCCTCCATTCGGGTGCTCCCCCTGCCACCAGAGCTCCCATGCCCCTCATTGTAGTCACCTCGGCCTCTCCCTCTGCCAAAGCCTCTCCCACGGCCTCGGCCTCTCCCTCCCCCTCTTCCTCTGCTGCCTCCTGCAGCTCCATACCCCTCAGCAGTTTTGTTGGCAGCACCACCTCCCGTGTGGCGCCTGCGGAAGTCCTCTTGCAGAATCTGCTGCCGTAGCCACTCAGGCGTCCATTTGTCCTGCTGAACGTTGAGGGTGGGGATGAGGTTGTCCCACGAGTTGTCGAGCACCGAGATGATCTTGGTGCACTGTTGCATCTGCGACACTTCGCTGCCCGCCGCTGCCATCCTCGCATAGGTGTCCTTGATCTTGTCAAGGACCGGTTTCACATCATCTCCCGGTTTCATGGAGAGGGCAGCCAACTCCTTCTCCAACAAAATCACCATCGGCAGAGTGTTGGGCTGAATCACGTCGCGTAGCAGCTTCCATGCCTTCGGTCCGGAATCATCCAACTCCACCAAATCCTTGATGTGCTGGAACATGTCGTTGTTGACCGATTGGAGGATGAGGTCGTACAGCACCGCGCTCTTCTCAATCCACCGATCGCGGGCATCTCCTTCCCCCGGCATCTTCTCCTCTCCCATTGCAATTTTCAGTAGCTTGTAGCGCTTGAAGGCGCTCCGCATCCGCCCGCTCCATTCCTCATAGTTGGAGCCATCCAAAGCTTCGATCTTGGATGGTGGCGGTTCACTCCTCTTCTCAGCAGCATCTCCACTCCCTTGATTCATCTCCTCTGCTCCCAATCAGAGGTTTCAGCTCCCCCTTTTGCTGGTCACAATGTAGATCCACACAATCTTCTCAAGTGTCGGCGCCAACGAAATTTTGGCAGAGTTTCCCCTTAGCGGAAGTCACATCCAACCTCCAGAACTCCACGTAGGCACGCCCACAGGCCATGGTGGGTCTAGGAAGGTCTTCACACTTCATTAGACTCTCCACAAAGTCCTTAATCACCTCTGATACCACTTGTTAAAGACTAAGGACGGAGTCTATGAAGATTAGGAGCCAAAATATCTCAACATCGTTGGGCCTAGTTTCTGAACAGAAAAGTCGAGTTCACAAGAAACGCCGTCGACGAAAAGTGCACTGTCAAAACTTCACTAAACTTATATATGTTGTAGCCCTACTCCGTGGCTACAGTTCCCAAGTTGAAACGTATCAAGAGGTGAAGTAAATCTCGACTTATCAATTTCGGCGCACAGGGGGGTATGCTGCCATAAGAACTTAACTCAATCACAAAGTTCACACAAGTTCACACAAGAGAATTGGAGTAGCACTAAACCAGGTGGAAGGGATGAGGAGGACGAGAGGGAAGGTCCCAAGGAGTCCCCAACCAAAGGAAACTCCATGCCACACAATTCCCTTCCCCATAGGCAACCCAACTTTGACCTTTGTCACTATCCCAACCTCCACAATCCACCTCAACCCAACTTGGCCACACTTGCCAACCTGGTTTGGTTTCTCCCAACCATTTGGCAGCAACTACAGTAGAAAAGACGAATTTCCCAACCCCCAAAAGTCTGTACCCCATATTGAGTCAACCCCACAACTTCCCATAGTCACCACAACCAAATATCAAAAGCATACGAACTCCAACGTTCGTAACTTTCTTGTTCGTGCTCCGATTGAAGCGATACCTGGTTCCTCGGAAAGCTCTTGAGCAGAGGAGTCACTTCAGATATCTGCTCAAGCCAAATAACATTCACACACACACTCAGAAAAACCAAACCGCACAAAACACAAATTCTTGCACACACTCACAACACGCATGCAACGCACGAACATATGATGGGAGGCAGACAGACGTGAATGCGAATGGTAGCATCACTCAACAGCTAGGCCCTTGTTCTTGCATTTTTTCACACGCTAGGCCCTTGTTCTTGAAATCTTGCACAGGCTAGGCCCTTGTTCTTGCAATTTTGCACATGCTAGGCCCTTGTTCTTGCAATTTTGCACACGCTAGGCCCTTGTTCTTGCAATTTTGCACATGCTAGGCCCTTGTTCTTGCAATTTTGTACACGCTAGGCCCTTGTTCTTGAAACTTTTGCACACGCTTGGCCCTTGTTCTTGCAATTTTGTACACGCTAGGCCCTTGTTCTTGAAATTTTGCAAACGCTAGGCCCTTGTTCTTGAAATTATGCACACACTAGGCCCTTGTTCTTGCAATTTTGCACACGCTAGGCCCTTGTTCTTGAAATTTTGCACACGCTAGGCCCTTGTTCTTGCAATTTTGCACACGCTAGGCCCTTGTTCTTGCATTTTTTTACTCGCTAGGCCCTTGTTCTTGCAATTTTGCACTCGCTAGGCCCTTGTTCTTGCAATTTTGCACACGCTAGGCCCTTGTTCTTGCTATTTTGCACATGCTAGGCCCTTGTTCTTGCAATTTTGCACACGCTAGGCCCTTGTTCTTGCAATTTTGCACATGCTAGGCCCTTGTTCTTGAATTTTTGCACGCGCTAGGCCCTTGTTCTTGCGATTTTGCACACGCTAGGCCTTTGTTCTTGCAATTTTGCACACGCTAGGCCCTTGTTCTTGCTATTTTGCACACGCTGGGCCCTTGATCTTGCAATTTTGCACCTGCTGGGCCCTTGTTCTTGCAATTTTGCACACGCTAGGCCCTTGTTCTTGCAATTTTGCACACGCTAGGCCCTTGCTCTTGCAATTTTGCACACGCTAGGCCCTTGTTCTTGAAACTTTTGCACACGCTTGGCCCTTGTTCTTGCAATTTTGTACACGCTAGGCCCTTGTTCTTGCAGTTTTGCACACGCTAGGCCCTTGTTCTTGAAATTATGCACACGCTAGGCCCTTGTTCTTGCGATTTTGCACACGCTAGGCCCTTGTTCTTGAAATTTTGCACACGCTAGGCCCTTGCTCTTGCATTTTTGCACACGCTAGGCTCTTGTTCTTGCTATTTTTCACTCGTTAGGCCCTTGTTCTTGCAATTTTGCACTCGCTAGGCCCTTGTTCTTGCAATTTTGCACACGCTAGGCCCTTGTTCTTGCTATTTTGCACACGCTAGGCCCTTGTTCTTGCAATTTTGCACATGCTAGGCCCTTGTTCTTGCAATTTTGCACACGCTAGGCCCTTGTTCTTGAAATTTTGCACTCGCTAGGCCCTTGTTCTTGCAATTTAGCACACGCTAGGCCCTTGTTCTTGCAATTTTGCACACGCTAGGCCCTTGTTCTTGCTATTTTGCACACACTAAGCCCTTGTTCTTGCAATTTTGCACTCGCTAGGCCCTTGTTCTTGTAATTTTGCACTCGCTAGGCCCTTGTTCTTGCAATTTTGCACTCGCTAGGCCCTTGTTCTTGCAATTTTGCACTCGCTGGGCCTTTGTTCTTGCTATTTTGCACACGCTAGGCACTTGTTCTTGAACATTTGCACAGGCTAGGCCCTTGTTCTTGAAATTTTGCACTCGCTAGGCCCCTGCTCTTGCAATTTTGCACACGCTAGGCCCTTGTTCTTGCAATTTTGCAAACGCTAGGCCCTTGTTCTTGCAATTTTGCACACGCTAGGCCCTTGTTCTTGAAATTTTGCACTCGCTAGGCCCTTGTTCTTGCAATTTTGCACACGCTAGGCCCTTGTTCTTGCATTTTTTCACTCGCTAGGCCCTTGTTCTTGCAATTTTGCACTCGCTAGGCCCTTGTTCTTGCAATTTTGCACACGCTAGGCCCTTGTTCTTGCTATTTTGCACACGCTAGGCCCTTGTTCTTGCAATTTTGCACACGCTAGGCCCTTGTTCTTGCAATTTTGCACACGCTAGGCCCTTGTTCTTGAAATTCTGCACGCGCTAGGCCCTTGTTCTTGCAATTTTGCACACGCTAGGCCCTTGTTCTTGCTATTTTGCACATGCTAGGCCCTTGTTCTTGCAATTTTGCACTCGCTAGGCCCTTGTTCTTGCAGTTTTGCACTCGCTAGGCCCTTGTTCTTGCAATTTTGCACTCGCTAGGCCCTTGTTCTTGCTATTTTGCACACGCTGGGCCCTTGTTCTTGGAATTTTGCACACGCTAGGCCCTTGTTCTTGCAATTTTGCACACGCTAGGCCCTTGTTCTTGCAATTTTTGCTAACGCTAGACCCTTGTTCTTGCAATTTTGCACACGCTAGGCCCTTGTTCTTGCAATTTTGCACTCGCTAGGCCCTTGTTCTTGCAATTTTGCACTCGCTAGGCCCTTGTTCTTGCAATTTTGTACACGCTAGGCCCTTGTTCTTGAAACTTTTGCACACGCTTGGCCCTTGTTCTTGCAATTTTGTACACGCTAGGCCCTTGTTCTTGAAATTTTGCAAACACTAGGCCCTTGTTCTTGAAATTATGCACACACTAGGCCCTTGTTCTTGCAATTTTGCACACGCTAGGCCCTTGTTCTTGAAATTTTGCACACGCTAGGCCCTTGTTCTTGCAATTTAGCACACGCTAGGCCCTTGTTCTTGTAATTTTTTACTCGCTAGGCCCTTGTTCTTGCAATTTTGCACTCGCTAGGCCCTTGTTCTTGCAATTTTGCACACGCTAGGCCCTTGTTCTTGCTATTTTGCACATGCTAGGCCCTTGTTCTTGCAATTTTGCACACGCTAGGCCCTTGTTCTTGCAATTTTGCACATGCTAGGCCCTTGTTCTTGAATTTTTGCACGCGCTAGGCCCTTGTTCTTGCGATTTTGCACACGCTAGGCCTTTGTTCTTGCAATTTTGCACACGCTAGGCCCTTGTTCTTGCTATTTTGCACACGCTGGGCCCTTGATCTTGCAATTTTGCACCTGCTGGGCCCTTGTTCTTGCAATTTTGCACACGCTAGGCCCTTGTTCTTGCAATTTTGCACACGCTAGGCCCTTGCTCTTGCAATTTTGCACACGCTAGGCCCTTGTTCTTGAAACTTTTGCACACGCTTGGCCCTTGTTCTTGCAATTTTGTACACGCTAGGCCCTTGTTCTTGCAGTTTTGCACACGCTAGGCCCTTGTTCTTGAAATTATGCACACGCTAGGCCCTTGTTCTTGCGATTTTGCACACGCTAGGCCCTTGTTCTTGAAATTTTGCACACGCTAGGCCCTTGTTCTTGCAATTTTGCACACGCTAGGCCCTTGTTCTTGTAATTTTTTACTCGCTAGGCCCTTGTTCTTGCAATTTTGCACTCGCTAGGCCCTTGTTCTTGCAATTTTGCACACGCTAGGCCCTTGTTCTTGCTATTTTGCACATGCTAGGCCCTTGTTCTTGCAATTTTGCACACGCTAGGCCCTTGTTCTTGCAATTTTGCACATGCTAGGCCCTTGTTCTTGAATTTTTGCACGCGCTAGGCCCTTGTTCTTGCGATTTTGCACACGCTAGGCCTTTGTTCTTGCAATTTTGCACACGCTAGGCCCTTGTTCTTGCTATTTTGCACACGCTGGGCCCTTGATCTTGCAATTTTGCACCTGCTGGGCCCTTGTTCTTGCAATTTTGCACACGCTAGGCCCTTGTTCTTGCAGTTTTGCACACGCTAGGCCCTTGTTCTTGAAATTCTGCACGCGCTAGGCCCTTGTTCTTGCAATTTTGCACACGCTAGGCCCTTGTTCTTGCAATTTTGCACACGCTAGGCCCTTGTTCTTGCTATTTTGCACATGCTAGGCCCTTGTTCTTGCAATTTTGCACTCGCTAGGCCCTTGTTCTTGCAGTTTTGCACTCGCTAGGCCCTTGTTCTTGCAATTTTGCACTCGCTAGGCCCTTGTTCTTGCTATTTTGCACACGCTGGGCCCTTGTTCTTGCAATTTTGCACACGCTAGGCCCTTGTTCTTGCAATTTTGCACACGCTAGGCCCTTGTTCTTGCAATTTTTGCTAACGCTAGACCCTTGTTCTTGCAATTTTGCACACGCTAGGCCCTTGTTCTTGCAATTTTGCACTCGCTAGGCCCTTGTTCTTGCAATTTCGCACTCGCTAGGCCCTTGTTGTTGAAATTTTGCACCGCTAGGCCCTTGTTTTTAAAAATTTGCACACGTTAGGCCCTTGTTCTTGCAGTTTTGCACTCGCTAAGCCCTTGTTCTTGCAATTTTGCACTCGCTAGGCACTTGTTCTTGCAATTTTGCACACGCTAGGCACTTGTTCTTGCATTTTTGCACACGCTAGGCCCTTGTTCTTGCAATTTTGTACTCGCTAGGCCCTTGTTATTGCTATTTTGCAGACGCCAGGCCCTTGTTCTTGCTTTTTGGCACACGCTAGGCCCTTGTTCTTGCTATTTTGCACATGCTAGGCCCTTGTTCTTGTAATTTTGCACTCGCTAGGCCCTTGTTCTTGCAATTTTGCACTCGCTAAGTCCTTGTTCTTGCTATTTTGCACACGCTAGGCCCTTGTTCTTGCTATTTTGCACACGCTAGGCCCTTGTTCTTGCAATTTTGCACACGCTAGGCCCTTGTTCTTATTCTGCACGCGCTAGGCCCTTGTTCTTGCAATTTTGCACACACTAGGCCCTTGTTCTTGCAATTTTGCACACGCTAGGCCCTTGTTCTTGCTATTTTGCACACGCTAGGCCCTTGTTCTTGCAATTTTGCACTCGCTAGGCCCTTGTTCTTGCTATTTTGCAGACGCCAGGCCCTTGTTCTTGCTTTTTGGCACACGCTAGGCCCTTGTTCTTGCTATTTTGCGCATGCTAGGCCCTTGTTCTTGCAATTTTGCACTCGCTAGGCCCTTGTTCTTGCAATTTTGCACTCGCTAAGCCCTTGTTCTTGCTATTTTGCACACGCTAGGCCCTTGTTCTTGCTATTTTGCACACGCTAGGCCCTTGTTCTTGCAATTTTGCACACGCTAGGCCCTTGTTCTTGCATTTTTTCACACGCTAGGCCCTTGTTCTTGAAATCTTGCACAGGCTAGGCCCTTGTTCTTGCAATTTTGCACATGCTAGGCCCTTGTTCTTGCAATTTTGCACACGCTAGGCCCTTGTTCTTGCAATTTTGCACATGCTAGGCCCTTGTTCTTGCAATTTTGTACACGCTAGGCCCTTGTTCTTGAAACTTTTGCACACGCTTGGCCCTTGTTCTTGCAATTTTGTACACGCTAGGCCCTTGTTCTTGAAATTTTGCAAACGCTAGGCCCTTGTTCTTGAAATTATGCACACACTAGGCCCTTGTTCTTGCAATTTTGCACACGCTAGGCCCTTGTTCTTGAAATTTTGCACACGCTAGGCCTTTGTTCTTGCAATTTTGCACACGCTAGGCCCTTGTTCTTGCAATGTTTTACTCGCTAGGCCCTTGTTCTTGCAATTTTGCACTCGCTAGGCCCTTGTTCTTGCAATTTTGCACACGCTAGGCCCTTGTTATTGCTATTTTGCACATGCTAGGCCCTTGTTCTTGCAATTTTGCACACGCTAGGCCCTTGTTCTTGCAATTTTGCACATGCTAGGCCCTTGTTCTTGAATTTTTGCACGCGCTAGGCCCTTGTTCTTGCAATTTTGCACACGCTAGGCCTTTGTTCTTGCAATTTTGCACACGCTAGGCCCTTGTTCTTGCTATTTTGCACACGCTGGGCCCTTGATCTTGCAATTTTGCACATGCTGGGCCCTTGTTCTTGCAATTTTGCACACGCTAGGCCCTTGTTCTTGCAATTTTGCACACGCTAGGCCCTTGCTCTTGCAATTTTGCACACGCTAGGCCCTTGTTCTTGAAACTTTTGCACACGCTAGGCCCTTGTTCTTGCAATTTTGCACACGCTAGGCTCTTGTTCTTGCTATTTTTCACTCGTTAGGCCCTTGTTCTTGCAATTTTGCACTCGCTAGGCCCTTGTTCTTGCAATTTTGCACACGCTAGGCCCTTGTTCTTGCTATTTTGCACACGCTAGGCCCTTGTTCTTGCAATTTTGCACATGCTAGGCCCTTGTTCTTGCAATTTTGCACACGCTAGGCCCTTGTTCTTGAAATTTTGCACTCGCTAGGCCCTTGTTCTTGCAATTTAGCACACGCTAGGCCTTTGTTCTTGCAATTTTGCACACGCTAGGCCCTTGTTCTTGCTATTTTGCACACACTAGGCCCTTGTTCTTGCAATTTTGCACTCGCTAGGCCCTTGTTGTAATTTTGCACTCGCTAGGCCCTTGTTCTTGCAATTTTGCACTCGCTAGGCCCTTGTTCTTGCAATTTTGCACTCGCTGGGCCTTTGTTCTTGCTATTTTGCACACGTTAGGCACTTGTTCTTGAACATTTGCACAGGCTAGGCCCTTGTTCTTGAAAATTTGCACTCGCTAGGCCCCTGCTCTTGCAATTTTGCACACGCTAGGCCCTTGTTCTTGCAATTTTGCAAACGCTAGGCCCTTGTTCTTGCAATTTTGCACACGCTAGGCCCTTGTTCTTGAAATTTTGCACTCGCTAGGCCCTTGTTCTTGCAATTTTGCACACGCTAGGCCCTTGTTCTTGCAATTTTGCACACGCTAGGCCCTTGTTCTTGAAATTTTGCACACGCTAGGCCCTTGTTCTTGCAATTTTGCACACGCTAGGCCCTTGTTCTTGCAATGTTTTACTCGCTAGGCCCTTGTTCTTGCAATTTTGCACTCGCTAGGCCCTTGTTCTTGCAATTTTGCACACGCTAGGCCCTTGTTCTTGCTATTTTGCACATGCTAGGCCCTTGTTCTTGCAATTTTGCACACGCTAGGCCCTTGTTCTTGCAATTTTGCACATGCTAGGCCCTTGTTCTTGAATTTTTGCACGCGCTAGGCCCTTGTTCTTGCAATTTTGCACACGCTAGGCCTTTGTTCTTGCAATTTTGCACACGCTAGGCCCTTGTTCTTGCAATTTTGCACACGCTAGGCCCTTGTACTTGCTATTTTGCACACGCTAGGCCCTTGTTCTTGCAATTTTGCACACGCTAGGCCCTTGTTCTTGCAATTTTGCACACGCTAGGCCCTTGTTCTTGAAATTCTACACGCGCTAGGCCCTTGTTCTTGCAATTTTGCACACGCTAGGCCCTTGTTCTTGCAATTTTGCACACGCTAGGCCCTTGTTCTTGCTATTTTGCACATGCTAGGCCCTTGTTCTTGCAATTTTGCACTCGCTAGGCCCTTGTTCTTGCAATTTTGCACTCGCTAAGTCCTTGTTCTTGCTATTTTGCACACGCTAGGCCCTTGTTCTTGCTATTTTGCACACGCTAGGCCCTTGTTCTTGCAATTTTGCACACGCTAGGCCCTTGTTCTTATTCTGCACGCGCTAGGCCCTTGTTCTTGCAATTTTGCACACACTAGGCCCTTGTTCTTGCAATTTTGCACACGCTAGGCCCTTGTTCTTGCTATTTTGCACACGCTAGGCCCTTGTTCTTGCAATTTTGCACTCGCTAGGCCCTTGTTCTTGCTATTTTGCAGACGCCAGGCCCTTGTTCTTGCTTTTTGGCACACGCTAGGCCCTTGTTCTTGCTATTTTGCGCATGCTAGGCCCTTGTTCTTGCAATTTTGCACTCGCTAGGCCCTTGTTCTTGCACTTTTGCACTCGCTAAGCCCTTGTTCTTGCTATTTTGCACACGCTAGGCCCTTGTTCTTGCTATTTTGCACATGCTAGGCCCTTGTTCTTGCAATTTTGCACACGCTAGGCCCTTGTTCTTGCATTTTTCACACGCTAGGCCCTTGTTCTTGAAATCTTGCACAGGCTAGGCCCTTGTTCTTGCAATTTTGCACATGCTAGGCCCTTGTTCTTGCAATTTTGCACACGCTAGGCCCTTGTTCTTGCAATTTTGCACATGCTAGGCCCTTGTTCTTGCAATTTTGTACACGCTAGGCCCTTGTTCTTGAAACTTTTGCACACGCTTGGCCCTTGTTCTTGCAATTTTGTACACGCTAGGCCCTTGTTCTTGAAATTTTGCAAACGCTAGGCCCTTGTTCTTGAAATTATGCACACACTAGGCCCTTGTTCTTGCAATTTTGCACACGCTAGGCCCTTGTTCTTGAAATTTTGCACACGCTAGGCCCTTGTTCTTGCAATTTTGCACACGCTAGGCCCTTGTTCTTGCAATGTTTTACTCGCTAGGCCCTTGTTCTTGCAATTTTGCACTCGCTAGGCCCTTGTTCTTGCAATTTTGCACACGCTAGGCCCTTGTTCTTGCTATTTTGCACATGCTAGGCCCTTGTTCTTGCAATTTTGCACACGCTAGGCCCTTGTTCTTGCAATTTTGCACATGCTAGGCCCTTGTTCTTGAATTTTTGCACGCGCTAGGCCCTTGTTCTTGCAATTTTGCACACGCTAGGCCTTTGTTCTTGCAATTTTGCACACGCTAGGCCCTTGTTCTTGCAATGTTTTACTCGCTAGGCCCTTGTTCTTGCAATTTTGCACTCGCTAGGCCCTTGTTCTTGCAATTTTGCACACGCTAGGCCCTTGTTATTGCTATTTTGCACATGCTAGGCCCTTGTTCTTGCAATTTTGCACACGCTAGGCCCTTGTTCTTGCAATTTTGCACATGCTAGGCCCTTGTTCTTGAATTTTTGCACGCGCTAGGCCCTTGTTCTTGCAATTTTGCACACGCTAGGCCTTTGTTCTTGCAATTTTGCACACGCTAGGCCCTTGTTCTTGCTATTTTGCACACGCTGGGCCCTTGATCTTGCAATTTTGCACATGCTGGGCCCTTGTTCTTGCAATTTTGCACACGCTAGGCCCTTGTTCTTGCAATTTTGCACACGCTAGGCCCTTGCTCTTGCAATTTTGCACACGCTAGGCCCTTGTTCTTGAAACTTTTGCACACGCTTGGCCCTTGTTCTTGCAATTTTGTACACGCTAGGCCCTTGTTCTTGCAGTTTTGCACACGCTAGGCCCTTGTTCTTGAAATTATGCACACGCTAGGCCCTTGTTCTTGCTATTTTGCACACGCTAGGCCCTTGTTCTTGAAATTTTGCACACGCTAGGCCCTTGTTCTTGCAATTTTGCACACGCTAGGCTCTTGTTCTTGCTATTTTTCACTCGTTAGGCCCTTGTTCTTGCAATTTTGCACTCGCTAGGCCCTTGTTCTTGCAATTTTGCACACGCTAGGCCCTTGTTCTTGCTATTTTGCACACGCTAGGCCCTTGTTCTTGCAATTTTGCACATGCTAGGCCCTTGTTCTTGCAATTTTGCACACGCTAGGCCCTTGTTCTTGAAATTTTGCACTCGCTAGGCCCTTGTTCTTGCAATTTAGCACACGCTAGGCCCTTGTTCTTGCAATTTTGCACACGCTAGGCCCTTGTTCTTGCTATTTTGCACACACTAGGCCCTTGTTCTTGCAATTTTGCACTCGCTAGGCCCTTGTTGTAATTTTGCACTCGCTAGGCCCTTGTTCTTGCAATTTTGCACTCGCTAGGCCCTTGTTCTTGCAATTTTGCACTCGCTGGGCCTTTGTTCTTGCTATTTTGCACACGTTAGGCACTTGTTCTTGAACATTTGCACAGGCTAGGCCCTTGTTCTTGAAAATTTGCACTCGCTAGGCCCCTGCTCTTGCAATTTTGCACACGCTAGGCCCTTGTTCTTGCAATTTTGCAAACGCTAGGCCCTTGTTCTTGCAATTTTGCACACGCTAGGCCCTTGTTCTTGAAATTTTGCACTCGCTAGGCCCTTGTTCTTGCAATTTTGCACACGCTAGGCCCTTGTTCTTGCAATTTTGCACACGCTAGGCCCTTGTTCTTGAAATTTTGCACACGCTAGGCCCTTGTTCTTGCAATTTTGCACACGCTAGGCCCTTGTTCTTGCAATGTTTTACTCGCTAGGCCCTTGTTCTTGCAATTTTGCACTCGCTAGGCCCTTGTTCTTGCAATTTTGCACACGCTAGGCCCTTGTTCTTGCTATTTTGCACATGCTAGGCCCTTGTTCTTGCAATTTTGCACACGCTAGGCCCTTGTTCTTGCAATTTTGCACATGCTAGGCCCTTGTTCTTGAATTTTTGCACGCGCTAGGCCCTTGTTCTTGCAATTTTGCACACGCTAGGCCTTTGTTCTTGCAATTTTGCACACGCTAGGCCCTTGTTCTTGCAATTTTGCACACGCTAGGCCCTTGTACTTGCTATTTTGCACACGCTAGGCCCTTGTTCTTGCAATTTTGCACACGCTAGGCCCTTGTTCTTGCAATTTTGCACACGCTAGGCCCTTGTTCTTGAAATTCTACACGCGCTAGGCCCTTGTTCTTGCAATTTTGCACACGCTAGGCCCTTGTTCTTGCAATTTTGCACACGCTAGGCCCTTGTTCTTGCTATTTTGCACATGCTAGGCCCTTGTTCTTGCAATTTTGCACTCGCTAGGCCCTTGTTCTTGCAATTTTGCACTCGCTAAGTCCTTGTTCTTGCTATTTTGCACACGCTAGGCCCTTGTTCTTGCTATTTTGCACACGCTAGGCCCTTGTTCTTGCAATTTTGCACACGCTAGGCCCTTGTTCTTATTCTGCACGCGCTAGGCCCTTGTTCTTGCAATTTTGCACACACTAGGCCCTTGTTCTTGCAATTTTGCACACGCTAGGCCCTTGTTCTTGCTATTTTGCACACGCTAGGCCCTTGTTCTTGCAATTTTGCACTCGCTAGGCCCTTGTTCTTGCTATTTTGCAGACGCCAGGCCCTTGTTCTTGCTTTTTGGCACACGCTAGGCCCTTGTTCTTGCTATTTTGCGCATGCTAGGCCCTTGTTCTTGCAATTTTGCACTCGCTAGGCCCTTGTTCTTGCACTTTTGCACTCGCTAAGCCCTTGTTCTTGCTATTTTGCACACGCTAGGCCCTTGTTCTTGCTATTTTGCACACGCTAGGCCCTTGTTCTTGCAATTTTGCACACGCTAGGCCCTTGTTCTTGCATTTTTCACACGCTAGGCCCTTGTTCTTGAAATCTTGCACAGGCTAGGCCCTTGTTCTTGCAATTTTGCACATGCTAGGCCCTTGTTCTTGCAATTTTGCACACGCTAGGCCCTTGTTCTTGCAATTTTGCACATGCTAGGCCCTTGTTCTTGCAATTTTGTACACGCTAGGCCCTTGTTCTTGAAACTTTTGCACACGCTTGGCCCTTGTTCTTGCAATTTTGTACACGCTAGGCCCTTGTTCTTGAAATTTTGCAAACGCTAGGCCCTTGTTCTTGAAATTATGCACACACTAGGCCCTTGTTCTTGCAATTTTGCACACGCTAGGCCCTTGTTCTTGAAATTTTGCACACGCTAGGCCCTTGTTCTTGCAATTTTGCACACGCTAGGCCCTTGTTCTTGCAATGTTTTACTCGCTAGGCCCTTGTTCTTGCAATTTTGCACTCGCTAGGCCCTTGTTCTTGCAATTTTGCACACGCTAGGCCCTTGTTCTTGCTATTTTGCACATGCTAGGCCCTTGTTCTTGCAATTTTGCACACGCTAGGCCCTTGTTCTTGCAATTTTGCACATGCTAGGCCCTTGTTCTTGAATTTTTGCACGCGCTAGGCCCTTGTTCTTGCAATTTTGCACACGCTAGGCCTTTGTTCTTGCAATTTTGCACACGCTAGGCCCTTGTTCTTGCTATTTTGCACACGCTGGGCCCTTGATCTTGCAATTTTGCACATGCTGGGCCCTTGTTCTTGCAATTTGCACACGCTAGGCCCTTGTTCTTGCAATTTTGCACACGCTAGGCCCTTGCTCTTGCAATTTGCACACGCTAGGCCCTTGTTCTTGAAACTTTTGCACACGCTTGGCCCTTGTTCTTGCAATTTTGTACACGCCAGGCCCTTGTTCTTGCAGTTTTGCACACGCTAGGCCCTTGTTCTTGAAATTATGCACACGCTAGGCCCTTGTTCTTGCTATTTTGCACACGCTAGGCCCTTGTTCTTGAAATTTTGCACACGCTAGGCCCTTGTTCTTGCAATTTTGCACACCGCTAGGCTCTTGTTCTTGCTATTTTTTCACTCGTTAAGGCCCTTGTTCTTGCAATTTTGCACTCGCTAGGCCCTTGTTCTTGCAATTTTGCACACGCTAGGCCCTTGTTCTTGCAATTTTGCACACGCTAGGCCCCTTGTTCTTGCAATTTTGCACACGCTAGGCCCTTGTTCTTGCAATTTTTGCTAACGCTAGACCCTTGTTCTTGCAATTTTGCACACGCTAGGCCCTTGTTCTTGCAATCTTGCACTCGCTAGGCCTTTGTTCTTGCAATTTTGCACTCGCTAGGCCTTGTTGTTGAAATTTTGCACCGCTAGGGCCCTTGTTTTTAAAATTTTGCACACATTAGGCCCTTGTTCTTGCAGTTTTGCACTCGCTAAGCCCTTGTTCTTGCAATTTTGCACTCGCTAGGCACTTGTTCTTGCAATTTTGCACACGCTAGGCACTTGTTCTTGCATTTTTGCACACGCTAGGCCCTTGTTCTTGCAATTTTGCACTCGCTAGGCCCTTGTTCTTGCAATTTTGTACTCGCTAGGCCCTTGTTCTTGCTATTTTGCAGACGCCAGGCCCTTGTTCTTGCTTTTTGGCACACGCTAGGCCCTTGTTCTTGCTATTTTGCACATGCTAGGCCCTTGTTCTTGCAATTTTGCACTCGCTAGGGCCCTTGTTCTTGCAATTTTGCACTCGCTAAGTCCTTGTTCTTGCTATTTTGCACATGCTAGGCCCTTGTTCTTGCTATTTTGCACACGCTAGGCCCTTGTTCTTGCAATTTTGCACACGCTTGGCCCTTGTTCTTATTCTGCACGCGCTAGGCCCTTGTTCTTGCAATTTTGCACACACTAGGCCCTTGTTCTTGCAATTTTGCACACGCTAGGCCCTTGTTCTTGCTATTTTGCACACGCTAGGCCCTTGTTCTTGCAATTTTGCACTCGCTAGGCCCTTGTTCTTGCTATTTTGCAGACGCCAGGCCCTTGTTCTTGCTTTTTGGCACACGCTAGGCCTTGTTCTTGCTATTTTGCGCATGCTAGGCCCTTGTTCTTGCAATTTTGCACTCGCTAGGCCCTTGTTCTTGCAATTTTGCACTCGCTAAGCCCTTGTTCTTGCTATTTTGCACACGCTAGGCCCTTGTTCTTGCTATTTTGCACACGCTAGGCCCTTGTTCTTGCAATTTTGCACACGCTAGGCCCTTGTTCTTGCATTTTTTCACACGCTAGGCCCTTGTTCTTGAAATCTTGCACAGGCTAGGCCCTTGTTCTTGCAATTTTGCACATGCTAGGCCCTTGTTCTTGCAATTTTGCACACGCTAGGCCCTTGTTCTTGCAATTTTGCACATGCTAGGCCCTTGTTCTTGAAATTTTGTACACGCTAGGCCCTTGTTCTTGAAACTTTTGCACACGCTTGGCCCTTGTTCTTGCAATTTTGTACACGCTAGGCCCTTGTTCTTGAAATTTTGCAAACGCTAGGCCCTTGTTCTTGAAATTATGCACACACTAGGCCCTTGTTCTTGCAATTTTGCACACGCTAGGCCCTTGTTCTTGAAATTTTGCACACGCTAGGCCCTTGTTCTTGCAATTTTGCACACGCTAGGCCCTTGTTCTTGCAATGTTTTACTCGCTAGGCCCTTGTTCTTGCAATTTTGCACTCGCTAGGCCCTTGTTCTTGCAATTTTGCACACGCTAGGCCCTTGTTCTTGCTATTTTGCACATGCTAGGCCCTTGTTCTTGCAATTTTGCACACGCTAGGCCCTTGTTCTTGCAATTTTGCACATGCTAGGCCCTTGTTCTTGAATTTTTTGCACGCGCTAGGCCCTTGTTCTTGCAATTTTGCACACGCTAGGCCTTTGTTCTTGCAATTTTGCACACGCTAGGCCCTTGTTCTTGCTATTTTGCACACGCTGGGCCCTTGATCTTGCAATTTTGCACATGCTGGGCCCTTGTTCTTGCAATTTTGCACACGCTAGGCCCTTGTTCTTGCAATTTTGCACACGCTAGGCCCTTGCTCTTGCAATTTTGCACACGCTAGGCCCTTGTTCTTGAAACTTTTGCACACGCTTGGCCCTTGTTCTTGCAATTTTGTACACGCTAGGCCCTTGTTCTTGCAGTTTTGCACACGCTAGGCCCTTGTTCTTGAAATTATGCACACGCTAGGCCCTTGTTCTTGCTATTTTGCACACGCTAGGCCCTTGTTCTTGAAATTTTGCACACGCTAGGCCCTTGTTCTTGCAATTTTGCACACGCTAGGCTCTTGTTCTTGCTATTTTTCACTCGTTAGGCCCTTGTTCTTGCAATTTTGCACTCGCTAGGCCCTTGTTCTTGCAATTTTGCACACGCTAGGCCCCTTGTTCTTGCTATTTTGCACACGCTAGGCCCTTGTTCTTGCAATTTTGCACATGCTAGGCCCTTGTTCTTGCAATTTTGCACACGCTAGGCCCTTGTTCTTGAAATTTTGCACTCGCTAGGCCCTTGTTCTTGCAATTTAGCACACACTAGGCCCTTGTTCTTGCAATTTTGCACACGCTAGGCCCTTGTTCTTGCTATTTTGCACACGCTAGGCCCTTGTTCTTGCAATTTTGCACTCGCTAGGGCCCTTGTTCTTGCAATTTTGCACACGCTAGGCCCTTGTTCTTGCGATTTTGCACACGCTAGGCCCTTGTTCTTGCAATTTTTGCACACGCTAGGCCCTTGTTCTTGCAATTTTGCTAACGCTAGACCCTTGTTCTTGCAATTTTGCACACGCTAGGCCCTTGTTCTTGCAATTTTGCCACTCGCTAGGCCTTTGTTCTTGCAATTTTGCACTCGCTAGGCCCTTGTTGTTGAAATTTTGCACCGCTAGGCCCTTGTTTTTAAAATTTTGCACACATTAGGCCCTTGTTCTTGCAGTTTTGCACTCGCTAAGCCCTTGTTCTTGCAATTTTGCACTCGCTAGGCACTTGTTCTTGCAATGTTTGCACACGCTAGGCACTTGTTCTTGCATTTTTGCACACGCTAGGCCCTTGTTCTTGCAATTTTGCACTCGCTAGGCCCTGTTCTTGCCAATTTTTGTACTCGCTAGGCCCCTTGTTCTTGCTATTTTGCAGAAGCCAGGCCCTTGTTCTTGCTTTTTTGGCACACGCTAGGCCCCTTGTTCTTGCTATTTTGCACATGCTAGGCCCGTTGTTCTTGCCAATTTTGCACTCGCTAGGCCCTTGTTCTTGCAATTTTGCACTCGCTAAGTCCTTGTTCTTGCTATTTTGCACACGCTAGGCCCTTGTTCTTGTATTTTGCACACGCTAGGCCCTGTTCTTGCAATTTTGCACACGCTAGGCCCTTGTTCTTATTTGCACACGCTAGGCCCTTGTTCTTGCAATTTTGCACACACTAGGCCCTTGTTCTTGCAATTTTGCACACGCTAGGCCCTTGTTCTTGCTATTTTGCATACGCTAGGCCCTTGTTCTTGCAATTTTGCACTCGCTAGGCCCTTGTTCTTGTATTTTGCAGACGCCAGGCCTTGTTCTTGCTTTTTGGCACACGCTAGGCCCTTGTTCTTGCTATTTTACGCATGCTAGGCCCTTGTTCTTGCAATTTTGCACTCGCTAGGCCCTTGTTCTTGCAATTTTGCACTCGCTAAGCCCTGTTCTTGCTATTTTGCACACGCTAGGCCTTGTTCTTGCTATTTTGCACACGCTAGGCCCTTGTTCTTGCAATTTTGCACACGCTAGGCCCTTGTTCTTGCATTTTTTCACACGCTAGGCCCTTTGTTCTTGAAATCTTGCACAGGCTAGGCCCTTGTTCTTGCAATTTTGCACATGCTAGGCCCTTGTTCTTGCAATTTTGCACACGCTAGGCCCTTGTTCTTGCAATTTTGCACATGCTAGGCCTTTGTTCTTGCAATTTGTACACGCTAGGCCCTTGTTCTTGAAACTTTTGCACACGCTTGGCCCTTGTTCTTGCAATTTTGCTACACGCTAGCCCTTGTTCTTGAAATTTTGCAAATGCTAGGCCCTTGTTCTTGAAATTATGCACACACTAGGCCTTGTTCTTGCAATTTTGCACACGCTAGGCCTTGTTCTTGAAATTTTGCACACGCTAGGCCCCTTGTTCTTGCAATTTTGCACACGCTAGGCCCTTGTTCTTGCAATGTTACTCGCTAGGCCCTTGTTCTTGCAATTTTGCACTCGCTAGGCCCTTGTTCTTGCAATTTTGCACACGCTAGGCCCTTGTTCTTGCTTATTTTGCCACATGCTAGGCCCTGTTCTTCAATTTTGCACACGCTAGGCCCTTGTTCTTGCAATTTTGCACATGCTAGGCCCTTGTTCTTGAATTTTGCACGCGCTAGGCCCTTGTTCTTGCAAATTTTGCACACGCTAGGCCTTTGTTCTTGCAATTTTGCACACGCTAGGCCCTTGTTGTTGCTATTTTGCACACGCTAGGCCCTTGATCTT